>WBMV01000141.1:1760008-1871209 GCA_013396655.1 Campylorhamphus procurvoides
CTGTTGTTGTATATATATATATATATATATATGTGTTGTGGTTAAGAACTGTTATCTTTTCCTTTGCATATATTTTTCCTAATTAAATTTTTGTTGTCGAAATTTAAAGGAGAGGGATTATTTCTTGGCCAACATAGACATCTTAGTTCTCCCTCGAACTAAGACAAAGTTACTGGAATCAAAAGCACTTGTAGTATATAAGGTAGATAAGTAAGAAGTTCAAATATCTAAATCAGATACCATTCTTCTTATCTACATATTTCCCATTCTGCCATTTCATTCTTGTAGTAAGTATTTTAAATTAACATCATCTCTGATCTTTCCTGTATTAAGGGCCCCTAAGGTTCTGTTTAAAGCATATTTTCCTGTTTGCCTTTTGATTCTTTTTCATTCCCAGAGGTGGCTCCAGTTCTGTGTTTTTGTAAATATTTGGGTTGAAAATTTCTCCATAAATGTGTATAACTACCAAATATGTTATATACCAAGTGACAGAGCAGTATGTGTTGAATGAGGTATATGATCTAAATACAAGGCAGGTGAATACAACTGTGAAAGGACGTTTAGCTCCTGCTTTTAGCACAATAATGACCATAATTTCTCTCAATCAGCAATTTTATAGAAAAACCTATTTGAACTAGTTTTAACACCACATCTCTGAAATTACTTTGCTGTTAAATAAAAAGCTTTTTTGAGGTTTTGTAATGAATAAATTTTAATTTTTATGGCGGTTCTGTTGTTGGTAATGTGAATCAATTTTTTTTTCTGATTTGTGATAAAAAAACATAGTGCTAATAGCTTAAAAACTATATTAATATTTCTCTGCTATTTGACTTGTTAACACTTGGTCCATAAATTGGTCTTAGATGTGCAGCTCTTTATAACAGAAATTAGAACAATGTTTGAAATCAATATCAGCTCAAGAGCAAAGACTAAAAGACCACATACAAGTGCTGGAAAACCAGTTTCTCTCCAAAACCAAAATAGTAGTCTTGCACTTAGATGAAACCAATACAAAAATATAAAAGAATCCTGTCAATTTTTGTGGAAGAGGGTTCCTTTACACATCGTGTTTATACCAAAACTAAGTTCATACTCAATTTTAATACTGAAAAGATAACCTCAGGTAGGGAAAATAATGCTACTATGAAGTTGTGCATGTGTTCCATCTCTCCTGAGTTCAGAGGTTCATTAAGGAGGATAGAGACTCAGTTATGCATATCCAGCTATCTAGCAACATGTTTGACTATTTGTAATACTCTACCTGGATTCCAGATTACACACCAGAAAGGTGCATTTGTCCTGTAAGTCCCATAATTATGTCTGCCAGTCCAATCTTGTAGTCTTTGGTACTAATGGTAGGTGCCCAGGCTCAGGCTGCAGAGTCACTTCTTCAGATTTCTAAATAGTAGGGTTAGGATTCAACTTAAGAACAGATGTCCTAATTTAGGAGTAGGTAGGAAGCGTAGGAAGGTATCAACAAATGAGCCAAGCTCTGACTAAATGGGCATGTAGTTAAAACAGACAATGTAATCTAGAGAGATATCAGATAACTCTAAAACAGTTAACTATTGCTCAAATTGGCATTTTAAATATAGGCTTTTAGTAATATTTTAAGTGATTTAATGTATCCTCTCTGGCCTTAGTTTTAGTTTTTCTGGTCCTCTGTTACTTCTGTTATACTAGTATCCCAGATAAAACATCACAATGTTCACAATGGTTCTTCTGCTTAGTGATTAAACTTTTTAAGCTTTTTAAGATAATTTAACTACATTTATAGCACAAAAATAAGTTATTGCTTCAGCTGAGATACTTTGTAGAGCCTTCTTAATAAACAAATATGATGTTTGAGAATACTGAAGGACAGTTCACGCAAGCTTTGAGCCTGTATTTACTGTAGGTATTAATGGCTGTTAATAAACTATCCAAAATATTACTCAAATTACTAAATTTACTGCAGTAGAGAAAAATATTTCTGATTTATTCTATAAAAACTTTCTCCTAGTCGTAGACTATAGTTTCCATCACACAATGGACCTATTTAAAAATTGTTGCCACTACTCACGTTGTCTAGATGTTGGTTTCTTTCAGACAACTGAGTTGAAATTTCTGTTAATTAACTACTGGAATGACTATGGATCTCAGTTTTTATCTGTTTAGAAAATTAAGCTCAGTCTTCTACCTCTAAAGACAAAGATGGGAATGTCACAATGCAATTTATTCTATCTTATCTTAAAAAAAAGCAGGATAAGGTAAGCTAAGACAAACATAATTCTCTGTGTTTATCTTAACATTGCAGAAATCAAGATACAATTAATTTATACAGTATCTGCCACATAATTGATCTCTACTTGGTCTTAAGGTTCCAAAAATTTGCATTTAGACAGAGCATAAATTAATCTTGCTTAGATAGGAACTAAGGGAATGCCCTAAATTGTAAACTACAAAGAAACTCTTACAGAAGTTAAAAACTTAGGTTAAGTGAGTAGGATTTTATTCTGTATGTTCACACAGATATTATTCTCTTCTTATGATGGTAAAGTACTTCCTTTAAGAGATATACTTCGGCTGAGATACAACTGAAGTTGAGTTGGGTTCAGATATCTGCATAATAAAGATATCCCATTAGGAAAAAATGAACTAGATTAGACAAAAGGGAATCACATTCTAAAAATTTTGGAGGTTTTAGTCCTAGTGCCTATATTGCAACTAAGTAATTAAAATCAGCAATTTTTGTTAGTTTCATGTTTGCCCGAAACAGAATGCCTTTTCTGGTATTTTGTATAGGTACATACAACAAATCATCAATTGGATAAACATATGCATGGCCATGTGGTCAACATCTTTTCAAGGGGTTTTGAAGAACTATTCTTTGAAAGTCAGCATACATACCTCCAATGCATGGATATTCTAAAAATTTCACTAATAACACAGATGGAAACAAAAGTTTCTTTATCTCATGAAGAGCCCTAAAGCTTTACAGTGACATTCAGAAAAGTTTGTAAAACCTTCAAAAGACAAAGATAGGTGCAAATCCTCAGAAAACTCAAAAAAGAGGTATTGAAACTCAAAATCTCCTAACTCCTAGCAGTTGCTCTGAAATCTTTATTGCTGGAGACCACAAGAATCATGAGCTTCAAAAATCCTAGCCATCATTTAAAGAACTTAAATCTCCAAAGACAGTCTGGGCAGAGCAAGTAAACTCTCTAGGTTAAACACCCATGATTTAAGGGACTTTTAAAGTCTTAGCCACACTTGATTAAAAACCTCCATCAGATATACCATTTAAATAGCCTTAAGCATTTTTATGAAAATCCAGAGCCCTAACACTTTTTTTTTTTCAGGGATCTACAAGTGATGAATTGGAACCACAGTTTCACCATCTGAAATATTCAGTGGCAACACTTTTGTCACTGTGCCTACCAGTCAACTCCTCACTCCCACACTGTTGTGTGACACCTCCCAGTTGTGCCAAACCAACTACTTTTGAGTTCAGCCTGGAATACAGACAGAGGCTGATACATTTTTAAGAGTTTTTCCACTTCGACCTCCATTTCAATGAGCTTTTTGCATAGATAAGTTGTTTTATCCCACAAATACTAGTGTAAGAATGACTAAAAAGTGTTGCTCTGTAACTGGCAGCAAGAAGCCAAGGGTTAGCAGGAGGATGGGGACTCCATGCAATGGGACTGTCATAGATATCACTTTTTGAAAACTCATGGTCTGAGACAGTCCAAGTCCAATATTCAACACTGTGAAAAATTTCAAACAGGTGAAAATATAAATTAAAAACTACAGTGAAGGACTGGTTAATTTGCATAACTGTCTTCCCAGGACTCCAACCACCCTATTCATGTTAACTACTCATGTTAGCCACATTTATTTGCAGTTCTAACTAGAGAAGCTGATCAGGAACCCAGGTTAGAAAAAAACCCTAATAAACTAGCAACAAACAAAATCAAGAACATGGAGAACAGAAAAAAATGGTGGTGAAAGACGAATTTGGAGAATGGGAGGTATAGACCCTGCTTTAATGTTATAAAATGTCTGGGTGGCAAGTACCTTATCTGACATATGCTTCATGTGACTTTATAGATGAGTAGTTAGGACAAAGCTGAAAATGAAGTAATTTTGTGCTGACTGGATATACTCTCAGCTACCCACACATGAGGAAGTGTATGTGTGTATTGCTTTATTGATTTTACTCTTTCAAGATAATAATAAATACAGTATTAACCAAATAACAGTCTCTTTTACTAAAAAGCATCAGGTGTATGCTAGGCTCATGGGCATGGGTCTTTCTCTTCTTTTGTTATTTAAACAAGATATTTCTTCAAGCTGAAAATACTATAGCTTTTCTGTTGTTTTGTTGTTTTGAATATAGATTTAAAGTAAATTATGCAAGAAAGCAATCTTATATTAACTTTAGTATCAGTTTTTCTTGAGTTTTATACCTGCTAGTCCAACAATATCTAAGCAATTAAGAGTTTCCAAGAAAAATTCTGGCCTTATAAAATGATTCTCTTGTCTTTAAGATTTTTTATTCCTGTCTATTAACTGAAAACTTGTAGGAATAGACTCACTTGAAAAAATTAGTTTTCCTCTAATAGACAAAAGCAGCTTAAATTCTTACTGTTGTTAAATAAGTATCTTCCCTCCATAACAAACTATTATTATAAACCCTGTTGTTTAAAAAAGAAATGTTTTAACTTATTATATAGGGAAAACCCCCAACTAATTTCAGAGCATTCAAAATAGAGAGAGACCAGAAAATCTATTGGGGAAGGAAAAAATCCCAACATGTACTTTTGTAAAACCTAAATTCTTGAGCTATGAGCTCACCAAAGGGTTTTACTCTTAAAAATATACAGGACTCCAAGAATTAACCCGCCACATCTTCAGAAGAGCACTCAGGGTTCTTTTACCGCCGTAAAAGAGAGTGCATAGGAGGAAAGCTGCACACATTTTCTCAGGGAGTAATTTTACTGGTAAAGTTTAGGAAGAAAGAGTACTTGGAAAAAGTTTAAAAGGTAACATTCAACCGAAATAAAGCATTCAACAAAGCATTGACTTAGCACATGGTAACCCATGCAGCTCAGCAATATCCAACCCATTGGGTCCTAAGTTACCCAAAAACATTAAGAAAGGAGGTTAAGAGAAGAAGGAAAGAGAGATAAAAAGAGAAATATAGCTACCATACACAGGCACAGCTAGAGGAGAGGAGAATTCAAACAATATAATAATCCAGTGTCTTACAACTTTTAAGACCAAATAAGAGGAAAATGGGAATCTAAACATCTCAATAATTAGTTCTGACTGTGGCTACATAATGTTACCTTTAATGATATACATTATTCTATGTCATAGCATATTAAGAATTATGTGTTTACGATGGTGACATTAGAATTTCAGGATGGTCCACCACATTGTTCAGAACCTTGAAGATTGGGGAAGCACTATAATAGAAATTAATAGTAAAAGATATCTCACTCTTCTTTATATTTTCATGCTCTCTACATGACTTTCCTGCATTTTCAAGACTGTAGAGTAGCTTCTAGACTATATGGTAGGATATGAGAAAAAATGGCTCCCTAAACATTGAAGACCAGACACAGAGACTTAGACCAGCACACAGAGGGTCCCGTTTCCAGGAGGGCAACAACCAGAAACCAGGCTGACGAATAGCTTGGCACACACTCAATGAACAGGTCTTGGTGCAGGAGAGACAAAATCAAATCCAGGCTAGTGATAAAACAGTCATCTTGTAAATGCACATAGTGAACTCACAGCCAGTTTCAAATCTCCAGGTGTAAAAGAAAAAAAAGGAGTTGTTTGGTCACTTTTGGTCAGAGTAGCATCCTGAGAGCTCCAGGCAGAGATATCAGAGCCAGGCTGTCCTCAAGCGCTGACAGATTGAGAATTACAGAAATCTCTGAAAAAAGCGCATGAACAAACACATGAAATAAAAGAAAAACTGGTAGCCATCAGTTCAGGAAGTTGGGTAAGATTAATTGTAGAGGTAGTCATCACAAATTAGGCCCACAGAGAACCTGTCAGTACAGCAGCATTTCAGGAAAACACATGAATCTCATTTCCACCCCTACTAAGTTCAGACTTTCAAGGCAAATATAATTCCCTGGAACATTCAGCTTAGGAAAAGGATCAATAGCCAACCAATATAGATTCATTTCCCAGTGAGGATGCTATTAGTACCAAGTTGTTAGAAGAAATTTGGAAATATCTTGGAAAAAGTGATTTGGCTAGAAATAGTTAACAATAATTCACAAAAAAATACGATGGCTGGATGGCCTTTTTTAGCATGTAGGATTTCTTAAAGAAATTACTGTTACAATCAACACAGAAGATGAAATCTATGGCTGATTTTTTTTTAAAAAAAAAAAACAACAACATTTCAGCTGCCTTTGTAGAGAGGTGTACTCATTCTGGCTGGGATGGAGTTAATTTTCTTCATAGGAGACCTGTGTTTTAGATTGGCATAAAACCCCAGTGTAAATAAACCACTCATATTTAGCTGTTGCTGAGCAGTGCTTGCACACTGTTGAAGCTTTCTCTGTTTCTCACTCTGTGTGTCCCCAGTGAATAGAGGAGGATGGTGGGGGGTGTGTGCACAACAGATTTGGAGGGGATATGACCAGGCAGATGACTTGAACTCACCAAAGAGGCATTCCCTGCCATATAAGATCAACTTGTCAGTAAAAAGGGAAAAGAGGAGGCTTTAGGGGGGTTAGTTATCTTCTGCTCAGGAAACAGATGGACACACATAGGAGATGGAGAGTGAGTGCCTTTGAATCACTGGTTTCCTTTTCATTTTCTCGTCTTCCACTTCTTCACTTACTAAACAATTTTTGCCTTTGCCCACAAGTTTTTGGCTTTTGCTCTTCTTTTCCTCTTCTCCCATCCCACTAATGGTGGAGGGGAGTAAGGAAGTGGCTGCATGGTGCTTGGCTAACCACGATTAACCCACAGCCAGAGAGTAAGGGGGCAGATATCGCTGCAGAGATAAATGACTAGAAAATAAAGCTGTTGTAATATGCAAGGAGTCACAGAAATTGATACTCCTTGGGCTGGAAAAAGGTGTGCATGAGTCCCAGGGAAGGATTTATGGCTGTAACATCCATTCATTTATCTTTAGATCTATTTAATTTCCTATATGGATTTGACAAAAAAGAAAAAAGTCAACAAACCAAAACAATAACAACAACAAAAAAACCCAACCAAATCCCCAAACTAATAAAAATGAATTATGTATGCATCCTAATTTAGTCAGTAAAATTATGCCTTCAATACATATATACATCCCCAAAATTATGTTTGTAGAGATTGTGGCTATGGCTTTTTTTTCTTTGCACTGTAGTAGCAAAACATGTTAGGTATTTGAAAAAACCATATGAGAAGTACATACATCATCAGTAGCATAAAACATTTCACTCTGGATTGTGCTAATTACAAAGTATTATTACACATTCTGCCTGCTTAACATATCTCCATTTTCAATCTAATCCACTTCAGGGGAAAAAATAGTATATCTCAACATTTCTAATTAAGCATTAAAGAGAAGAATCAACTAGTTTTTTCAGAGTTTAATGTTATTTCTTTTTAAAGATGAATATATTTAGTAGCACAATAAAGAACAATGGCCTAGCTACTAAAAAAGGTTAAGTACTTGAATAATATTTCCATCCCTTCATTTTCTGAAAGAAGTATAATAATAATAATTACACTTGATAATAGAATTTAGTGGCTGCCTAACTGTGTTTTGATTTTTCAGTATTAACAGTTGGTGCTGTAATTGTTATTCCTTCTGATTGCAAGAGACAAAGCTCTTAACCAGTCAGTTCTTATTTAGCATTTCACAGACTGCATCCTTTTTGATACTGGTTTCCAAGTAATGAAGTAACTTCTATTTAGATATTTTTCAGGGGATGATTCTTTGGTATTTTTAGTTGGAAGTTAAATGTGCACATTGTAGGTACTAAATGAATAATGCTTCCAAGACACACAGCATACAAGAGCAGATCAAGTATAAGATGCACAAAATGGAATATTTGAATCATGATTAGATGCTGAATCAATACTTATGTCAAACAAATCTACTAACTTGTTTTATCTATTGGGTTGTGTAGCAACTGTCTTTTGACATTTATCAAAGTATGACTGAGAAAGGAAAAATGGCCATTATAAAGGTTTCCAGCTTTCCTCGGAATTTGTCATTTCCATTATGTAAGTTAAAACACATTACTGCTCTTCTTTAATAACAAAATAAGATTGCCTTTCAGCCCCACAACAGCGAGGGACAAATTCCCACTGATCTCCTCTGGGGTTAGGATTTCACCAGTAGGATTGAACAGAAAATATACACCAATAAGTTTTATTCAGCTTATTCAACATTACAGAATCATAAAATCACATAATCATCTAGGCTGGAAAAGACCTCGGAGGTCACTGAGTCTGTTAATATGTACTGTTTTAAACATCACAAGATTGTGGAAATTTTGGTTAGAAGGGATCTCTGAACATCACTATCCCAATGTTCTGATTGAAAAGGACTATTGCCAAGAGCAAATTTACTCATTCAGCCTGGCTTGGTCTTAATCTAATCTTAATGGTTTACAAGGATGAAGGTTTCATGTACAGTTTGAGCAAGATACTCCGGTGCTGCACGGTGAATTTTTTTCCTGATATTCGCTCAATATTCTCAAGGTGCAGCCATTTCTCCTTCATTAGTAACCCTTCCACTAACCAGAGAGGTTGAGCTTCATATCTTTGCCACTGCCCTTCGGATAGCTGAAGGCCTGTTTTAGACCACAGTTAAGCCTCCCCTTTCTTAGACTAAACAAGCCAAGCTTCCTTAGCCTCCCCACCTAGGTGATGCCAGCTAGATTGTAAACACCCAAATAACTTCCTTTGGGCAATTTCTGATTTAGGTACGTCTTTCTTGAACAGAACTCAAAACTGAACACACTCTACTGGTGTAGCCTCACAGGTGCCCAGTAGAGGAAGAAAAAACTTTTTTTGATCTAGTGGCCATTATCTTTTTATAGCAAAGCATGTAGTTTGCAATTATGTCAGCCAGAACTCAGATATCTATAAGGTAGGAATCCACATATGAGCCCATGTTGTCTTTTTATTTATTTTTTTTTTTAATTCATGGTAAAATGAGTTTCTCAAGGTTCTATCCATTATCCCTGCTGTATTGTTATCCCTTTCAATGAGGAATGTCTATTTCTTTGCTTTGATAATGAAGTATATCACCCTGGGGTGATACCTAATCCTTTGTTAGATAACCTGAGGTTTCTAAATCATCACAGGCTGGCAGAGGACATGTCTGATGTCTCTATATCTTAGAATCAAAGCTAAAATAGTGATTCTGAAAGAAATGCTATGCAAGAGATTCTGCATCTTCTGGAGATACATATCCTATGCACAAGCTGTATTAGGTCAATATGCAATGATCTTTTGTGGTAGATAGGGATGCTAAAGTTCCAGCTGTATTTAGGTTAGAGTAAACATGTTTTACATGTATAAATTCCCTGTATTATTCTTATCTTTGTTTCCATCCTACTGGATTGCAGTAAAATAAATTTGAACTGCAACACACTATTTACACTTCAGTGGTGGGCTGGTTCCGTTTTATTTCCCTTATGGCACTTCAAATAGTATAAGACAGAGAGAGCAACAAAGGAAAAGCTTTCTGTTCTCAGGGATAAAAGTCAAAAGGCTCTAGTATTAGTAAACATGAGCAGGGGCAGATACAGCCTTCATACTTTGTTTTTCTATTATATCTCCATGAATAAGGAGTTATGGCTTTGAAGTACTTAAATTTCTAAAATCATTATGTCTACCAATCTTTTGGTCCCTTTTTATTTGAAGAGTACGACTAATATTGGTTGAAAATAGTGGTTATGAGGGTCCACTTAGACAGAACGTAGGACGTGAGAATTATTTTTGCTGTTATTCCTGTGTATTTTAAGACATGACACTTTCTAAGAGTATGGGAGCACCTAAAGCACTGAGACAGAGTTTCACAGTAACCTACGGATCAAAACTAGGAAAACTCTTCTGCTGCAACTATACAAACAGCTCACTGCTGTGTAATGATTTCAGGAAGAATATATTCTAATACTAGAGGGTTATTTAACGGGCATCTTTATTTTTTGTTGATGGTGAATTCATCCCTTTCAAAGGGCAAGTACAAATTCTATGGACACTTGGGTCCCATTTGAGTGCTCAGAGTAGAACCAAATGGGATGTTAATGGTCTTGTTATGGACTCAAGGTAAATTCTATACTGATTAAATAGGCCATAGTGTCTCTGGGAGAGACAATGGTTAACAACAGTAAGGGCAGAAAAAAAGCTGTTCAAATGATAATGTCTTTATAAAGTGCCCTCTCTGCCACTTCAGAAGTAAAATTAAGTCTGATGAATTTAGGACTTTGATTACAGCTTCCACCATGAAGAACTTGCAGAAATGCAAACTGCTATCAGGTAAACGGGTGTTTAAGTGCTATCACTTAATTTCACAGAGTACACATATTTACCATCATTCTTTTCACACCTCTCTGCTGCTCTGTGTTTGTATATGCTGTTGCTTTCTCTGTCATCTATTAATGGACTTGCTTTCTGTGTTCCCTCCAACAAAGCCTGAGTGTTACACTCCTGAGAATTAACACTAAAGCTCTAATTCTTAGCATTCTAATTGTAATTTTGAAATAAATGGAAAAATTTTGTTTTAATAACATATAGAACAAATTAACCTTCTAGACAAACAAAACTATCTTCATTTGTTGGTTCTTTTATATTCAAAACATTTTCAGAATTAGAGCAGTTGTGTTACAAAAGAACTGAAAGATATGTATCAAAAATGTACAACACAAGGTCAGAGCACATTCATAATTTATCACATAAATTTTCTACAGTTCATTGATCATCTTTTCAAATATCCAGAAGAGAATTATCTGTGGATAATCCAAATGCTTCCTTTAAAAAAACAATCTAGTAAATATAATTTTTATTTCTTTAATTATAAATTGATTATCTGTGTTGCAAAGCGGAATGGCACAGTGTTCTTGGAAAGTCCTTTTGATACTGAAATCACGAGATTGTTTTCAAGAAAATGGACAAAAACAAATTATAAGGACACATCTCTATGGTATTTATAAAGCAGAAGACCTGTGTGTGCTCAGTTTTCTCATTTCTTTTTGATATTCTTTGTTTAAAACAATGTGCATCCAATTTTTATTTTCATAATAAGTTATCACAGTTTTTCTGCTCAAGAATTGGTATTATTCTGTGATTTTAATTAGTTTACCCACTGGGAAAATTAAATGCTTCAGCGTGTACAGAGAGAAGTAGTGAATCAAAATGGATTCCCATAGAGATTTCCTGGTAAAAAGTTTACATTTATGTTACGTAAGCTTGGTGGCTAGTTTTTAATTCTTGCAGTATTTAATTTATAGTCATATCTATTTAGTGCAGGTTTTCTTGAAACTGATAGCAGAGGCACTCTAATGTTCAGAAAATGGTTGGCAGCATTATCAGTAAGTGTAGTTAGTTCATCTTTCCATGTATCTGTACACAGTGTCTGCTTATATTGCTACAGTAGTTATGAAATGTGAACAGACATTGATAAAGCCATCAGTGTAAATATGAACAGCTTATCCAGCTGGTATGGAAGCAACTATCTTAGAAAACAGTGTCTGTGTTTAGCACCATTTTAGAGTAATCCATCATTCATGGATAACTATTCTTATCTCTTTTCTACCTGTTTCTATGATCTCTGTTCCATGAAACAATTGAAATTTTCATAGAGCTTTTTCTGTATTACCTCACACCTCAGTTCTCTGCTATCATTTTCTTGATCCTGTCTGTTGACCAAACCCAGTTTCTGATGCCCATTTACCCTACATTGCTTCCTTCTGTATTCATTCAAATTTGGTACGGGTTTTCCACTTTCATACTTATGTTTTGCCACATTATTATATCCTCTATGTTGGTCAGCAGTGGAAGCTCTTATGGTAAGCTTAGTTGTTATTATACCTTCAGTTGCTAACTTCCTAAACATCTCCAAGATTGGTAACTCATTCTCATGCTTTTTCTGCCCTTTCAGTTTATAATACCTATCCCACCCTCTGCCATCTTTTCTGTCCTCAAACTAACCATGCATAAGAAAAATTTCTATCATCATCTCACTTTTGCACCTTAACATTCTTGTGTTGCCTACATTGAACCTCTCATGTCTATGTCTATGTCTATGTCTATGTCTATGTCTATGTCTATGTCTATGTCATGTCTATGCTCTGGAGAACATCGCATGTTCTCCAGAACATTCTGTATTACGTTCTCATGCACAACCATTCTAGTATGCCTAAAGGACCCTCACTTCATTTTTTAATCTGAGGTTTTGTGACATAGCAGAATGATACAAAAGCATGTGGGCAAGGTATCCTCCATTCCTGGTTACAGGGTGACATTTCTTTCTTGTGTTCCTTGTGGTCAGACACATCTGACACCTCAGTAAGTTAGGTCAGATGTGTCAGAATCACAGGATGGCTGAGGCTGGCGATGGAGACTCTACGTGAAACATTGGTGTCTCTCCTTAATGTCTAATACCCAAGTCCCTGTAATCAATGAAACTGCTTGACAGCTCAGCATATGTGAACATTTCTCCTCCGCAGGAGGCAGTTGTTGTCTGCTGCCACTCATCACATTGTCTTGGTGCTGCTGTGGGACTCAGTCTCAGCTAACTTTGTTTCTTCACTGGACACAGCTCCCAGCAACTTGCTGTTACCAGGGCACTGAACATATTCAAGAGCTGCAGATCTGCAGGTGGAACCAGAACTGTCTTCCTGGTGCCAGAAGTCATGAGCTTGCAGGCTTTACTCTCATTTTCCAACCCGATGGTCACAGGCCTTGCCTGTTCCTCCTTTGGTACAGGTGTGAGGTTCAAAGCTTTGTACCCTCAGGATCTCAGAAAAGCTAAGGTCACTCTCCTTTTTGCCATCTCTCACATCATGCAGCCTCTTGACCTCCACCTGCCACTCCTTTCCCTGATGACACAGTGGTTTCCCCAGTTTAAACTTCCTGTGTAAACTCTGTGACTCAGCAACAGGCACAAAACACCCACTTGTCTGGAGGTGCAGAGCTGTCTCCTCCCTCGAAACCTCACTCTGTCATGTCAGGAGTAGCTGCTGTTGCCTGTTGTGTCACCAGCACTGCAGATCCTGTGTGTGCAGGTCTCACTTCCATGTGCCCTTCTACCTGGCTACTGCCTCCATTTTCGGTGCTCTCAGCTGGACACACGCAGGCAAAAAAAAGGAAGTGTTGTTTTACTCCCCCTAATCATTAGAGACAAAGCTATTGGATCAGGAATATCTGTCAAGGTTTAAACTCATATTGTCTGTCTCACTAAACACGCCTCTCAGAAGGGCAAGGGAGGAAGAAAGGAGCTGCAGGCTTTGACTCAACACTGAAAAGGATGAATGCTCTGAGCATTAACACTATGTGCAAAAGGAGTAAGAATTATTGCTTCCTCCAGGCAAACTTGAGGATGTACTCTCCTACTCATGCACATGTTTTCATTCCCAAGTTTCCAACAGAAGTGACTCATAACTTGAGAGGAAGTTTCAAGGACACAAACTTCTAGTCCATGTAGATGTGTCACTGAAATTCTGGGGAAGATACTGAGGCCTGAGAGCTAAGTAGTGCCTGTTTTATTTTAAACTCAGAAGTACTTGTTTGCCCTGAAAATATCCCACTGGGTTTTCCAGAAGCATCAAAAACAGCCCAATATAACTAATCCCACAGATAGTACAGTGCCCCACTGATAGAGCTGCTTCACTAGCTAGGAGTGTGACAATTTGCAAAGATTTTGACTAATGTGAATAAGACACATCAGCTAACGTCAGTTGGCTCATTGCTTTTCAAAAAGTTCTTTCTCACAGACTAACTAGATAATTAAATGAATAAGGGTTAGGTTTTGTTTTAACCCTATAATTCAATGGATATTATTATTAAATAAATAACAGGAATATAAAATGTTACATTTGTGTTGTTTAGAGTTTTTTTTTTTTAAGAGAAAAAGTAAACAAAAAAGCCTTGCTCATTGACATGTTCGGGAATTCATTGAATTTGTGCTTCATTATGCAAATTCCTATTTAACAGTAAAACAAAGACAGAAAAGTCAATAGAACTTAGAATTTAAATAATGAAAACTTAGGTAAACGACTATGGTTAACATGTGAACATTAACACTGTCCCACTGAGTTACAGAATATTTTTTCTCCCACATTTTATAATAAAACTTATAATTTTCTTTGTATATAATTCACTGAAGCTATTAATGAATACTAACAATACTCCTCTATTACACAACTTGGAAAGATGGAGAGACTGTGCACTTTTGCCAAAGGTAATAATGTCTATTTAAAATTAATAGGGCCAAGATGAGAAGCCATTTATTATTTAGCATTTGGTGATGCTCATATGCTAATTTAGACACTATCATAGGGTTTATGTTTGTTCACAAGCAGAAAGCTGTCAGAATATTTTTTGAAGAATATCTTTACTTTTATTTTGTCATTATAAAATGTAGGTACAAATGCATCTGGACAGTTGCAGAATTACACTGGTTTGAAAACATCTTAATCAGGAGGCTTTCTCAGGTTCAAGACATAGAGGAGAGGCAGAATTATACTGGCATGGGAAATTTCCAGATGTTGATAACCTTTAGCTGAGAAAGCAGAGACACTGACTTGGATTCCAGTTTTAGTTAGGGAATACAGATTAGGGTTGTAAGGACAGATACAATACCTTTTCCACTATCCTTCTCCCTCAAGAAATAAATTAGAAAGAGCCAAATCCTCTGCCAGAGAGACAAGAGCCTACATATCGTATGACGATTCTCTTCAGCCACTGGATTATGGCTGTTTTGGGTGCGATCCATTCTCTTTGGACTTGTCTATTTTTTTCCAAATGAGAGATGAAAAGAAATCATAGTATCATCTCAGTAAATTTATTTAACTCAGGTCAGTAGAGAATATTTCACAACTGTTCTTATATCTGCAAAAGGCAATTAAATTAACTTAACTGGAAAGTCTGAATCTAATGTAAGTGAGAACTGGCACACCAATATTTCAGCTTCCTGACTTCTGGGAAAATAATTTGTAACAATGATTTTTTTATTAATCGATTAGGACTCACTACTGATGGGCGGCATAGGTTGGTTACCAGGAGGTAGTGCTTTGTTGGAGGCAAATGGCAGCCCATGGCTGGAGGTACAGCAACAGTCTGAAGAGGCTCCTGCCCTGCCTTTTAATGCTGAGTTGAGGAAGTCTCTGGTTGAGTGCACTGTGAGGCATAGGCTGAAATGGATGAAGAGCAGAAATGAAGCATAAAGTCACTCCCTGCAGAGTTGTGAAAAAAATGCACTAGTTATTGCTGGGAAGACACCTGCTAGGGAGTCAGTTGTATAGTCCATCAAGAAAGGAGGGATAACGTGAGCCTGGTTGGGGAAGAATAATCTGGGGAGACAGGGATTACAAAACTGCAACACATTTTAAACAGTGAATGGTGTCAGGATAGTGCCTATAATAAACACCTGGAACATTGTGAAAGGTAAAGGTATTAAAGTGTCCTAGAAGGTGAATAAAGGAATGCCATTTTTTATGTTCATGAGTATTTGTTGTATGTTTTAATCTCCATTCCTCAAAGTATGCCTGAAGCACTTTTTATCAGAATGCCTGTAACGGGATTTAAATGGCTTTATTTCAATTTTCTAATTTCTTGGTGTCTTTCTTGTGACTTTCAGACATTACAGGAGTTAAGCATTTGTTATTTCTTCATGGTCTGTAGTAATATTATTTACTTATTGTTTACAAGTCAGCAGTGTTAATACTAAAGGGTTTATTTTTAAAATTATTGTTTACAAGTCAGCACTGTTAATACTAAAGGGTTTATTTTTAAAATTTACATTTCAAATCTGCTCCTGGCTGAGCTACCTGATGATGTAAGGCATACACTCTCTCCAAACCCCCTTTAACCACCCTTCAGAAACCCCATATAGGTAGAAGAAATGGTTATAATATCCTGGTAGGTATGCTATACTACTGTTGTTTGAAGAAATTAATTAACTTTATTTAATGTTTTAAAGAAGAAATGCTTCAGAGAAGACACTTATAGACTGAAATGTTGGAGAAGTGTTGCTTAAGGCAAGAAGAGCTGCAGCAGGTGGGATAGCTGGGGAATTGCTTTAGGGAGTTTGGAATCAGTCCTAAGATTGTCCCATAAGTGAGTTAGGAAAATTAGGCATTAAAAAAAAAAAAAGAATAAAATAAATCTTTTGTACTTTTTTTTTCCCCCTCAAAGGCTAGGTTTCCTAATTT
Source organism: Campylorhamphus procurvoides (assembly GCA_013396655.1). Taxonomy (NCBI): domain Eukaryota; kingdom Metazoa; phylum Chordata; class Aves; order Passeriformes; family Dendrocolaptidae; genus Campylorhamphus; species Campylorhamphus procurvoides. The sequence continues at coordinate 1,776,406 of WBMV01000141.1, forward strand.
TCACCCAGTGAAAGTTGAAATGGAAAAGAAAATTTGGTATTTATTGCTAGGGTAAAGATTGGAAATGAAGACATCAGTGAAGTTATGTTGGATATAAAAACATTTTTCAAAGGGTAAAGTGTTAGAAAATTGGTGACTAACAGAAAACATTGTGGTTTTCTGAGTGACGGTAACTCAGGTGTTTGCTAACTCGTAGTAGTCCAGCCTCCATTTAATTCCTGTGTGCTGTTAGTCTGGCATCCAGCACCAAATCAGAGCTCTCCCAGCTCACGCTTCTTTCAAATGTTTTTCACAAAATGCTTGTCTGTCTTATGATATAAACCTGCTCTATAAGTGATTACAAGCAGAATGGGAAAAAAATTGCTTCTTTTCTGTTGCTTTTTACTGGCAGTTTTATTAATAGTGAGTTTTATAAAAATGGGGAGGAGTTTGAATCCTCAGCAGCATTTTTGAAAATCAAAGACCTTCTTGACCTTTTTAGGTAAAAAGTAAATAACACTTTATCTCTCCTTGACTTTACACTTAAAGTTGGTTGAGAGTGAAACAGATTGTAAAGGGAAGATTGATGGGAAAAAGTTCAGGATCTCCAGTTAGAATATTCCGGTAAACTAACAGAAAATAATTTGAAAACTTTTCCTGTCACTCATGTTATTTGTCTTTTATTCATGTTTCCAGTTATGTTTTAACTGTTGCTTTGTTCCATTATACTTACACTTTTAAATCTGTCACATATTAAAATAAGCAAAATTATTTTGGATTATCTCACACCAACATCTGGGAAACTGTTGAAAATTTTTAATAAATTTTCATTAAAAAACTCTAGCACTTCGAATATTAACTTTTTTTTTTTTTTTGGTTATCAAAATATGACTGCCATGTTACTAGGGAAGAATAGAACATTGCTGGAATACTGTTTGCAGATCTGGTCATTGATATTGGTAAAAGTGTTTAAACACAGCTGGATTGCTGGAGACATATAGAGACTATGTCACAAGAATACATAAAAATTGTAGCTTCTTTAGGTACAAGAAAGCTTGTGGAAAACCAAAATTGCTTCCCATAAATGTTGTTAAATGTTGTTAAATAGTTTACACATCCTAAAACTGGGTCTGTGTTGTATTTATGGAGGGATTACGTTATGCACATGTCTATGAAAGGAGGAAAAAGGTCCAAGCTTCTTGTCTAACTTTGTGTCATTTTTTGTCAATTTAATTCACCTGTGTAGCCACTATGCTACTTTTGCTGTTGTGTTCTGCACCTTACTATTCCTTTCTTACAGGAGAGAACTATTCTTATTATAGCGTTCTCATATTTTGCATACTCATTCTCCTACAACTTGGAACTAGCAAGTATTCCTAGGATTTACTTTATATACTTAACTTCCTTCAATGAGACTTCCTTTTTACTGTTCCATGGAAGCTGAACAAAGCCTTCTTTGATTCTAATATTGTGCTTTTTCCCCAGTACAAACTGTAAGTATTTGATTGATTGCTAGCATATAATCAGTGTTCTCTAAATAAATCCTATGAATCAGTTTTCTTAGTAATAAATACCCTGATATCTTCCTGTCTTTAAATATGCATGGCATTATTGTTATTGTCTTTCTATTTAGAGATAATCAGCTCCATAGTGCTCCATAGTGAATTTTTTCTAGTTTTGTTCAATGATTTAGGATAAAAGGTACAGCTGAATCACTCTTCATGTGAGAAGCAAATCGAACCATACTCAAGGAAGACTGTAATGCTCAGATCTTTTCTAAAGTGTTGATACAGAACTTTGGGGGAATCAGAACCATTAGTCTCAGGTTAATATTGTAACGTAAAGTCCATGTTTTCTGTAGTATTGAAGTCCCACTCTATATAAAATTAATCTTCATGAATGCACCAAAAAGAGAGAGATTTTGGTCCATAATTTGTTATCAGTGTAAGTCAGAAAAGTTCGTGTCTAGCACAATGCAGGTTTACCACTCTTCTAACTTAATATTGACTTCATACTTTGAAATTTGACTATTTTTGGGAGGGAAATAACATTGTATTTTTCTAGTACAGACAATTGCTCTAGCTTGTTGATGTTGAGATTTCAATTTGGACCTCCACAGTGGAGGCAAACAGAGAACAGAAACACAAGAGAATTGCCAACTGTGGCAAAGTAAATTCCTCTTGCAGTTTTGATATACTTTTCCAGTGACCTTAGAGAAATCCAGACAAAAGCCAACAAAGATGTATGGCAATAATGCCTATGCTTTTTTGTTTGTTTGATTGGTCTGGGTTGCTTTGTTGGTTTTTTTTTCTTTTGGGGTTTTTTGCTTTTTTGTGTGGTTTTTTTTTTTGTATCTGTTTTAAGAAATTAATAAGGTCCTACTAAAGACCAAGTTGTTTGTGATACATTTGCTGCCAATGAACATTTCGGTTTTGAAGACGCAAGAAGAATGGCTTAAATGACAAAATGATATCCTAATCTTTATACAGTTATTCAGTTTTGCACATGGAAGACCTATCTTTCCTGGATCAGAAAGAGAACTGTAGTAGAAAAATGACCCTAAAACATACAGATTTTTTTTCCAGTATTTTGTGTTTTAGAGGGTGTGTTTTGTTTTTATGGTTTGTGTAAATTAGACAGTTAACTGCTATCATGGATGACCCAAACTCTTTAATTGTCACAAATCTATATTAATAAACATGTTATTACATGAGCTGATAGAGTTAGTCCGTGCTTCTGGTGCTGGCAGTCTCATCGACAATGTAGCAACTTATAAGGGAAGGCTTGCTGAGTAATTATCACTATTAGTGCAGTCTCTATAAAATGTCTTGTCTTCACAGTGAATATCTCAAACAAAGGATCTCCTAAGAGATGCTAACAGACTGTTTTGGAACACCAAAAAAGGCTTTGATACCTTGAGGGGACTTAACAGGCAAAAATAAATTAATACAGGTTGGACAGAAAATTCTTCTTTTTCTGCTCCCCCTTTTCACGTGACACACAGACATGGAATGAAAGAAGAAGAAAAACACTTGAAAAACTTATATATTTAGTGAAATCAGAAAAGAAACCTAAGATCAAAGAGGAAATTCACATTTAAAATATCACACCACAAAAAACTACCGTCAAGACTTTGGTTATTTTCTACTACCAGAAGAAGAACAGGATCACCAAAGATTTTTACTTTGTTCCATAGCTCCAGTATTTGCTATGTTTTTCTGCCATTAGGGATCATGTCATCCATCAAGAATACCAGAAATCAGTTGATGAGAACACAAAATTGCTGGGAACTGCTGAAAAAAAAATAAAATGGGAAGGGATTGGTGGGGTTGGAGATTTTGTAAACTCATGGTATATTCCAGAATGAACAGCATCCTGATTTCTGATAATTTTATATAATGGCCTGCAAAGTTGATTTTTCAGTGTCTGTTCTGAACTTTGCATCCCCAACTATTTACTGGCATTTCTTTTCCTTTCTGTTTAAATATACACATTACTTATCCTGTTCACACCCTTGCAGAAATTCTCCCATGGAGAAGTAGTGACAGAATGACCTTTCCTCATGCGTAGGTAATTTTTCCTTCCTGGCTTCTTTGTGGTTATTACCTGTCGGAGAACACTGTCTCAAAGGCTACCAGAACAACCACAATGAACAGTTTATCAATACCACAAACGGACAATTACCTCAGAACTCACAAATTCATGTTTTATCCCTTTGAATTTGTATGCTGTATTGTGATTGGTGGTGGTTACCTGGTTACCGGTTTCCCATTGGCTGTATATTCCCTATTTCCTGTTGGTTGGCTGGTGATGCAATCCCAATGTCATCATGTGAGGCTGGCCACGCCCCATCTGTATTCCCCTCCTTCCCTGTAAGCCCTTCCCCTACTTGCCGCGATCCGCCCCCAAACTCCTCCCACTTTCCAAGCTCCTCCCTGACCCTATATAAGTCCCATGCTCCCATGAATAAATTAGTTCTAGCCCTCATCCCACCATCGGCCGGGACTGTTTCCTTTCTTCCTTCCCCCCGGCATGCGGCAATTACCTTGACCTGTTCCAAACTGTTATAAAGACAAGACTTCTAAATCATAGTATTCTTCTCAAAATGGTTGGATTTTCAGATTACTTTTATTACTTTTTCTTTCTCTCTCACTTAGCACAGAGCAAGCCTGCTACACTGGGCTCTCTAAAGGCATAACTGGAATTCTTAACAGATAAATTGTGAGGACAAAGATATATTTGTATACATATATACCCGTACACATAAAGACTCTAATATTTCTTGTAACTGAAACTACAAAATTCCTGCATGGGTCCTGAGCCACAGATAATCATCTCCAAAAGACATTGATTTAGATTACTTACTAATATCACAAGGTTTACACTTCTCTGGAGCTCAGTGCCAAAGCTCTCATTGATATCACCAGGACTAAAAGGCAGGCATGATTTTTTAGAACTGGTATCTCTTATTTGCAAGGATTTTTGTTTCTGTTGCTGCATTTGATCAGGGGCTGTAGTTTATATGCAGTTTTTATAACTCTCACTTAAGGGCACTGTCATGGTGGTTAGTATTTTACTTCACCTCTGACCCAAATTGTTGGACAACGGTCACTGTTCATGAATGTTTTTATGGGAAAAGAGAAGTAGTATTGTTGGTGTGGAATCATTATTGAGCTTAAAACAAAAGATGCTTTCACCAAATATCAGCTAGAAACTTGTTCTGATTTACAAGTTCCAAATGCAAATGGCAAATAAATCCAGACGAGTAGTTTCAAACTTAATCCTTTAGTCTGATTTCATAATGCTTGTGCTATTGACAACCCAGCTGGAAGGAAGACTCAGGGGAGACTTTATTGCAGTCTATAACTTCCTCATGAAGGGAAGAGAAGGGGCTGGCACTGATCTCTTCTCTGTAGTGTCCAGTGACAGGACCCAAAGGAATGGGCTAGAGTTGTGTCAGGGGAGGTTTAGGTTGGATATTAGAGAAAGGCTCTTCACCCAAATGGTGGTTGGGGACTGGAACAGGCTCCCCGGGGAAGTGGACATGGCACCAAGCCTGGCAGAGTTCAAGAAGCATTTGGATGACACTCTCAGGCACGTGGTGTGACTCTTGGGGATGGTCCTGTGCAAGGCCAGGAGTTGGACTCAATGATCCTTGTGGACCCCTTATAACTTAGCAGATTGTGTGATTCTATGAAGGAAACAAGTAGCACTTTCTATCCTAGGGCTGTTTCCTAAAATTATTTTTTTTGCTCCTTTTTTTTTTTAAGGTTTGTTTTTTTGTTGTTGTTTTTGGCAGGTTTTTTTGTTTGGTTGTTGTTTTTTTTTACTATGACTCTGCCAAACATATATAAAGTTTTCTATTTACATCCTTTGTGTAACAAGCTAGCCTGCTGTTTTGGGATATTTAGGGACACAGACCAAATCTGAGCTAGTAAGGTAGTGAGCTTCACCTACTGTTTCACTCTGGGTCCTCTTTGGATAATAAAGAATAACCTAGACATAGGTTTGATATGTAAAGCCTTAGTATAGATGTCTGAATTCAGTTCTTTCTAAATTTTTGGAGAGTTTAGGGTAGAACTCAGTGCCTGAATAGGCAGTAAAATATCTGCATGGAGCTGGCACTTGGCTTAGAAGTTGATACTTAAGGCAAGTAAGTTGCTGATTTAGGCATCTCAAGCCTGAGGGTGCTGTTGAAGGGATCTTTTTAGATCCTTTTCCTGAACCCAGAAATTAATTTTTACCCAAATCTCATTTTTAATGTGAAAGTGTATAATATTGCACTTACTGAAATTCTTATTATACTTCATCTTAAGATCATAATAAATTCCCTGTATACTGGAAATCATACCTATGGACTTGTTGCTGTAAATTGGAGACTAAATTTTACTGACATGGGTATAACTATTGTCACTCATACCTGTTATAAATCAGTGTAAACCAACATAAATTGCGAATTTTCATCAGAGAAACTTCTATCATGCTGAATTTATTTAAAGTTTAGTGAGTTCTGTTGAATTGGTAACTATAACAAAGGAATTGATGTGATTTGTGTGATATATAGAAGATTCCAGGATACTTAACATCAATTAAAATGCAATGCAATCCTAGATTTTTTTTTCTTTTTGTAAATGCACAAGAGATGCATAATCTTTGTTTATTTTGTTAAGAAAACATAGTATTTATCACTGGTTCTGGAATGTAAGTTAGTTGTTATTGGTTTATATCCGCTGAAGAAAATCGAGGTTTCATTTCATACATTAAGCTGGGTGAATCAGATTGCATATGACACCTCTCCTGTGTGACAAATGGGTTTGTAAAGTATTACTTGCACAGCATAATGGTAATTTGTCTACTTGGTGGCTGTAACAAACGCATTACATTTTTGTTTAACGGTTATAATTTATCATTTCAATACACAGAATACTTTATTTCTCAACGGGGGATAAATATAATGTCAACATTAAAGTTATATTTGTTTTCCAAAAGAAGCACTACTAATTCATTCTTCTGTCTCCCCATAAGTAGGAGCCAGGCTGTATCTATGGGACTGCATTTTTAAGAACAATCGAAAAATTATACTGAAGAAAGAATCGTGCTGCATGACTGCTCCATGCTCATTTGAGCAAGTATAGTACTATGTGCAGATGTCACAGGACACATTTATTTTCAAGTCTATTTGAGAAAAAAATTGTGACTGTTTTATCTACATTTGTTGATATGGGTTTAGATAATATCTATATACCTAAGTATATCTAAATTATTAGATCTCTTTTTCTCTGCACAATTCCTGAGAAAGTTTTGCTTGTCCATGTCAGCTTAAAAAAAGAAAATATCCTTATCTTCAGAAGACCTTTAAAAATACAATAGTATAGAGAGAAAAAATATTGTCATACTTCATGATATATCAACAATAAGAAACTCAGTAACAATACTTAAGGTAAATAGAGATAGACACACTCATTATAGCTTTTCTGAGCTGGACATGCAAGAAATGTTATCAATGTAATCTGTTACAAAGAACAAATACATGGTAATTATTATTAATCTCTAATGTTACTCTGAGCTAATCTCAGCTGGATTCTAAGATCTCAGCAGGTTTAACACAATGGTGCTCATTTGTATATGAGTGAGCAATTAAGAGTGGCAGAATTCTGAAGAGCATCTTTCCCAGATTAGAAAATGAGAAGTAGATTTAGTATTTTTTCAGATGCAGTCTAGGTCATTAACCTAAAAGATAGAAATCTATATTTTCCTCATGTCTTTGGTGTAGAACAGAATAGACTATTTCAGTTAGAAGAGATCTGTGATGGTCATCCAGTGCAACTGCCTGACCAATTCAGGGCTGACCAAAAGTTACAAAATGTTAGACATCGTCCAAATGCCTCTTAAGCACTGACAGGCTCAGGGCATTGATTAGCTCTCTAGGAAGCCTGTTCCAGTGTTTGACCACCCTCTCTTCAAAGAAATGCTTCCTGATGTCCAGGATAAACCTTCCCTGGTGCAGCTTTAAACCATTCCCATGTGTCCTTTCACTTGATCCCAGGGAGAAGAGATAAGCACCTCCCTCTTCGCTTTCCCTCCTAAGGAAGCTGTAGAGAGCAATGAGGTAAGGAAGTCTCTTTCTCTCCAAATTAGGTAAACACAAAGTTCTCAGCCATTTCCCACAGGAGGTGCCTTCCAGACCTTTCACCATCTTGGTTGTCCTCCTCAGGATGCATTCAAGGACCTTTACATACTTCTTAACTTTTGGGGCCCAGAATTGCACACAGTGCTTAAGGTGAGGACACATCAGTGCTGAATACAGGGGGTTGATCACCTCTTTTGACTGTCTGGTTGTACTGCATTTGATTCACAGCTCGTTATACTGTGTTTTACACACTCCAAAATGCAGTTTGCCATTGCTTTGGTTAAACCACAATTGACAACTAAGTACAACATAGATGCTCACTCACATTCCTCCCTGGTGGTATGGGGAGGGAGAATCAGAAAAAAAAAAAAAAAGGGCAGCTGAGATAAGAACAGATGTTTGAAAAAAATAGCAACAATAATAATAGTAATAAAAATGGACACAAGAAGAGAATTAATGCACAATCTCATGGCCTGCTGACTGATGCAAAGCCCCTCCCCAAGGAATGTTCAACCTTTCCTATCCAACTCTCTTGAGCTTGAAGTTCTGTCATATGAAATATCCCTTTGGGTCAGCTGTCCTGGCCATGTTCCCTCCCAACTTTTAGTGCACCTCCTCAATGACAGAGCATGGGAAACTGAAAAGTCCTTGACTTAGTGTAAGCACTGCTCAGCAATAACTAAAACATTGGTGTCTTATCAACAGTATTCTCATACTAAATAAAAAAAAAATACTGTAATAGCTACTAGGAAGAAAATTAACTCTATCCCTGCTGAAACTAGAACAACTCTCACAGTTGCCAGAGCACCCTGCTGATTTGTGTCAAACTTACCACCAACCAACACCCCCAGTTCCCTTTTTGCAAGATTTCTCTCCAAGGTTTCTCTCCATCTCCCAATTAGTATATGTGTCTGGCATTACTCCATCTCAGGTGCAGAATCCAGCACCTTGGCCTGTTAAATTTCACGCTGTCAGTTTTCAGCTGTCCAATGTTTCGTCTATCAAGATCCTGGTGAAAGACCTCTTGTTCCTCTAGAGAGTCAACAGCACCTCCCAGTTTGGTATCATCAGCAAACTTACTGAGGTGCATTCAACAGCTGTATCCAAAGCATTGAAAATATATTGATCAGAAATCAGCCCTAGAACTGAACCCTAAGAAACATTGCTGGTAACCAGTCACCAGCCAGATATAGCCCTGCTCACTACAACCCTCTGAGCCCTGTCCTACAGTTAGTTCTTCACCCAGCACATCATGAACCACAGTTGGACAACTTGTCCAGAATGATGCTGTGTGGTACAGTATCAAAGACCTTACTAAAATCCAGAGTAACTATATTCACAGCTTTCTTTCATCCATTAGGCAAGTGACATTGTCTTAAAAGGCTATCAAGTTAGCTAAATAGGACTTTTACTTTGTGAACTCACGTTGACTCTGTCTGATGTCTGTATAATTCTTTAAATGCTTTTCAATAGTACCCAATATAAACTCTGTAATTTTTCCAGGAACTGAGGTTAGACTAAAAGGTCTCTAGTTTCCTGGTGGTTTTCTCATGGTCTTTCTTGCAAATTTTGAGTACCATTGACTAGCTTTCAGGCATCAAAGACCTCCCCAGACTTTAAAGACTTTTGGTAGATGATCAAGAGGAGTCCTGCCTTAACATCTGCTGGGTCCTTCAGAACTCTGGTATAAATTCTATCAGGCCCATGGACTTGGGAGCATTCAGCTGTTCATATAATTTATTTTTATACATGAGTTCCAAGGGGAGCTACCTATTCAGCCAAATTGGTCTTCTCACTCACCTGCTTGACTTTGACCTTCATGGAATTGCCAGCTCACATGCTTTCAGAAGGCTGTGCTTAAAGACCAAAGAGCACTCATTGACTCCTAAGCCCTCAAAAGGAAATTCTCAGGGGACACAACTAAGTAGCTCCCTGAATTGCTTAGAGTTTGCTTTCTTGAAATCCAAGGTAGCAGTTCTGCTGACCATTTTTCTCAACAAAAATTTTAAGCTTACTGATCACTGCTTTATGATCACTGTAGCCACAATAGTCGCCTATAATCACATAACCCAAAAGTTCTTCTCTGTTCAAAAATAAGAAGACTAAGAGAGCATCTTTCCTAGCTGACCTACTGTGACAAGAAATTAGCTTTGACAAACTTCAAGAATTTCCTAGATTTGATCATGACAGCAATATGGCATCCTCTGTCATGTCTGAGAAGTTGAAACCTCCCATATGGGCAAGAGCTTCTGATCAACTCATCCTGGGTGGGTGATCAGTAGCAGACAAACACTACGATATCTCCTTTGTTTTCTATGTCCCTAAGCCTCACCCAGCAACTCTCAACCAAATCCACCCTAACTGTAAGGACTGTACAGTCAAATAACTCCCTTATAAACAGTGCAACTTCTCCACCTCACCTGCTTTGCCTATTGTGTAACATTAACAAACTGTATATAAAAAGTGCTCTACTTCATAAAAAATGCACAAAACAACCCTTTTTTTTTTCTTTTCACACTAGGAATATTTTTTCATAAATTTAAAATTATTATTTCTCCACAGGTGGCTTTTAATTAATAAGACTTGTTTTATTTGTAAAGAAAAATAAATTTTTTTAAAAGAAGTAAGAATCCTAGTCTATTTTTCTCCCCTACCCTTATGCTGGGTCCTCATAATTTTTGTTCCTTGTTCCCCCAAAGCAAACAAAAGAACCTCATTATATGCTTAATGGTTGTTTAGTAACATTATTTGTAGATATCTATAAAAAATATGTTAAATAATTTAATTCTGAAAACAATATGAGCTTAATTTCATGAACAAGAAGGTCATGATTCAGTCTTACAGTAAATCTTTTTTAGTTTGCAGTACTGTATCAAAAGTGTCATAACAGCATGATAAAATGCTGATCTGATATAAATGCACTCTGCTAGTTCAAATCCTTTCAGAAATTTATGGTGGGTTATCATTGTACTGTCAAGCTTTATTCAAGATCAAATGCTGTTTGTTCATGATTTTTTAACTTTATGCTAAACCAGGTATAGGCTGTCCTCCACCAGTTGACATAAAGAGAACAAAATTGTTTGTATTGTGTAAACTCTGGCTATTTCCGCAGAAGTAGTGTGGATGAAATGTGTTTATAGGATGCATGCTGTTTGTTGGACTGTTTCAACAGTTGTAGGATTAGTAATCATGGAAAAATTTTGAGACAATCCCTGCTTTGTTAAAGCAGTAAATCTATCTCCAATTTATTATGTTATATTATTATCGTGTGTTTCTGCAGAGTTAAAGCTTAATACATCATAATCAGTGTCAAGGGCAATATAATTTCACAGAGCAAACAATCTGAGGGTGGCAATGGCCTTATATAAAACTGCTAAATATATCAAACAAGAAAATATGCAACAGTTACATATATATATCTTCATTCATGTTTGTTGGGGAGCAATAAAACAATCTATTGCATATGATCAAGGAATATGGGAAAAGGTCTTTAAGGAAAAAGTTTCAATTTTGTCCTAACAATGCCTGTCACCCCAGCTAATACAGAGAGACTTTCCAAAGAGAATTTCTTTGCTTTCACAGCTGTGTGGCTCAGTTGAAAAAAAAATAAAAAAAAGGTTTATGATTAGAAAATAAGGAACCATTTTATTGAATTAAAATTAAAATGAATGATGGAGAAAAATTACCATTTTATAATATCGAAATTACCAGTTTGTCAGAGACCTTAGCAGTCAGAAACCACACTGATTTTTATACCTAGAAAGTAGGTTAAGGAATTAAATACTCAGTCTGAAATTCTACTTTGTTATGGTGGAAACAGCAAGAAAATTACCAGGAAAAAAAGGCAATGGAGGGTGAATGAATATATGTAGCTCCCTACATAGGCAAAACTAAAGAGTACTGACACACTGCTAGCTGTAAATGTGAGATTCTTTACTTGTGTTAAAAAAAGTATTGAAAGATTTCAAATAATAAAAAGAAATAAAGGTTATGGGGCAGAAGGGGGGTTAAATCAGTGGAGTGTAAAGTGTAAAGCAAAATAGACACTGCTTGCTGCTAAGAGAATTAGTTGCCAAACTTTACAGAATGCTATCAATATTCAAAATTTCACCCTGACCTACTATGTATCTTTAATTAAAGGTAATATTAGAAATACTTTTTATTATGTTTCCTTCAATTAGATAATTTACCATCTTTGTGAACAACTGATTTATACTGATGAACTTCTGGGAACTGAATAGGGAAATATATTCTCATGCTGTACATATTAAGGATAGGTCTCAGGATACCAAAATGGGATTTTATATAGCACTGTTTATGAAGCTTCTTTTGCAGCAGAAGACGTGGGATTTGGATTTGGGAAATAAATATGTTTTTCTTTTTTCTTACCTAGGTGTCTGAATTCTCTCAGCTCCTTAATTCACATGGGCTACAAATACAAATTTCTTTCTCTGATGGCTCCACAGAACTATGTAGGAGGGCGTCCCCAGTAGGCAAAGTCTTGTCTGCATCCATGCTGCAGCTCCTCTGCAGCATCACAATGCATACTGCAAAATGAAAAATAGGATATTGAAAAGGGAGAACTAATTTTCCATGGTAAAAATAAATTTTTGTGTCTCTGAAAAATTAAAAGATGCATTATGTTTTTAAGTCACCACTACAGCAAGATGTTGTCACTGATATCTCTATTTGATTATATAGAGAGAATGAGAAGACAGGCACACACAGAGGTCATATGTAACATTTATTGTTTTTACAGAGGCAATAGTACACTATATTCATTCCTCAGGCATGAAAAAAGTCTTCTATGACATATATAGGTCAATTCACATGAATGGCAAGATTTTTGCATCATAACTATACCATGGTTCACTTTTGCATGGGACTGCTGCCAATTAGTCCTCTTCCATATAACCTTTGAAAATACTTAAGGGCTATTTTTTGTGTGCAGAGTCTGGAAATTTAGTTATAATAAACAAAAATGTAGAATATTCAAAGACATTACAAAAAGATACAAAATATAAACAAATTCTATAAATTAGATTTTTAGGCAAGAAAAATCTGTTTTCTCAGAATTTCTTGAGAGTTAAAGTGCTTCACTGCAATAACATATTTTAGATTGGAAAGGTCCTGGGATCAAATGCCTTAAAAGCATAGCATGTTTCTGAATACAGAAAAGTTGCTTGTGACAGAACTGTACATCAGTGACCTGAAGGAGCATAGGGTTAGGTTTAGGGTAAATAACATTTAGATGAGGAGAAAAGGTGTCTAGCAGAGTCACAAGAGCAGCAAAGCCTGTTTGGAGCCTTTTAGGGTCCTAAATCAACTAATGAAAAATAAGGAGGAATTTGATAGCTGCTTATGCCTATCCTTATCTCTGTTATCCTTATGCTCTGTTATCCTTATGCATGAAACGCAAAATATGTTTACAGAGGCTGTTGAATATCTATACCTACAAGTGAAGTCATTAGGAGGAAGCATTAGCACCTTATTCTTGTCCTGCAATTTGCCAGCCTATATGGAAAGGAGAGTAGTAACTTCACTAGTTGTCTGCCTTTTCTGCACAGTGCCAGTGAAGACGGCCTGTTGAATGGGGTTCAAAACATCCAGCAAGCTGGAAAATGGTTGTCTGGAAGTAAGCAGTGGGATAGCTACCTGGTACAGGCAAGTTGTGTAATTGCATCCCTCTTAATTTCCTCTATATTTAGCTGACATTTATGTGAATTTGCTTGTGTTTACTTGATATTCACAAGCTGTGATCCCTCTTACGTAGAATTCTCTGACAGTACTTTTTAAAAGAATGGATATTCGTGCTGTGAAAGGCAGAGAGGTGTTTGTGCTGCTGTCACTATCTGAGAAAAGGGAAACTCAGGTGAAGTTCCTTTTCAAGTTTTCTAGACTGCAAGTCAGTATCTTGGATCCTATACTAACCTGGATAAGGAAATTGGAAATTAATTCCTCCTTTTCTAACTGTGACAGATGCACATAAATTACATGTCTCTATATAATCTATATAAAAACATGTTTAAGAGGGCCAAAGAGAAAGTATAAGTGAAAATACAATCTTCATGAATAGGTTGGTTTGAGTTCTACACAGTATTTCATATCACATTTATATTTAATAACTCAACACTTAGAGATATACTATGGAGAGAAGGAGCTTCTTTTAAATAATTCTGATGGTGGAAATACAAAGCAATGGAATATTGCTTGGGGAATCTAAGGAACCTTAATGAACAAATGTAGAGAAATAAAATACTTGATAGTTTGAAAAGGTTAAAATTGTTCAGGGAGATGCATTCTGAAAGTAAAGTGAGGATTTTTTGGATTGTTTCTTCCTTGCTCCAGACAATAGTGATAATACAGAACTAATTTTCTACTATCGTAAAAAATTATCTTCTTTGTATCTGCGTTGCATCCAATTTAAACAGCTACATCTCCAACTGGATGCAGGGACAAATTTATGCTAGATGGACTTCTTGACAATGGATATGTGCTTATGATTAGCGTTCTAATAGAACAAATGGAAACTCTTTTAATGATAAAACATCAATTTGGAGTTCTGTGTAAGAGCTATGCCAACACAGAAGAACAGAATAATGGGGATATGAATACAATTTCTACAGGACATTCTAGTTAAATTTAGCAGTTAAACTTGAAATACATAGATAATTATCTTTCTACTGGCTCTTTGCAGCCCACTTGGAAATATTCTATTTCACAATGTATGATATCAGGACTTCTATTTGAGAAACACCTGCCCAGCACAAGATGATGGATGAACATGATATTTTTACATCTGATATATTTATTCTTTGATCTGAATAAGAATGATAACATGTCATACCTGACAGATAGTTTCATTTGCATTTAAGGAAAAGTATGTTGCATTCCTTAATACCTTTTATCTGAATTTCAAAAAAAGAGGTGGGGAATAAACAGAGGATTTATTTTGCTATTTCTATTTAAACAATAATTAAAAAAGAGTAGTATTGTTTCTTATGATATATTATATTACATTCCATTGCATTGTATTAGATATTATATTATATGACATTATATATTAATATGTATATATATATATATGTATATGTATGTATTAATTTGGATTGTGTTATGCCAAACTCATAAAAGTACCCCACAGTATATGCAAATAGTTTTGAAATTGCTCCAGTAAAAATGCAAGCAAAGAAAGGGCAAATCAGAATGAGTATAAGAAGGCTATGTTGAAAAGTGAGGTATTTTTGAGAAAACCTATCCCTTATATAAAGAATTATAACAAAGTTTGCTTAATTTTAAAACCACTTGAAGGGAATATTTTTGCAAGTGTAATTTTCTTTATTATGCATTTTTTTTTGGTATTCTTACATATTATCTTTGTGTACCACCAGTTCTAGTTTAGATGAGAAAGGTATAAATACCTCAGGCAGAAAAGGTTCTTCAATCCTCTCATGTACTATATAAATACACTAAGCAAAGGCAAGGCAACTGAAAATGCAAGTATACAATAATGTATTTCTTCCCTCTCCACTACTTCTGAATATAGAGAGTATTCTGGTTAGTTGTATTTAATTTAACATGTGTTTAATATAACATTTCTTTCTTTAACAACTAGGTAAATCCAAAGACCTTGGATTTATCTAGTTGTTAGGGGTTTTAATCTCCCTGAAGGGAAAGGGGTTTCTGAAGGGGTTTTAGTCTCCCTGAAGGAGTTTTAATCTCCCTGAATTAACAAAAATCAAAGCTAATTTTTAAAGCTTGACAAGATAAACTAGATTTGACTAATAGATAAAGAAGCTTTGTAATAAAGTGGTTTTCAGTCGATATTTGTAAGACCTATAAATTATGTATTACTGCTTTGAAACTCTGTATAAAAATTAAAGTGAGAGATCAATTCTTTGTGGACAGGAGATAGCTTTAAGCTATTTTGCAATGGGATAAAGAAAACGAAGAGGATAGAGAAGGAAAGACCTAAAGGGACTTTAATTTTATTTCCCATAAAATTTTATGTGGTAAACATTCACAAATTTTCTTCTTTTGTTAGATATGAGAAAATTTTACTTTCAATAATTCTGATTTTTTTCCACTCTTTCATTTCTTTATCAACTTTAAGATCTAGATGTAAACCAATACAAAACAGGATTTTTAAGGTGTTGGAAGTCCAATATGGAAGCCAAAATGAAGTGCTCTGACTGCTGTCGTGTCAAGTGTCAGGGTGTTATTTCTCTATTCCCTTCCTTATCTGTTGTGAAAACCAGTTAAGTGGCAAAAGCCTACCAGTTTGGGTCCCCTGTTGAAGTGAGGGGGTAAAATGCTTAATTTTCAGCTCTTCTGGCATTGTTTTCTTACAATAAATATATTGACTTTGTCAGTGGAAAACAGGATTCATAGAAGCACATATCAGAAGGTAAATGGTAGTTAAAATGCATTTGTGAAGCAGAAACAGAATTAGAGAACATAGTAGTCGCCTAAACTATAAACACATTTTGAAAAAATATCCACATTGAGTTATATTAGGGCAAGGGATCTGGGGAATCTGTCTGAGAGAATTTATGTCTGCAAGCAGTTTTATTATTTCAGATTTCTATTTAAGGATCATAGACGCTTTAATGTAAGATCTCCATACCTTAAAAATTCCATATCCTTTGGCAAGTACCAACTGCTAAATTATAAATCCAATTTTATCTCATATCTTTGTTGTCATAAATACAGATAAGTTCTATTCCTTGACATATGAGCATTTGCTGTATTTTGGTTTACTCTTAATATTGTCTGTGTATTCTTAACTATGTCATAATTAATTCCAAATCTAATAACTAAATATGTTGTGCTTCATTCACACTGACACACTAAATATGAATTGGTAAAATCCCCAGTCTCTGATGGATCAAAGAGCAGCACCATATTCCTCGTTCTGTTCAGGTAAATTCTTAAATTTTGAGGCTTTTCTTACTGCTTGTTTTCAATTCCTTTGATATTTCTGTAATCAGGAATTATAGAATTTGGTTTAAAAATTACTAATAATACTTCAAAAAATTAAAAACTTCTTTGACTGGACTTGTATTTATACTCAAAATCCATATTTGATTTTACAACCTGTCAGACTATGATCAGAGTACAGATTCTTCCCATGTTAAAATTGAGAGTCCTGCAATGACAGTCATTTAAAAGAAACTGGCTCATGAGAAGTCAGGTGAAGAACAAATATCATGACAGTATTCAAAGCTAATGTCGAATAAGCAAGAACAAAATGTTTCCTTACAGAGTCTTAGTTTATTGCAATGTATTTCCTATTTACGTGGAAATATTTTCATACATGGACATGAAGAGTCATGCTATTTGCTATGAAAAGAGCCTGCTACTTTTGAAAGCATCTTTCATCTGTTTTAAATGAACTTGATTCTATTTGGCATGCATTTGCTGTATAGTTTTCAAAATGAAAAGCATGAACACTCAACAGATTGTGTCCAGGCTCTGATAACACACATAAACTGCCACTAAGCAAACTTTCACATAGCAGAGTTACTTTCCTTTCCAGAGAAAAGTCCTGAAGTGGCTCTCTAGAAACCCTTAGTAATTCATTATAAATCTCTTCCTGAGTGCTGGATCATTTTTATAGTATTGACTTGCCTTTGCGCATGTTCACAACATTATTTCTCTTTCATGTTGTTGGTACTACATTGTCTTTACTGATTTAATGACGTGTGTACTTATTTGATTTAATATCCATGTGAGATGGTTATCCTAATTTTACTGTAATTTAGTGAAGAAGATGTTCTTCACACAGTAAATATAGGTAAAATCGCTACTTCATGATAATTTACCATTCAGTTTTTCTGTTTGTGAATCAGTATTTATGTTTGAAGTTTTCACAAGAAATAACCAAAATTTGAAGGATTTTATCTCCCTCGTGGGTGTCTTTGAGAAACTTATGGAAAACTATGAAGGAAAATTTTTTCCCATTGCATAATAGGTTTGCTGAAGCCACTAAAACAATGAAAGAATGTACAGACCAAAACACAAATCATAATTGTTTCTTGTAGTGTGAATGGCATGATACCACAATCATGCTCAGTTAGGAGATCTTAGTAGAGCTGTTGAAGAGTGTGTCAATTACCGCTTTCCATTGGAAGTTCTCTTGCTTCAATCTAGCAAGAAGGTAAATGTATTTATTGTCAGTCCAGAGTACTTCGTCCTACAAGGGAAATTTTGCAGTTCTTAATAGCTTTCACGACCTCTATTCCTCTTCCTTGTCCAGGTACAGGTGATAGGATCCCGCACACAGCCTTTGTACCACTGATACAGTCCATCTGTTTATGGTTGTTTATGGTTGGTTTTTCAGACTCATTTGCAGGAAACTAAACTGAACATTGTTGACAGAATTAACATGCTATAAAATGTAAATCTCAGTTCTTGAAGGACAGATAAAGCAGAACCTACTTTTACTGCAGTACTGTATATGATTTCATCTACTGACAAATGTGACTGCATAATGGTTATATAAGGAGTATGCTGCAAACAGGTCACAGTGATATGCTGACCAATTGAAATGTATCAAATGTGTAGGAGTTTCTATTTTTCCCCAAATTATAAGGCTGAAAACACAGTGTACTGCTCCATTTCTACCAGTTTTATCCTGCACAGTGCTTCTTCAGGCACAGTCAGTTGCATGAAGTCACTCAAAGGAAATGTTTTTCTAGAATGACTTACAATGAGAACTTCAATTTTAGTAGTGATATCTTTCACAGACTTTGTATTTTTCAAACCTTTAAGAGATAATGAACTAGTGGGTAAAGACTGTGCTGAAATGCTTCACACTGTGACTTGTTCCATTTACCACTAGCTTCCTTCCTGCTACCTCTAGGATATTCAGGGATATAAGTCCTACAGGATCATTACAAACAAATTTAAAGTGTTCACAGTTTTCACCTTCTGGGATTGGTTTCAATGAGACATACTGAAGATCTGCCTAGGCAATAATTCTTACACTGCCAGCTCAAATTGGTTATGTCGAAGTAGTGTATAGGAGAAAGGGGTGATACATAGTGATAAATCCATCAGTAAATTCTTTCAGCACCTCAAAATCCAATTTGTATGGATTTTATGGGTAGAGAGCATGATTATGCTTATTCAGCACTGATAATTCTCTCTTTGATGAATCTTGCTTGTCTGATAGTATATTTGCTCTCAGATAACATGACAATTTTTGTCATGGTCCCTGTAAGCTAGAAGTCTTTTGATATACACTGAAAACTTCAAGAAGAGCAGGGCTTGATAGTGAACTAGGGGGTTTGGATTGGGCAGTGAAATGCTAACTTTGCAGCTGATGCTTTCCTATGGTGTTAGAAGACTCTGTTTTGAAGACACTGTCTTCCAAATTTGGCTATGTAAGCCTGGTCTAGAGCCTGTCCTCAGTCGGGTAGAAAGTCTTTGTCCAAGGTGTCTAGAAAATATTTCAAACTCACTAGTTAAAAATTATTCAGCTAATGTTCAGTATGAAGCTAGGCCCTTTGGAATGAGTTGATCTCAGGTGTCACAAGTCAGCTGTGGGTTTATATATTTGTTATGTGCCAAAAAAAGTGAATGTCAGGTAGAAGATTAAGAGATAGATGATACTTATTGCAATTTTCCATATTTTCTGTCATCAATATCACTAGTAAGGAATACAGAAGTCTTTTCTGATTTATAAATAACAAATAAAAGTACTGCAAATAATAGATCAATATTCACCTTTAGACCATATTTTGATTTTCAGAATAATTCTTAAACCTTTTACAGTATTTTAAAACTTGTATGGTGACTGTAATAATGCCTTTTATACAGTTGTGTTTATTCTGTTTTCTGTGTAGGTGTCCTGGTTTCAACTGAGATAGAATTAATTTTCTTCTTAGTAAGTGTAGGGGAAAAAAAAAAAGCGAGTTAAGTAAATATAAGGTAGTAGATAGACTCAGGAACTGATGAGATACTCAAAAACACCTTTTTTTTAAGTTTGGTAATTTCAGTCATATCTAATCATAGACTTTCATGCTGAGAGTCTTATATAAATTGCTGATGTGTAGCAGAGAGATTTTGTGAAGAGGATTGGGACTATTTCAAAAAATATGAAGGACATATATTCATGAGCACAATATCAAGGTAGTTTCAGCCACTAAAACTATTTAAAGTAAAGAAAAGCTAAACAAAGGAACCTTGGCTAGGGTTGTTTGTTTGTTTGTTTGTCCATTTTATTTTCAGTTGTTCAGATCTATAGTTATTTTCATATCTAAAATAAAAATCAATACTGTGACGTCATACCTCAGAATTTTCTTGCTGAAATATAATGCTCCAGGTCTCACTTTTAGGACTCAGCAGCCTGGTAATGAAATTATAAACAAAGAACAAAAATATATAGAATGTAAAATCTAATTAGCAAATTCTTGGCACATAGAGGGACTGGTATGTTTTATTCTAACTGCACTTTCACTGTATGTTCAGTAAAATGTGAATGTAAAGGGTTTGAAATGTTT
Organism: Campylorhamphus procurvoides; assembly: GCA_013396655.1. Classification (NCBI taxonomy): domain Eukaryota; kingdom Metazoa; phylum Chordata; class Aves; order Passeriformes; family Dendrocolaptidae; genus Campylorhamphus; species Campylorhamphus procurvoides. The sequence continues at coordinate 1,796,521 of WBMV01000141.1, forward strand.
TATCACATATGCACTTTTTAGAATGATTTCAATACTTCAAAAAAGGTTGAAATTAGATGAAAAATTCTTTAAATATGAGAAGACCCATGACTGACAGGATCGGATAAGCCTATATGACTATATGAAAAGTCCTTCAGAACTATACAGTGAAAACAAACAAGGAAACTGGCTTCCTTTAAGATGAAAACAGTTTAGAAAAGTTAAAGATTCACCTAACCTGAAAGGAAAATCAACCAATATTCTTCTTCAGATAGTATGTGTTACTTAGCATCCATATAGAGTGAGACAATAACAAACAAATGAAATATTGCAGGTATTTCGTCCCATGATTTTCTGAATTACTAATTCTGGACCTGTGTTTTATTTAAAGATACTTCATTTTCCATAATCCCCTTTTAAGAGGCCAACTCTTGTATGTATGATCACAAAAGTCTATGTGTCACTTTTGTGTAATGAATATAAAGAACTTAGTGAATCTTTGAATTTAATAAATCCATATAGAAGTTGCTTCATCATTGGACTACTAGAAAAAAAGTGTGAAATATATTTTTGAGAACACTGATAGATTATAACAAAGTCGACAGATAAGACTACCTTCTAATACCAAGCTTTATTTTCTGAGGATAATGTTTTATCTCACATAGTTATGACAGACAAAATATATTGTATTGAATAAGATATAAAATTTGTCTAAGAAAACTCAGGTTTGTGAGGAAAAAATTCAGGATCTATTTTCCATATGTTCCAGATCTGTAGCCATGTATGTCCAAAGCTATTAAAATATCATAATATTTCTATAGTTTGTCATTGTTTTATAACTGAAAGGTGAACTGTCTATTGACTTTTCAAGACAGTAATGAAATTTCATTATGAATATTTGAAAAAGTATTAGTGTATAAGGCAGTGTAGTAAAACCAAATGTTTTGAACTTTGACACTGTGTCCTTGTTTCTAGTTATCAGGGCTTAATATTAAATTCAGAAAACATCATTCTGTCTTCACAATACCTACAGTAAAATGAAAATGATTATTTTCTTTTTGGCAATTGTACAGATAATTTGTCACATGATGAAACAAAACAGACTGTCTATGATTCTTACTTGGTCTGTGTAATAGAAGTTGTTCGCTCTTTTTCTATATCTTTTAAAAAGAGACTTGCAATCAGAAAACACTTTTGAATATTTGGAAAAGTTGAGGTATTGTCACAGCAATATTTTTTGTTTGATATGCTCATGTTAGAAAGAAGTTTAAGGTGCTCTGGATATTACAATGTGTTGTCTTTAATGCTAGGTGTCCCTTACTAGCATGTGTAAGTTTATGAGAAGGGATCAATTTCACATTTTCAGTAACTATTATTTTTGTATATCTTACACTGTCCTAAAATGTTGATCTGCACAGAGAATACTAGCTTTATTACCCAATGTATTCCCTTTTATGATGAATCATTGGAAGTAATTCATAATTTACTAAATGACCGAAAATGTAGTTCTATATAAAAACACATATGACAAAGCAGAAGTCTTTCATAAAGATTCCTCAGCAGGACCAGCAAAGTGATTGTCCCTCTGTACATGGCACTGGTGAGGCTTCACTTCAAGACCTGTGTCCATTTCTGGGCCCCTCACTACAAGAAAGACATTGAAATGCTAAAGTGTGCCCAGAGAAGAGCAACAAAGCTGGTGAAATGTCTTCATAATAAGTCCTGTGAGGAGCAGCTGAGGGTCTTGGGGTTGTTTAGCCTGCAGAAGAGGCCTAGGGGCTACCCTATCACTCTCTACAACTACTGAAAGGAGGTTGTAGCCAGGTGGGGTCACCCTCTTCTCCCAGGCAACTAGTGACAGGACAAGTAGACTGCTCCTTGATCTTCACCAGGAAGAATCTCTTTACTGAAAGTTTTGTCAAGCATTGCTATGGACTCCTCAGGAAGCTGGAGTCGTCGTCTCTGGAGGTGTTCAAGAATTGACTGGATGTGGCACTTAGTGCTATGGTCTAGTTGACAAGGTGGTGATCAGTCAAAGTTTGGACTTAATGATCTTGGAGGTATTTTTCAACCTAAACTATTCTATGATTCTATGTCTACATTTTAAATAGCATAGTAAACGTGATTTTGGCAAGCAGAATTTATCTGCATATGAATTACCTGCTTTATTTGTAAACAAATGCTAAATCTTCAGAAAATCATGCTATTTATTAAAAAAATGAAGCCTGAAAAAAGACATGAAATAAATCATTTGGTACAGGGTTTTTTTGCATGCATCAGGAATCACATCAAAGAAAATGACAGAGTGTTCTATCTTCAGATCCTGTGTTTCACCATTTAGTAAAGCTCAAGAAATTAGTCATATCTAATAGAAACAGAATTTTTTTTCTACTTGAATGGGAAATTTGCCTGATAGGTGTTGACTCTTTAGTGCTTGAACTTCAAACTGAAGTATGTTTTCACTGGACATATAAACAGTCATTATTTTTGAAAGTTATATTGAAAACTATTTTAAAAAGAATATTATATCCTCCCTTGATTTAGCCAACACTAGCTTACTCTGGTTTATACTCTTAAAAAACTAGTGATAGAATAGCCATTGGTTATGGAAAAGTTACATAGTTGTTCAGTCAGTGATCACGCTTCATATCAGACATTACTGGTGAGCAAGTGGATGTAGTTCTTTTTTATTCTGTCCATCCACTGAATTTGTTTTCCCAAATGTGTGGACATATCCTTCATGAGCCATCCAAGGGCCGTGGTCTGTTCTGTTTTACAAATAAAACAACACAAAAGAATCACCACAGGGAATGTGCCTCTCTAAATAAGAGTTAATGTTCATTTTACACTTCTCCTCCACTGGCACCTTGCATTACTGTCGCATCTGAGTGTTTGTCACAGAAACAACATTTTGAATACTTTGCAGAGGAGTTGCTTTTTATTATCTGCTGCTCTGAAGGGTAGCTGAGTAATTATGATTCTTTGTTCATTTCTCTTGCATGCTTATCAGAACGTATGTCATTTCAAACCAGACTGCCTTAGTGCCTGGCCATGCTGGGGTTGGTCTTGCATGTCACAACATTTGCAGCTTTGCAAATCTTCTATTTGCTGCCATGTGCAACCAATACTTTGGCTTGATGTACCAAAAAGAATTCTCAACTTTCTAGTGATGCACATCTCCGAGTATACTCAGAGAGTATTGAAAAATTTTTGACAGTCCCCTGATCATACCACACAATTTGAAAATTTGTCAGTGTATGTCAGAGCATTTCTTCTGAAGCGTATTTGAGGCTGGGATTTGGGTTACTATGAGAATATAAAGCTGAGTAATAAGAAACCCTGCCAGGCCCAATTGATTTTTTGTTAATATTTTGGTGGTTGCTTTTCTTCTGTTGTTTTACTCTGTGATCTGAAGTCTACCACTTATACTGTAGTGGAGGGCAATTCAGTTCATTTTCTTCTGTGTACCTTTGAAGCAGAGCAGAAGTGCAGTTAGTGGTATGAGTATATGGGGAGATTGAAGGGAGATTCTAGAGTAAATAATAAAATAATAAAGAGCTTTTATCCTACAGTAGAATTAAAAGCTGAAACAAAAGCAGTTGAGGAAATGTATACGTTTGCTTTGCTCAGTAGTTAGTGTTCTGAATAAAGGGTTGAAGAAAGACGTAGCTACAGGCATTTATTTCCATGGAAAATATCTTGAAAGAATTTAATCTGAAAAAACTTAAGTTGAGCCTTTTTTTTTTAGGTGGCTCCTTGTGTTCATTTTGTCTGAAAGACACTTAGGGGAATTTCACATTGTCTTCTTTCAGCTTTACAAGCAGTTTGTGAGGTCAGGTCACAAAAAACTTCAGAGAAATGAATATTTAAATGAAGTGATTCAATACAAAGGTGTTTGTTAGAAAGTTGCAATTCTCAATTTGTAGTGAAATCCACTTCAAGAATATCTTAATTCAAGAATATCTTCATTCAACAAGTTGGTCTGGAAAGACAGCTGTCATTGACTGCTTTGAAGAAAGTGCAAAAATAAAATCTAATACACAGCTATCATGCTTATCAAGTTTCCAATTTTTGAAAAATTGCATTAGAATTTGAGGAAGGTCATTGTAGTTAAAATTAGGTATTGTGATTTTCACTAGCAGTACCTTCTGGAATTTAATAAATATAACGAATTTTGTACAAACTAGAATTTTGATGTATTTCCAAATGCAATCACTTGTTCTGAAATATAGAACCATATATTCAACCACTGTCAATGGCCAAACAGTAACAGTCAGGTAGAAGCTTCTTGTTAAGCCCATAGGCATATCACAGGTACTTGATACATGCTGTGCCAGGAGGATTTGCTCAGAAGTTTGTCAAACTGCTAAGTTTCCATAAAATATATTATTGTGGTTAATCAGTATTTAAAAATCTGACAACCACAACTGAAGTTGACATCCAACTACCTCCTATGCCTTCTCAGGTGTTACTTCATCTAGCACAAAATCTTCAAAACAACATAAATTATGCTTTAATGTTGCACACAAGAGTTTTTTCTAATTTTTCAATGACATTACTGCAGTGTCATAGTAGAATTTGATCACGAACACAGATTAGTCATCACCAACACAGGTTGTCAGCAAGCTTTTCCTTTAACTGATGTCTGATTAGCACTTAAATTGTTTCATACTATTAGTTGCCTAGGATTTTAAGGATTATTAGTGGGTCTGAAAATGAAGACAGTAAAAAGCACCTTTGTTTTCATTTTATGGGATGGTTTTCTTTTTCCATGCAGGGTCATTGCCACTAAAGAGGTGTGTGGTGCTGATTAAAGTTTATTTTTGTGCATCATTGTATTCTTTTATGAATATTCATGGTATTTTCAAGTTAGGCAGGGTATTCTTTTCTTTCTCCTCTAAATATTGAGCATTTAGTGGTGTTGTGTACCCACATAAATCAGTTGCAGCTTACTTATGCAATGCTATTCACATTCATTTCCACCATAAGATGCATTTTAGTGCCCTGGGGTTATTTATGTGTACACAGAACATGTATCATCATAAACCTCTACAAAATGGTAGGTACAGTATCACACTGACTTGTATTACTGGTACTACTGCCTCTGAGCTATGGCATGGTGTACCCTGTATGGAATCAAATGCTTGTGAGGTTGGATATTACTGATAACAGGGCTATACTGAATTGTAATTACATCTTCACTGTCACTATGGAAGCATAGTGATTCTGCAAAATGGGTAAATTACTTAAGGATGTTGTGAAAAAATCAGAAATTTGTCTTGAGTCTTGTTCTCTGACAGAGGTCAATGTATAGAAGAAAACCCAAGATCTTCCTGGCCATTTCCAGAAGTTAACCGAAGGTCTCAGTGGCAGCATTGTGATATTGGAGTAACAATCGAACGATGGTGATGGTTAAATATAACCACTCCCTTCTTGAAATAGCTTAAAACATTTGTTTTCCAACAAATACCTGGAGTGCATATACATAAAAATTATCTTCCAATGTGAAAAGAAGTATAATTTTGCCATTGTGCATTCACTTTGCCTTTTCTGGGATGATCACAGAACTATCACAGAGCTATTAAAGTTACTTGTTGGTGGCCCTAATTTCAAAGCTTTTAGAGAAAAATATGGTTGTCAACACACTTGTCTATACAGGAATTTTTTCCATCTTGATTTTATTTAAGAAGCTGCAAGTTCTGTGCTGAAGGTTAGGCACCTCTATTCAAAGACGATTTTCACTTGCCTCTATTGCTTTGATCAGTATCACTTTAAAAAAATAATAAAAAAAAATAAAAAATACCAACTAGCAAAAACACTCTTGTAAAATGCACTGTTGTAAATTGTGATATATGCCAAAGTATCTCTTTTACAATTCCCTTTTAATTGTTGAGCAAGGTGCAATAATTAATTCTTGAACTTGAAGCCCTTCATTTAACTTGTAATTTTTGTCAAAGGAAAGAGGTTATAGCACTACTGTAAGCATGTGATTTTCTGCAGTCATGAACATTACCTTGACTTTAATAAATTTGAACAAGCATTACATTTTTCATTTTTTTCCTCTCAGATGAAGAAAGAGAGAATTACTTTCATTTAACAGTGAACCTATATCAAAATAACCCTAATTTCTGCAGGCTAAACAAAGACTAGGGGAAAAGGAGTACACAGATACTAAAACATTTTAAAAGTCAGAAGTAGAGGGCAGGTATCAATTCTTTCCATCTAACTGTTGTTACTAAATTCAGAAGCTCTATGTGGTAGCCTTGCTCTGTAAGGAGAGAGGCTCATTCAGTGGTGGCTGAGACTGCCTTAGACCCAAATCATTCTGCAGAAGCCTGCCCCTGTAATTCCCACAGGAAGGGTAGTAATTTTCTAGCCAGGACCTTTCAGCCTATTGTGATTTGCTACAGAGCTGAGCTGATCTAAAAGCACATAATTGCTCAGTGATTCAATCCCTGCCTCTTGTCTGCATCTTCAGAGAACCTTTCCTACCTCTTTGAACCTGCTGACACTGGAAAAGTGGAACCACTGGAAGTGGTTCGATTCAGAAGTGATTTAGGGTATCAAACATTCAAGAAATATCAAGTCTTTATCATAATATTAGCTTTTAATGCCTTATGTCTTTAAATGGCTTCAGTGCAGAGTCACATGATCACCACGGGCCTCTTATATCCTATCCAGCTGGTCAACAAACCCAGCTTTTTCATAAAAGCTTATTCTTAGTTAAACAGTGAAGAGTATGGTATAGGATCAAAATCTTACCTTGCATGAAGGGAATTTGAGGTTTGAAATATTTGAATCCAAGCTAATATCACATATCAAAGACTTCCTGAGGTAAGAGGAAAGAGAGAGAATTTTAATAGGGTTTAATAAACTAGGGTTTATTATCTCAGGTTAAAACTGACAGAAATTGTTCTCTGGTTATTCCTGCCTCATATTTGTTCAGAATTACTTTTGCCGCTGTAAAGACTGGAAAATGGCTTATTATTTTTAGATGAAGATACAACTGCAAACTTTGACATGTCATTTTCATAAAGAAATGCCAGTCAATAGACTGACACAGGCAAATTATTGTGCCATGTAATTCAAACAAGAGTTTTACATAGGTTGTGTAATTTGCTAAATGTTCTATCAGTTTACTAAGTGAACTGGAAATCTGTAGTCAACCTTTTTGTTCCCTACCACGGACTGAAATAGCAGTTAGGAGTTATACATTTTCAACAAAATTTACCATGAAGCCTCTATTCTTGCAAAGAATCAAGAATTGCAGATGCAGCATACGTATAGAAAAATGTTGATATGCTGTGTTGACATCTCTATCTCATATTTCCTCTGTCATTACACTTTCAAGAACAACTTCCAAGCAAATTTGAATTCAAAAGAACATAATTCAAACTTTCAGTTACATGTAAAATTAAAGATACACATTGCAATATTCAGGCAATTTAATATAGTATCTTTTTTTCCACTGAAGATACCTTAAAAGAACCAGAGAGGCTTTTCTGAGTTTCTGAGAAGTTTGAGAGTACTGCCTGTGTCACAAAAAACTCACTTGTTTACAATATTTCCAGGTCAAATTTGTAAAGTCATCATGTTTGGATAGATTACGTTGAGAAACTCAAATTGTAGTAGAATTGAATCTCAGTCTTTGATATTGATATTGCTCTTCTCCACCGCATCCAACTCATTAAAATTTTTATAGATTTCTCAATTGCACTGGTGAACAAAAGCTTTAAATGAAAAGGAATTGCTCACTGAATGTTATTTTGCTCTGTTATTATGTCTCTTTGTTATTATTTATTATCAGGCTTTGTTACTATGACTTTAAAAAATCATCAGGAAGAAATATTTTGCTGTTAACGTATCCAATAGAGCTAAGTAATACTAATGTTTTATAAAAAAATAATATTTTTACTTTTGAAAAGATGCTGCTTTTGACAACAGACCTGAGAGTTCGTCATTGTATATGAAATACTGATGGCCTTATGATATTAACTCACCATGTCTGGTATGACAAGATCATTTTATTTTCTCCAGTGTTTGCAATTAAAAGCTTCAGTGTATTGGAATGTTTTTAATACAGATTTATCAGCATAATTGTGGGATAGTCCCTGCCACAATATACTCACCAGACAGTATTTGTGAGGATTAAAAGCTGACTAGTTTTGCTTTTGAATATGGACACTGAGAAGGAATGTATAGACTAAAATACCAAAAGTATCAAATTTAAAGGCAAGATTTTTTCAATTTAGACAGACTATTAATGTTAAGCAGTATCTGTGAGGATTACTGTTTCTCATTATTGGAATTGTTTTTGAAAGAATACTAGAGAAGAGTGAATTTTTTTAATATTCCAAATATTTATCAGGAAAATTTATCCTAGACACCTTTTGTCTTGAGTTGACTTAGTTTTGAAATTGAGAATGTAAAGTAATAAAATGTCAAGATCATTGAATCTCTCATGAACTATGCTTTGCTTAACTGAATTACATAAATGAAAGTCCTGTGGCTTAAATCTTGGAGTGAAGGAGGAACAAACCATGAGGTGTGTTGAAATCTTCATTTTCAAAAGGGTTTCTATTTTAGGAATATCAACCCACTCCCACTGCATGCAACTTCAAAAACTTCATCCTGTAGTCATTCATATCTAACATTATTATATGTACATCTTTCAGAATGAGAAGCTATGGTAATGATTATCCCTCCCCAACAACAGCCATTGCTTATCTGATTTCCTTTCTATTCCATTTTGACCTCTGAAAGATTCTTTTGTTTTATCTCCCATTCTACACCACTTATATAAAATGGTGACATTTACATTTAGAAAAAACACAGACTACATTAAGTCACAAATGGAAAATGGGAAATCAAAACCAACTGTAATTGATCAGAAATCAATCTTTGCATACAAGAACACCAAAACTGAGCTTCAAGCTAGAGCACTTAAAACAATTTGTACACATCTTAATTTTTCATTCCTCCAGCCTAGTTGTGAGATGCTGGCTTGGATAAAATTCTTGACCACAGCAAAAAACAACAAAATCTTTGTGGAGGGTGTTGCATTTTTTTTCCCCAAATATATATACAATTAATTTTTGTATATCTATATATAGTCTAAATGAGGTGATTTAGATGAAGTGATTATAGTAAGAAGAGCAAAATTTTTTGACAGAGTCTTTGAATTCTGTTTTATTAACATGGTCCAAGACAAGTGTAAATAGCTCATGTTTAGGTCAGTAGTTTTCTCAGATTATTTAATGAAAAGATGTGAAATAGATGTCACAGATGTCAAAATGATTGAAAACTTTGGAGGTTTTCTTTCAGTCATGCTTGTAGGATGTAGATTTTCCTGGGAGACTATGGAAGAGGTTGAGTTTGACAAAGAAAGAAACATGTGAAAGAACAATCCAAATAGCCATGGTGTGCTTATCTTAAATTACACTTTATTAGCTGAACAACATTATTTGAATCACTAGCGTCATACTCTTCCTTCATGGATTATTAGATTAAAAAAATATAAGGGTGAATATTATTTTATTAGCATGAACTCTTGTTTATTAGCAATCTCTTATCAACAGTTTCCTGTTTCAAGCCCATGACATCTGGTAAATTGTGGTGGTTTAGTTTTCTTGAGTTTGGTTTAGGCCTTCCTNTCAAACACACCACTTCAGAAATGTAACATACCTCAACTCAGAGTTTGCATCCAAATAGAGATACTGGAGGTAGTTATAATGGTTTATTAGTTGTTGTGGGTTTCTCTGGTTAGGGGTTTTTTTATAAGAGGAACCTTGGCTTCTGTTGGAAGCCTCTGGAAGTTTCCCTCCATCCTATAAAGCAGAGCCAATGAGGGCCAGTTCCAAGGAAAACTTCCTGCTTTTGAACCATTAAGTTTTGAACCCTGTGTGAAAACATATTTAAGAAGTTGTTGTGCAGTTAGAAATTGGCAGCCACGGGTTAACAACATCACAACGCAGACATCAAGGTCAGTGCAGCAGGAGAAGAGGAGAAGGAGGGGGAGGGACCCCACAGATCAGGGAGAGGACTTAAAATTTCAGGAAAATTATTCCCTGAATAGGTGGTGATGACCATGATAATTACCAGCTGTCCCCTCAAAGCCCATGGGATCCATCGGGGTGGAAAGACCCCCCTGCTGGAGCAGGGGGAGGCATGAAAGAAGCTGTTACCTCATGGGAGGCCCACAAGATGGAGCAGAGTCTTGCAAAGATTTGCAGCTGAGACCCATGGAGGGAGAAATCCATGCTTAGCAGGTACAGCCAGCTTTTCATGAGAGACTGTACCCCATGGAATAATCCATGAGAGAGCACAGGATCTCTTTCGTGGGGGGGACCCCACGGGGCTCAGGGGAAGGACTCAGAGCTGTGATTCCCTGTGACCGTGGTGATGACTGTGGTGAAGGGAGCTGTCCCCTTTGCAGCCCACAGGAAAGGTCGCTGAGACAGAACTGCTGCTTAAGTTTTGGACTTACATCTGTGAATGGCTGACCCAACAAAAACTGACTGCAAACCTTCCATTCCCATGTCCCTCACGCCATTGGGGGAAGGGGAGGGCATGGACAGAGGGTGGTGGTGGAAAGGTGTTTCTAACCTGTTTCTATTTCTTATTTTTAGTTTTTAGTTTGTTAGGAATAAATTTAAGCATTATTCTAAGTTCTGCTTTGCCCATGGTACTAATCAAAGCTCCTCTTTTGGTTGTTATCTCTAGCTGTAAATTCCTAGCTATTTTTTTGTCCTTCCCACTGGAAGGTGAAAAGGGGTGGACGGGACAGGGAAGAAAGGCCTTGAATGAGTTTTGCTGGACACCAGGCGTTTACCCAGGGTCAAACCACCACATTAGTATATCACACTTCCTCAGGAATACTGCAATTTCCTAACGGAAATTTACTATTTCAATAGCTGGCTCTAGGTTTTGTAAAGTGTGAATTGCCTACACACACAAAGAAGCTTTCTGTACATCCCATTTTAGTGACTTTTCTTCATTGTCTAAGAGGTCTGTATCACTTTGCTATGGCACAGTCATTTTACTAATTTCAAAGTCTAATTACAGACTAAATTAGATTGTTTTGTTATAGTCTCATCCCTCTCATCTCACTTATCAAAATCACCATGACTCCCCTGCTGATACCTGAAATGCAGTTCCACTTTATAGAGATGAGACCTGTATTTATAGTTCCCAGGTGTATGCCTTTTCATTTAACTCTACTGAAATACACGCACGAATGTGTCTTAGCCAAATGAAATAAGTTGCCATTTTTAGTTATCACTCCAGCAATGCCAACAAACTGTTTTGCAGTGTTCCTGTTTTCTTCCAGGTTATTGATAAGGTTTTCATTAGGCACGGTCCAAAGCAGCTTACTGTATATGACTACAGGTGGAGGTTCTGTCTATAGTTATTTCTTTAGATTGATTATATAGCTAGAATTTAGCTCATTGAAATTCTACTTTGATTTTCCTGATGGCAATAGTTATAATAAAATCTCTAATTTTCCCTTTCACACCTTGAATAAGTGTTGCGATATCTGAATAGCAAAGCAGATCTGGTGAAAATCTCCAGATCCTAATTCTAAGAGGTTGCAAAGCAGTGTGAATTTCTGAAGAGTTTTGAGCATAAAGTGCTGCCAAGAAAAGGTACAGACAGGAACAAAGAAAAATCAATTTGCCTTTTGTGGTCTTAATGCACAAGTTAATTTCTTAATTTATTAAGTAAGCTCATTTTAAAATGGTAAAACTCAAATATTTTGTGATAAAAATTCCTATTATGAATAAAAAAAAATGGTTACTATGGCAACTTAAAATTCTTTAGATCCCACTGACATGACTTTTTAAAATTAATCACTTTGACAAGTCAAAAATTTCAAGCAATAATTTGCAACAATCAAGCCAGGTGCTTCTGCGGGGGGACAAAAAAAGCAATAAAAGCAAAAAAATAAACAACCAACCAAAGAAAAACAAACCCCAAAACAACAACAAAAAACACGCACTTTAGGATTAGATCAAAAATCTTTGTCCGAATGCTTTATACCTGATGCAAGTGGACATTCACAGAAACATTCATTCAGTTAGGTATCTGTGGACTTCTACTAGTGCAGCTATCACAAAGCTATTTACAGTTTCATTTTCCAGAAAAGACTTTTATTAGAAAGAGCTACTCAGCTTTTTTGTTTGGTTGGATTTTTTCCATGTTATTGAAGGGGAACTATACTGACAATAAGAGGAAAAATCTGAAGCTGAACTTTTGCCTACAGATGGTTCCCGACCTAATAATTTTTTTCACATTTCCTGTGAAACATGGCAAGGGACTGTGATTTTTTGTTTGAATTTGCAGGCAGGAAGGAATGTATTTTTAAGTTTCAAGGAAAAATTACTTTCATACAAAAATTCTAATGCAGCCTCCAAGTTTATGTGATGAAGACTGTAGATGTTGTAGACAAAGGCAGTCTACATAAAATAAAAGATTTTTACCAAACTTTTGTAGGTTCTAACAGAGAGACTGAGTGAAATCAACAAAAGCATGCATTTTAATGGAAAATTCTAAATGCAAACCTTAATTTAAATAAATAAATAATCTAGTATGATTGCAAACCTCCCATAAGGTTCTGATAGCTGAATTTGAGTTTGCATGCCTTTTATTGTTGTAATGGTTGTCACTGTTAATAAACCTGGCTCAATCTAGTGGATAATAGTGTGACTGTACCATAATGCCTTATACATTTTCCAAGATGCACATTAAGCTAATAATGTCATACTTTATGCTCTCACATAATGCAGAATGTTACCAAGAATTTTTGTGATGCTCACAGTTATTTAAGAGGCTAACTGCATTATCCAACATGGGGAGTCTTTTGTTAGCTGAATTGGTTTGGCCATGTAAGTATTTACAACAGGAGATTTCTACAGCTGCAAACATGAGTTTACTGCTGTGTGAGAGAAGGAGAGAGGCTTGGGTTGCCAATTAAGAGATGCAGTGTAGTGATTGCTCCAGGCTGGCAAAATGTCAACATCAATTTCAGGTTCCTCACATTAAACCAATCAGCAATAGACTTTGTTTCAGCTTCTGCTCTCTTGCAGGTTTTTGGTTAAATTAAATTTTATAAACAGTTAAATTGAACTGAGCCCTTCACCATTTTGAAGCAGGTTTTTTGCTTGTGCAAGTGACGGTTAATAGGGAATGCAAATATCATATACATACCAATAATTCTTTTAAAATGTTTCACCTTCCGCACTACCCTTCAAGTCAATTTCTTTCCATGTAGAAGTAAGGGTGAACTCCCTAGAGTTCAGTCTTTTGAAAATATATAGGCAACATGAATACAAATTGTATTAAGCATTCATGTTTTTTGTGTTTTTTTAAGTGATGCCTAAACAAGATGTGTTGTCCAATTTCATTTAGCTGCAGAGATTTGATGGTTTCAGTAATTTAATCTTGTTTAAGAGCAACTTCCCCTTCAACACACAGCAGTAATACTTTCCAGCTCTTCTATTAAATTCATGGTTGCTGTAGGAAAGCATCTGAGGAAGTGTACTTCTCAAAAAGTGGTATAGATATTCCCTTTCTCCAAATACATGTGCATAGGGTATCACTATGGGCTGTGGGGGTAATTCCATTACTTTTTCCATTAACACTATCTCTTAAGTACACCTCTTTCACATTTCAAGTGTTTAATGTCCTTTTTAGCCCTAGTGGTGGTTTCTTGAGGAAACTGTCATATTCAGGTAAGGTGTTTCCTGGTTAAGACTTCTTCCATGGTATCCCACAAATGTGAGTCCAACTTTTCAGTGTGACAAAGCTGGGGGGAAGATAGCACTTTCTTCCCACAATTCAGCCCACAGATAAATTTTTCCTTCCCTACTAAAGAGGCAAGCTTTTCAGGCTGATGTAGAAAACAAATCATTTGAGTGAATCTGATCCAGCCATGCAGCAAGGCTGTTCTATCCTTGTGATAAAAAAAAAAACAAGGAAAAAAACAAGAAAAAAAAAAGGACTTATCTGTTATATATTATGACAGCTTCAGGTCTTTGGACTCTAATCATCAAAACTGCCCTGATCAATCAATGGATGGGTGTCCTCAGGAGTTTTACCACTAGAATTATGAATTTGATTTATGAGTACTTTTTCATGCTATGGATGCATCAGAGAAGTTGTTTGCATAAATGTGGGTAGCATCATCTTTGTCAGACAGTCCTCAAACTCTGTCTAACCTTGCTGGTGCTGTTGGAGATATCATAAGACTGAAATAATTTAAAAGGCTGGGCGCAGATTACTTCTGCATTACACAGTTTGTCAGACTCTTTGAGAATCACAGCATTTAGAGATTTATTTAGATTCTTCATTGAGGTATGATCGAACATGTAATTTAATCACAACATCATTTCTAGAAGAGAACTTGGAGATTAGACACATACGTTCTTCAGTTCTTAAGGCTGGTCTACGTAAGACTACCTGAAATTTATGTCAGCAAAGTATTCTCAATTGAATGATCACCCAATTTGTATAGGAATGCAAGTACTTCTCTCAGTTTGCTGCTGCTTCTCATGAAGTTTCTGGTGCCATGGCAGTCTGTAGTAGTTTAATGAAAGCTTAATGCTAGCCTTGCCATTGTTAATAGTATCATGTTTTATCTTGTACAGTTGCACCAAAGTAGCCAAATCCACTAAGATCACATTTACTTGAAAGAAAACAATATTTTGAAAATGTTTTGTTTTCTTGCTTGCAATATGAAAGTAAAGAAAAACATCCAATTAAAATTTTGTTCATGATCAGTTGTATGAACTATACTTTTTTTTTGTTTTTCCCATAGGAAGTAATACACTTTTTGCACTCTAAGGAACCCTGCCAGGTAATTATCTGGGTTTTTTTTTTTCTAATACACTGAAATATGAGATCTGTCTCTTCCATTTGTATTTTGACATCTCAGTATGAATGAAATGCAAACGTTGCTTTCCTTTGGCTATCTTAACCAATTTTGCAGTCTAAATATTTTTTATTGCTCCACGTGTATTAGCTGCTGGTTGCAGTCAGTGACTGAATACTTTGCCAATTGAAAGTACCTTATACTTTTCTAACAGCAGGTTATATCAAGGCTTAGAGATATTTATTGGAAAAATATTTATCTGCTTTTGAATATAACAAAAATATTCCTCTAGAAAATACAGACACATCTACTTGAAGAAGAAATTCTTGCTTCTTATTTTGTCTTTTCTTTTCTGAGTTATGTAAATTCCTAAAAGCAGAAGAAGAAAAAGGAAAAAAAAGAGTTTTAAAGGACTTTTGTCATAAGGTCAAGGTTATGTTATTAGTTTCTTTTCTAGAGAAAGAAGATGCATGCACTCCAACTAGCCTGAGCTACCCAAGTTCAGGACAAATGAAATAAGTAGAAATTCAGGGCAAATTAACACAATTACACATTCTTCCATTGTTATTTGAGGATATCCTGATTGACCTGACAATAAGACCACCCCACCTGGTGTGATGATTCTGAGTGTAACCAGGATAAGATGCTTATAGTCTAGTCAAGGAAAAAGTCCTTTTATATTACTCAGCTCCTGGAAAGGTTCTAAGCATTTTAAGTTGAAGCCTGTATCTAAACTATTATTAGTTTTAAATGTGTTTAAACATGTTGTTCAGCAGTAGATATTATTGTTTAATATCTGACAAGTTTTGTTGTCTTTGGTAGATGTTAGCAATGCATTGCACATTGCAGTCATCCTATGTATAAGAATAAAAAGCTCTTTCTTCTTTTCTATCTTCAGATTTCCTTTTCATTCTCTGCATATCCTTGTAATATGTAGACTTCATTGGCTCTTGTGCTCTTCATGTATGAGATCTGATTCCTTGAATATTTAGTCTGTCTATTGAATTTTAAATAACTCACTTGCACAGAATGCTTCATCATCCCTGATAATTTCTCGTCACCTTTCTAGTTAAAGGATTTTCTTTTTGAAATAGGAAAGCCAGAGCTGTGCATAATATTCAAGATGTGTACTTACCAGCTACTATTAAAATCACTTGTTTTTTACTTAGTTCCTTTCTCAATGGTTATTCACACTAGGTTGTTTTTTTGACTCCTGGGGAAAACTGAGCTGACATTTTGAAAGACAAGCAACTGTGGTTTTGAATTCTTTTATAAGTGATAATATATAATCTAGACTCCATCACTGTCTATAGGTACAGTGATGACTAACCATGTCTTTAAGGTTGACCCCTTTTAGTAAAAAATAAGAATGTCCTCTGCCCAAATTTTCTCTCCACATCATCAAATGATGAGTTACCTCACACAGAAATATACAATATCTTTGTTTGGTATTTCTAAATTAAACTAATCTTAGGTATTGTTTATGAATTTTCAAAGGTATAGAACGCAAACCATTGGTCTTCATTTCTTCAAAGTTTCACAATTCCATCTTTCATTCCCTGAATTATAACATTACAATAGAAACAATATGTATTCAACACTATTTTTTTAGTAAGTAATGTAAAATTACTAGTATTAAGAGAAATATTAGGTTTTATTTTGCTATTATCAATCACTAAGACATTAATTTTAATTTTATAATTTAGTTCAATAACAGAGTGATGTCTGAAATAACTGGCTTTTTTTGTCTGTCAACAAGACAACAGACAATTACAGAAAATGGAAATTAAAATTAATTGTATAGAGCAATTGCATATTAAAAAAATGTATTTATTGAACCTGTACATACTTAAATATCTAGAAGTATTGAAGCATTATCCAATGTTGAGTAATATATATATATTTTTTTAAGAAGCTAACTTATAAGAACCCATGGGAGAAGGAATTTCTGTATTCTCAGAAATAACTTTCAACCCGTAATTAGTTCAGATCAGGTGAGTCTCATAACCTGAGATGTTTTGGCCAAAGATGAAAGGTAGTCCTCACACACAGAAAAGTATGCATGCAAGCTTTAACTGAGTTTAGACTGTCTTTCTCATTCCCTGTTTTTAAATCAAAGGTGAGAGCTTGAATACTCAGGCAGAAAAGGAATATAAATGAAAAGCACAAGTCTGTGATATTGAAGCTGATTAAGCTACTCAATAGGATTTCAAATAGACGAACAATTGAAAAGCCACTTGTGATATTTTTTTAAAGAAAATAAACAACTTTAGCTGCCTTGGAAGGAATAAGAAAACATCAGCCATGAGAAGGAGACTTCTGAACACAGAAATAAAAATCAGAATTTTACAGGTAAATGAGTATTGGTGATGACACACAGCAGCAATGTGGGTATTGTTCCCATTGTTCCGTTCATAGAGGAATCTAGTAACGCGTAGAGGGAGACGAACAATTTCTCTTGAATGTTCTCACAAATAAAGTTAAACAGAAAAAGGACAAAGGCCTAGGTTAAGTGGTAGAGGAATAAGAGCCTAAAGTGAAGAAGCACAGAGCATTCATTACAAAATGCTAGATGGCTCTAATGAATTGTTTTGTCTCTAACAGAAATTTTCCATTTGATACATTAGTGAAGAAATGGCCAGTCTTAAATCAGTCAGAATGAGGATTTAGGCCAGGGTAGTCATGGTTCCATAACTTCCACATGCTAAATTTTTTTCTACCAAACTTGAGTACACCCAAAAAAAACCAGGTATGCAGATACTTAGCAATTCCTTATACCAATGATAAAGTAGAAGCTGAAGATGTGTGTGGGTTCAAAGTAATATGTGATGTTTGATATAAGTGCATTGTGGCAGAATTTCTCTTACAGATATTAGGTAGTTACAGCTGGCATACTATTGGGCTATGACAAAAAGAGAGAAGAACATATTCGCATTAAAGACGCAATTACTTCACAGATGATTAAGGATCAAAATACAAAAAAAAAATTAAACATGTTACTTTTAAAACAGTAAATGCTATAGTCATCTGAGAAATGTTAATGTCTAAAGAAATGTTGCTCCTTAAGAATCTATCTATTTTGTATATTGTAATTCTCTACCTGCTATTCCATATGAGGTACTGAGGACATTGTAGAACAGTACACCTGCTATGAAATGAATAATTTCTAACAGCTAGTCTTGCATTCAGCAAGGCCATTTTAGTAGTGAACTTTTTGGCAGGCATCAAAAAGTTAACCACTGATAAAGAATTTGCAATTGCTTGGTCCAAGTTCATTAGGATCTTGATCCATATGCTTGAAGTAAATACATGTGGTAGTTGGTAACGTGTACACATTTACATATATGTATACTGCTAATTTAATTCTAGTTGTTTTAATAGGGTGTATAAAATATGAATTTTACATATCCTTTATCAGAAAACTGTGAGTTAGCTTAGACCAGCTGAACTTAAGTTAGGCTGAATAAGCTAGAAGATCAGCAAATATTGAAGGTATGAGAACAGATATTAGCATGGGCCTTAAAAGGGCCCATAATTTAGCAGGAACAGCTTGAGTGCTCCCTGGCAAACCAATTTAACATTTGCTTTATTTAGATTGAAATAGGATTATCATATCTCACTATTTTATATAAAGTAAGATGTATTACTATGATTAAAAAAGAAGTTACTACAAATCTGACTGAATTCCTCTCTATTTAAAATTATACTTACAACTGAGACTTCCCTCTGCAGATCTCAAAATCCTCCTTAATACACGACAAAATTTCTGATCCAGAAAATAATTTTCCTATAGGTCTTTAACCTCTATTTTTTATTTTTCCTTATCTACTGTTTATCTCTTACACTTTTTCTTTCTTTTCTTGTTTGTGCACATTTTGTATCACTGTACCAAATGACTTTACCATGTTGCAGCTATATATCTTTATTCTTTATTTCCTCACTGTTCTATGCGATGAAGTTGTTGAACAAACTCACTTCATCTGTTACTGTGAAAGACTTTCTCTTCATAAAAAAATTACAAATGATATTGCAAGGTCATGGTCAACAGAAATGCAGGTCTGTAGGAATTTGATGTTGAAGCACCAGATAAGATTGCAATATGTGCATTTTTCTATATTTGTATATATATATTTTATATATACATATATACACACATATATATTCAAATATACGTAAAATCTGTGTATGTGTGTGTGTATACACATACATATATATACATATATATATATATATATATATATATATATGATTTAAGGGACAATTGGTGCTGATATACTTGACCAAAATTATTAAAACAAAAAATTAATTATTGAAATGGGATATAGAAAATCATGGATTTATAAATGCACAAATGTGTTTGAAATGCACATAATCATTTGGAGAAACAGTTGAAAAAGCTAAGAATTTTAAATATGTTTTGAGAACAAGTAGCGTCACGGGTCACATATATTCATTGCTAGATACTGAATACATTTCAGAACTCTTTCATAAATGTTTCTATGCAACATCTGAATCAAACACAGAGACGTATAGATTCAATATGTTGTTGTAGCAAAGACATGAGAGACATCATGGCTAAAACTAACAAACTCACTTGTCCATATAATATATGCTGAAGAATCCTAAAAGAACATCTGAGAATTCTCTGAACCTGTAACGTGAGTTATTAACACAGTGTAGAAATCTCAAAGAATATTAAAGAATAAGACAAAGGGGACGACTCTGGAAATTATATGCCAGTTGAAATGTCATGTTAGTCCCTAAAATATACTTACTGCCATGTGTTTTAAGTAGAATAACAGATTTTTTCACTTGTGCTGCATAGCATTTCAATTGACTATTAGAATACGTTGCCCGGAAAAAACTGTGGAAACCATCTCAGGAGGTTTTCATGACCTGACTTTGCAAAGATCTAAGCAACTCAATTCAGCATTGACCATGTTTTAAGCAGAAAGTTATTCTCAGTGACTACCTTGATTATTGTTCATCCTTTATCTGTACTGACTTGCCAATTCATAGACTGTGATAGGGCAGAGGACATTTGTCAAGATATTCTTTTGGTAAGGAATTTCTCATGATGGGTTTGGAGGAAACCTATGAAGTTTGAAATTTGGCTTGTGAAATTTGGAGAAAAGCACTTATTCACAATATTAAAAACCAACAGCATAATTAAAACTGTGACACTGATAAATGAATGCATTGGTTCTATAACAAATGAGTACAGAAGTGAAATGAGAGATGGGTACATACAGTGTCTCCCTGTTCCAGTGACGGTGTTAATCACTGTAGAACTCTTCAATCTTAAAATCAGAAAGCTTTTCTGCTTCATCTTTTAAAAGACCTATTGTAATCTTTCTTAATGCATATCTGTTTGGGGTCCTGCCCTCTGTTTCTCAGTAGTCTGCACCTCCTTAACACAATTAAGTTCTACTTGGAAGAGCCAGAAATATCCTTTGAATACCTCAAGGAAGATTTTAATCTTCCAGCCCCGGTTTAGTTTAACACTTTCATATCCAAGATGTCTTTTGGTCATTCACCTTTACCCACATGGCTCTAATGCCTCTCTGTGTTATCACCTATTTAATTGCCAAAATTTCTGTCTGTGAGGAACAAAACAGATTCCTCAGATTCCTCAAATAAATTCTTCCCCCATTGCTCTTGGTAGTTTGCATGTGTTTGTTTTTCAAGATAAAATCTTTTTCTAGGAATATTCTCTCTGAATCATTCTGGTCTTTAGCAGTCATAATTAGTGCCATTAGCTTGATAGAATAAATGTACTTCTATAGATGAGGCAAATTGTCTTATTTTTACACCTTCCTGTAAACAGTAAGTTTGTGTGACAGTTTCTGCATCTCTTTCTGAGATACTGTACAGCTGGAAACAAGTTTCGACAGTTTCCTTATTCACATAATGTTTAAGTGTAAGAAACTTATTTCTTGCAGATGCTGTTTTGTGTGCCTGTTCACAGATATCCTTCACATTCTGAGAAGTGCGTTCAGAGGTCCATAACCATAATTTGTTTTGCTATTTGGATTACTCATACAATACTGTCTCTGATTTGCATGCAAAAGTCATATTGCAATATCCCTTTATGCATTGTTATCATTACTGGACTACTTTGGTTTGGAGCATGACAAATAGAATAAGTTTGCTCAGACTTGAGCCAATGGTTTGGTAAAAGACATTGTCTAAATCACCATTAAGAAGAATAAGTGAACACCATAAGGAAGTGTAAGCGTTCAAGGCAGTGAGATAAATCTTCCACTTTTCCTCAGTAACAAAAATACATTTGCTGCAACTCTCCGTTAACTCAAGGCAGAGATGGTACTGGCTTATTAATACATACTGGGAATTCATATGGATGACACAGTTTTTCTTTTCAGAGTTAAAAAATATTTTCTTTAATTTCAATAGTAGTTACTATGTCAAAAATATATTTTTAATATATGCGTATCTGTAAATCTTATCTATTATAACATTAGTTATGCTGCTCCTATAATAAAAATTAGTTTGCTATGAATGCATATTCACTTAAAATATCTTTATTTTCATCCCAAAACAGAGATATTTAATTTTAATTGCACTCATGTTGTCTTTGGTGAGATCAATAGTAGTCTTAATTTACTAACAGAAAACTTTAAAAGACTTTCCATGAATATTAAGTAACACAAATCAATAGGAATTTGTAATTAACTACTTGTTCTAGAGAATAGTAACCATGGTTTTAATTTCTTGACATGTCTTTCAAGTTTATGAAGGAAAAAATGTTCTGTTTTGTTTATACAGACTTCAGCTTATAGGGAGAGGGCTACCAAAATCCATACCCTAACAGGAATCTTGTATTTTTATGTGCTTAAGGGTATGAAGAAGAATTAGTTAGAAGAAAATTGTAGTCCTCCTTTTTCTCTATCAGTTGGAGATAATTCATATAAATAATAGAAAATGACATAGGGATTTAATATAGTTCAAGAATTTTGTTTGTAAGAAATAATTTTCTGCAGGGGACTATTGTATGATTCATCTATATATAGGAGGAGATAAAGGTAGTGTTTATCATATTTGCTTAGTTTCCATCTCAGTAGAAGTTAGTATTGAATCTTGCCTCAAACTAAGAGCTTTTCAGGAAAGGAGTCATTACAGAGATTCCAATCAGTCATCCCATTGTAAATCTGGATTGCTTCTATTGAACTCACCAGCGTAACTGTAGAATTACTGCAGTGTAATTTGGCACATGCAGTATAACAAGATAAAAACCCCAGTGGCGTGATACAAAAATATATACATGCACATAAAAATCATAATTCTTTCTGCAATGCATTTAGCAATTTGGCGTAAAGTTCTTTGTAAAATGTGCCAGAGAAGCAGGTTAAATGATATGCACAATGTTCCAAGTAACTACTGCAGGAGCTGATTTTTCTGCAGCTGGTACCAGTTCACTGCACAGTAGGGCAGAAGTATAGAGAAGAATGACTTTAAGGACTGCAGGGTAAAAAGTCCTTGTGTGCAAACATTCTGTAAATAATTTTAATTGGTTTAATCAGTAAAATCATCCAAAAGCTGCTCTTTAAATTTTTTCATAAATCTATTTCTGAACTTGAAATACTTGTTTTCACCATCACTGAGGCTAAAAAATACTGTAATAAACTCCGAAGATTTCAAAGATTGCATTTTTCTTTCAAGAAAGGAATATTTTGTCATTGATTCTTGTGTTTGTATAGTCAAAATATGTATAATTGTCTGATAGGATATAAATACTATTCACATGAATTGGGATGACTGCAATTCATAGGAGAGGCAAAATTGAAAGTGATTTATACAGGTTACCTTTGGACTGATCTTCTATAAAGTTTTTATATCGCATGTTATCTGGTTTTATATTAGTATAAGAACATCATGACTCAAAAAAATTGTATTTTTATAGTAGTTTCTCTAAGTTAAAAGGTCTGTTAACACACATGATCTAGTTCCTCTTAATCACATTTCTAAACAAAATAAAGCTAAATGGAAAGCAACCTCAGTTCAGAGCCTGAGACAGACCTTACTTATGTAAAAATTACACTCAAGAAATAAATTAGTTTTTGTAATTACAATTTATTTTAGAAAACTATTATGGACTCTTTGTGTTTGAGAGAGGTCACTGACAATTAGCTTTGGGAATCCTGCCTTGAAATTAAGGAAGAAAAGATACTACAATACATGGACATACTGGGGAAAAAAATGTACAACTCTTATGAAGTTAACTCTAACTTCAATGCTGTGAAACTTTTTACTAATGCTCTAACTATAAAACCAGGTGAACTTCACTAGACAAATTAAAGTCACTCTACCAAAAATAAATTCTAGAATGTTTACAAACCATTAAATATTAAAACCCATTCTCATAGTCTTGATATCTGTTGCTCATTACCTCCTGCCCCCATGCCAAATGCAAATATGCACAATGTTCACTGGCCAGAATCCAGTATCCCAAACAACTATCCACTTGTTAAATTACATGTGGCATTTTGAAACCGACAGTCTTATCTCTCCATTCTGCTTCTAGGAATCTGTCCAATAAAATATGTATTAAATAAGAAAATATTGTATATTGTGTTCTAAACACAGTTCTCTTCAGAACAGGGAAGGGAGTATAAATGAAAGAAATGAAAAATATGCTGCTGTGTTGTACATGAAGCTGGTGGTACATTCCAGTTTGAGGGAGAAATAAGCAGTACTTTATTTCCTGAGCTTTATTTAAAAGGAAAGGTATCAGTTCCCTCAATTTACAGTACATTTCTCCATTCTCATTTGCACACATACCACTCTCCTATCTTCATTAAATACTTTATATAAGTATTTAAGGATAAAGTCTGCTTTTATTACAGGGGTATAAGGACTTGACTATAGCTAACATTTACTTCAATATACTGTTTGACAGAAACCAATGGAATCAGTTCATGCAGTTTAAAGTGGTTAGCTCTTTTAGGAAAACAACAACAAAAAATTATATACTAAGATTTATGATATACCAATTGGTTTTCCAGGTCCCTCTTATTTGAAATTATTGGAATTTTGACAGGAAGAGATAGAATTTGTAATTTTAAAAAAGTTGTCGGGGTTTGGGTTTTTTTTTTTGTTTGGTTTGGTTTGGTTTGGTTTTTTGGGTTTTTTTGCGTGTGTCCATTGGGAATAATGAAGATTTGGGGGGGCTGCTTGACAGTTAAACCACTATGACTAAATTGTTTTTCAAATTCTCATCACCCTTTAAATCAAAATATGATGTTTTCAATAAATCACATAAATCAAGAGTAACTGGTTTGCTCAAGCATTTGACTCTGATCATCATGATGGCCTAGAAAAAAACAAAACAAAACAAAAAACAAGTTAATGAGAGAGACAAAAGTCTTCACTCCAGTCACTGACAGATGTTTGACAAGCTTGCATCTGAACTTTGTAAATCATGCTGCTTTTTCCTTAACAAGCCTAAGCTCTGTTAGACTATGCATAGTAAAATGGACTGTCTTTAAATACATTGCCTGCATACTGAGGCTGTGGAAAAACTTTACATCTTTCAAAGTAGAATGCAATGCAGTTGATGCATCATTAGAGATAGAAAGCTGGAAGTTAAATTAGTTATTGAACTACTTGCAGACTGATAGTGCAGATACTGTTGTCTTTTAAAACACTGTTAAGGCAAGAAGGTTGAGTTTGGTGGGGCTAGCTTTCGTTCCTTGTTTTGTGTAATTATGTTCTTGATATATTTTCTTTTTCTTTTTTTTTTTTTTTCCCAGTGGCATGCTATACAAAAAAGATAGGGGATAACCTAGACCTGGTCTAAAAATTGCTCCAGTCTGCTCTTGTTATCCTAAACCAAAAGTGATCTGGCTCATTTCTATTTCACTCATAACACTGAAAAAAAAGGCCGTTCATATGGGTAACAACACAGTGACCACTGCAAACCCACTCCATAACTTGCCACTTCAAACGTGCTCAAATTAGTAAACTTGGGATGATATTGAAACTGGTAAGAGAGTATGGTTTAATAATGCATTCTGGATTAGTTGTTGGCCATGTTTCCTATGACAGATTCAATGACTCAATTGCAATCACTTTTAATAATTCATTCCAACACAATTATCAGCCATGTTCTCTTTCACAGCCACAATGGTTTAATTACAGTCACTTTTAAGGACAACATTTTGTCTACATATTGTAGTTTGTGCACAGTAAAGAAGAGGGTAGTGTCCTACAATGCATCTCCAGATAAATAAAGCCCAGTCATTGCATAAGTTCATGGATAATATAGAAGTTACTCCTGTGCCTTGCTCGAGAATTTTCATTTTCCTGCTGCTTTACATCTGTATCTTACACATTTTCTTATACTTGAAAAGATACTGGTAAACATTACCTTGCTTAACATACAGCAATAAGACAAACATCTTTCTGAAAGTGCTGTGTCATTATGCCAATTTTCTGCTGAAAGCAATCTTTAATTATAATGAATGATACCTGGGAGATAGATAGCTTTATTACCATGTGCAAGCAGATATATTTCACATAAATTCCTTTCTGATAAAACAAACATATTTCAAAATCATTCACCAAGTAAAAGACTATGTCTGAAAATTAGCTCCTATAGATTTCTGACAAATCCTGAAACTGTCACAAGTTACTACCATGACCACTGGGGTATAACGAAGTGAAATATAATTTTAACTTTTTCTCATGTAAGTTTTCTTGGAACATGGCTATCTCAGAAAAGAAGAAAAGCTTTCACTTTGACGACTCTGTTTAATACTATTTAAATACATACAATCTTTAAGTCAAGTGCAAACAGTTCAGCCTGATTGAAAAACTGAGCATGCAAACTCAAGAATATCAAGTATAAAGCATAAAAGTTTTACTAGGGACCAGTAGAGCATAAGATGGTGAATTTATGCAAACAGCTGTGATTGTAAAGAAACAATGTCATTGTTTCATCTCTTCATCTTCTTTCTTGAAAGGGGAATCCATGGGAAGGCAGGGAAGAGTGTCTCGCTTTTCTGTGCCTTTCTGTACTGTGGTAACTGCAGTCTGCCATAACAGCATAAGTAAGATTCTAGCGAAAGAATATGCATGTAGTTGGTTGCAGTTCAGAGAGCAACATGTTTGGTTTAAGTGTTACTATTATAAAAAATAGTCCAGCTATATGGCAGACTCAACACTCATGTCTTCTTTGTTCTTAGCAGGGTGTGAATGTCATAACTTGAATGTTTTTGCTATCTAAACTAGCATTCAGTTCACTCAAACTTCAAACATGTCCATGTAGAAAATTATATTCTGGACATAACCGTAACAGGACAATGAACTTCAACAAATTTAAATATCAGTCAAGTCAAAGATCAAAGAGAGAAAAGTTTGGACAGATGTGAAATCTTCTGAATAGTAGTAAGGAATATTAGTGTATAGATCTTATTTTTGTAAAAAACATTGTTCTGTAAGCTGGGTTTTGTTGTTTTTATTTAATAGTTCAGTTTTGCTATGAGTAATTTACTGGAGAGGCAAGATGAAGTTTAGAGCAGAATTTTTATAGCTTCTTTTGAGAATAAAGTTTGTGTTTGACAAATTATGTATAAGTGTATGAAAATGTGTGGTGAAAGGGACAAACTAAAAATGCTAATATTGCAACTACAATTCATATATTCTTTTTCATCTGCCTCATTAAGTTTATAATTAAAAGCTTTTCAGTTCCAGTTCCAGTAGGGTATATATTTTTTAATGATAAATGAACAAATTTATGAAAAACAATGTAAAAGGAGATTTATCTTTTAAAAAATGATGTTATTTCAGTTATCTTCCCCCCTCCCTGAAATGAGTTTTCAAAAACTCATGAATGTACAATGGTGCAAGTCAAACTGCTATTTTCTGGCATGTTTCATACTAGTCATTTAACTACAGCATTAAATAATTACATTAGCTTACTTAATTTTCTACATGTGGTGTAAAGTATGATTGCAAAAAAACCCTTATAGTTTTGGTTTGGATGGTGTTTTTGCTTATTGACAAGATTTTTTCCATTGGGCATCTTCTTTTCCCAGATAAAATAACATCCAGTTTAATGAATGCTTTCTCTCTCAGCTAAAATATCTGCATTTTTTGGCCTGATCCAGAAAGAAGTGAAATCAATGAAAATCTTTCCATTTGTTTCAGAGGGCTTTGAGTCAAGCTTTTAGCTAAGCAGCTGTTTGGTACTTCTAATCAGTATAAGTCACTCTTTTAGATGATTTGCATTTTTCTGTACTATACGGCTACTCTACGCAAATTTTGAATTTAGTATCAGCATGTCTCTTTACAGGTGACATCCTGTTTCATCATGTGTGCCTGATCTGAATACAGCTTGAAATAAGCATAATTGTTAAATATGATAACTAATTTGACTACACTGAAAAACAAGGTTGTCAAACCAGAAATGCTAAATAATATAGTTTCCAGGAAGTGACAAACATTGGTGACATTACCATCTATTCCTGTAAAAAGCCATGATGAAAATGAAATATCTCAAATACAAATTCAGAAGATTTATGTCAAATGCAGCCTTTAAAATACTGTCAGGATAAATTAAAAATGTAATATCATTTGCACATAGTTCTACCGTAGTTGAGGTTATAAACAGCTATTTTTACACAAAGCCAATACCATATGTGAAAGAGTAATTTAAGGTTTTTTTAAAAAATGGCCCTTAGATACAGTACACCAGACTGAAATTTTAAAATGCAACAGTAATGCACTTGAAGGGGTAACAATACCTCCATTCTTGAAAATAAGTTGTATCAGAAGATCATTATGTTATTGTGGTGCTAATATCGATATTATTCTCAAAATGGCATCTTATCCTGAATGATCCTAAATTAGACGGACCATTGGTCTAATGCTCCATGGGGTAATAGTATCTGGTAGTACCTTGGTTAGCACAGAAATTTTGCCACATTAGCATAGTACTAATCTTCAAAAATAGGGGAATGTTTGAGCCCCAAATTATACATATGGCCTCCTTCTGATATAGTTCTGTTGAGATGCTGTATTTCTTCCCTTCTGCTTGTGTGTGTGGGCTGCTTTTCTCTTCCCATGTCCCATTTCTTTAATACCCTCTCCAAAGTTTTGGCATGAAATTGCACAGATCTCAGAAAATACACTGCCTATATTGTAAATTTCTGTCCTTTTTCTAATCAAAATACTTCACACATTATATACTATGCTGAGTATTAATCTTTGGTACTCAATGGAATAAAATATTTCAATATCCTTAAAACTGTGCTTGCAATTAAGATGGCATATTGTGCTGTCCAGTACATTGTGTCCTAGGAAATAAACTTTTCCTTTAATTGCTTAATAAAATTAAATAATAATTTTCTTTTAAAAATCATTGACCAATGTAGTTTTAACTTATCAGGGTACTTCTGAAATTCTGGAAGACCCTGCAGAAACTCCATGCTTATTTTTTAATCTCCTCAGTGGGAAATAAGATCATCTAATTCAGCTGATTTAAGAATGACTTTTTGGTCATTTGGCAAAGTTAATGAATGTTAGCAAAATGACTGAATAAGGCCACCCTGCAGAAGAGGGTTAGAATGTCAGTTTGGCTTACAGCTATGGTCAATGTCCCTTCACTATCTTATATCTTGAGTCACACACAGGATGGCTGAGGCTGGAGGCATCTCTAGAGATGCTCAGAGCAGGGTCAGACAGGGCAGGTTGCTCAGGGTTGTGTCCTGTCAAATTTTGAGTACCAGTAAGGATGGAGGCTCCAGAACTCTGGGCAGCCTGGTCCAGCACTCGCTCATATTAGAATAGTGTTTTCTTACAGACAGACAGAATTTTCTCTCTTGTAAGTTGTGCCCATGGCCTCTTGTCCTGTTACTGAGCACTGATAAGAAGAGACTGGCTCTGTCTTCCTTACTCGCCCAATGGGGTATTAATACATATGGATCATGTTTTCCTGAGCCTTCTTTTCTAGCTGCTGAGCAGTCCCAGCTATCTCAGCCTCTCTTTACATGCCAGATGCTCCGCTCCCTTAGTCATCAACAGACTACAGGAAGGGCTGTTTCTCATGTTATTTCGACATAGTATCACCATAAATGCTGGCTTGCAAAAGGGAGAGGGTCAGTCAGTGAAGCAATAGTTCAGTAATGTCAGAACGAGTCCTGGCAAGAGGAAAGTATCACTTTATGTCTATTGTTCAAAAATAACATACTTCCAGACCCATATTTATTCCTGTATGACCTACTTTCAGCAGCAGTTCTTATTTCAGTAACAGAAGATTGGGATCTGTGAGTAGCTCATACTGCAACTTAGTTAAGTGCCAGCTTCTCATAATCACACAGAACACAAGCAGCAAAATCAAATGTTCTTGTTGCGAAATTCTAGTGTATTCAACCCAACACACATTTTTTCTCGTTGTCCATTGCTAAGGCTTAGACTTTTCCGAGTCACTAAGAAAACATAACCTGATAAGCATAATTATTAAAATATCTCCTAGCAGAGAAAAGGAAATGGGAATGGAAATCTGTGGCCATAAAAATATTGAAAATATCTGAATTTTCAAGAACTGCAGCCTGTGTAACACAGATTGGGAAGCACTCACAATGTAAATTTGTTTTTAGTTAAATGAATAAGAATGACTGACTCATTTGATGGCAGCTTCAAAATTTGGTTTTGATTTTCTGTTCTGTTCCCTTTTTTTCTTTTCTTTTTTTTTTTTTTTATAAGAAGGTAGAAGAACTTAGGGCAGCTGGGAACCCACTGGAAACTGGGTAAACTGTTTTTGAGAGTATACTTCCATCTGTTTCTATTTTATTTTACACATTGACTCAGTTCACTCTCTCTAAAGAGTAGCCAAATAAGAAGGAACAATTTTTTGGACCTGTTATTAGAAGATCTTTTTTCCCCTTTGGTCCAAGTCCAAAATCTGTAGATCCTTTCCTCAACAGCTGCAAGGAATTATATAATTTAAACATCAGTATTTTTAATTTTTAAAAATAAAAATATTTTATTAAATATTTTCATTACTTCTTTCCTAGATTGATAAAATATATATATTGAGAAAAATATTGGTCATACAGCTAACACGTGGAGGATGTTTGCCATATGAAATTTGCCTTGAACTTTTGTTTTTACACCATACATATGCATATGACCACTGAATATATTTCTAATATTAATTAAAAGTTGTTAAAAAACTAAAAACACACCACTTTGGTACGGATTGTAGGAAAATACAGCAGTACATGGTACCTTGCATATGCTGAGTCTAATCACTCAACGCTTTTCTGATAGTAGTAAAGACTAACTATTTAAAGGGCTTAAAAATGCAATCACCTTGTATTTAATGGAAATTTCCAAAATGAAACTAAAAAAAAAGAAATCCATCAAAACAATCAGAAAAAATAAGTAACTTTCCAATTCCTTACTGCTATGACTTCATGGTGCATATATGTGTATGGCATAGTGTCTCTAGAATGAACAGGTGCTATTCTATTCTCATGATTTCAAAACTACATAGAGGAAAAACCTGATCCATATGAAAAATCAAACACTGCAAATGCAAAAGCTGTTGGGTTTTTCTTTAATGCAACTACAACAATTGATGCTGTTTTTAAGGCTGAGTGCACAGGGTAGCCTAAAAAGTTAGAATCAATTATACTTAATGAAGCTTGTGAATTTTTGAGGTTTTCTGTAAAGTCAGTCAGGGACAGTGAAGGCAATACAGTATATTAACCCAAAAAATACTCTAGATTGACCTCTTCTTGTGACTCTAGTGTGCTATCTAGCTTACGAGCTAAGATTAAGAATATTAAAAACACCCAAAATCTTTTAAATAAAAGGCAGAATAGTTGTCTGAAATTTCAACATACTCTCTAAACTGTTAGGCAAGAGACATTCCTTTCTTTTTTTTTTTTTTCTGTAAAAATACATCATCTCGCAGTTAGTGGTTATGTGGGTCATTTTACTCATTAATTATGCAAATATTTAAATGTCCAATGTTCTTCAATACAGAGAAATAAAAATCCATATTTCTTGAGGGGATAGTTATTGAACACTGGATTTATAATAATATGACCTAGCTGCAGTATTGAAGGATGTTTAGCTGTGTATAGACTTATTGAATTATTCTTTGGTTAGTTAGTGTTATGGTAGGCTAGGAAAACCATAACTGTGGCTATTAAATAGATTTTTTTTAAAATGGACAAATTACTAGAAACTGCTGTATTGCATTTAAGTGGCAAGGTTTTGGTAGTGGGGGGCTATAGCAGTAGGCTTTGGTGAGAAGCTGCCAGAATCTTCCTGCATGTCCAACAACTGGGTCTAAGACAGACCCACCACTGGACAAGGCTGAGCCAGTGACAATGGTAGTACCTCTGGAGTAACAGGTTTGAGAAAGGGGGGCAAAAACTGTTTCACAGGAGCATCTGGAGACAGAAGTAAGAACATGTGAGACAAACAGCTCTGCAGACACCAAAGTCTATAAGGAACGAGGGGGAGGAGGTGCTCCAGGTGCCAGAGCAGAGATTCCCCTGCAGCCCGTGGTGAAGACTATTGTGAGGCATGGTGAGGATCTCTCCTGGCAGCCCATAGAGGTCTGTGGTGGAGCAGATATCCACCTGCAGCTCCTGGAGGACCCCCCACCAGAGCAGGAAGCCTGAAGGAGTCTGTGACTCTGTGGGAAGTCCTTACTGCAGCAGGCTCCTATCATGTGTGGGCTCATAGATGGAGCCAGTGGCAGGTGTGCTGGCAGGGCTTTTGACGCCACAGGAGACCTATGGGCCTGGAGCAGTCTATTTCTGAAGGATTGCACACCATGGAAGGGACCACTGCTGGAGCAGTTCATGAAGAACTGCAGTCCATGGCAAGTATCCTAGTTGGAAAAGTGCATAGAGGTCTGTATCCAGTGGGAGAGACCCCATGCTGGAGCAGGGGAAGAGTGTGAGGAGTCTTTCCCCTGAGGAGAAAGGAGCAGCAGACACAATGTGTGAAGTGCTGATGGCAGCCCACATTCTCTGTCCCCCTGTGCCATTGAATGGGGAGGAGTTAAAGAAAACTGGGAGCAAAGTTAAGCCAGGATAGAAGGGGGGTGGTGGTGATAACTTAAAATTTGCTTTTATTTCTTATTATCATGGAACAATCACCAGTCTTAGCCAAAATTTGCCTCTTGTGGTACATCAAATGTAATAATTAGTCTTTGTGCCTTGGCTGTGAAACTCTGGCATAGTGAAATAAATTCACATAAAACATGAGAGTTATAATGGCAATTAAGACATTAATTATCATAATAGGAGTTGAATATAATTTCGGTACGTACTGGAATTGCTGCAGTTCCTGGTCTGCTTATACAATTTTCTCTTCTGAACTCTATGTCTGTCTGGCTTTTTGTCAAAGGGTGCCTTTAGTAATGTAGCCTTTACATTCTGGGTATAGTAAAAATGTGGCTGGGGTTACAGTGCTGAATGTTACATTAGCAGTGGACATATATTTATCTCCATTGTCCATACATATATGTACGTATGTAAATAATGCATCTATTCTAAACACCAGTTCACAAATTTGTCACCTGCCCAGTATACCATTCCAAATCTCCCTAGCAACACACCAACTCTTTGCAGTAACAATCCATCTGTCTGTTTTACCAATCCAACTGTTCACAAGAAAACCCAAAATCTTTCCAGGATCAATCAATCTCAGTATCCTGCCAAGCTATTTTCTCCTCCATGTTAAAATGACACAGGTTCTTATGCAATAAACTACTGTGATTTTTTTAGGGCCAAATCTGTTGTGGTCCACCAGTCTTCAGACAGTCATGTAACACAAATTTCAGTTACAAAAATGAGATAACTAAAAAGGATAGAGGAAAAACAATGAAAGTTCAACACCTGTGCCAGAAAAAAAAGACAATATTTTTTAGAAATTATGTACTCTTACAATGTCTTCAACACTGGGCACATCTCCATATGGGAGTACAATGCATAACTTTGAAGTGAGTTGAAAGGAAGATAATTTTCAGCAATCAGAGAGCACATTTTACATTAAAAAATATGCAGTATTTCTTTAGGCGAGTGCTGAGTACTTCATATATATTGCAAAATTCTAAATATAATTATCTGTATTCATCTATTCATTTATATATCTATCTCTCTCTCTCTCAAGCTGTGAAAATAACAAATTTATGCATGTATTTACCTTATTTCCAGTCTTATTTATTTTGTCTTAAAGCTCCAGTGATACTATGGTTTCCTGTGTCATTTTTCTTTATCTCACAATACTGGGTTACAGCATATTTTCAACACATAGTTCAACACATAGCTTTGTTTTCCATGGTCCTAAAGAATAAATGAGGCTGGCAGGCATCTCAGGAGTTGTCTAGGCCACCCTACATTCCAAAGCAGGGCCAGATTTAGGGTGAGACCAGGTTGCTCAGGGTATAGTCCAGTTTTGACTTTAAATCCTCCAAGGACAGAGATAGTACAGTTTTCAGAGCAACCTGCTAATCTACTTCACCGTCCACTCAAGATAAAAGTTTCTTGTTATATCCAGTCTGAAATTCTCTTGTCTCAATGTACATCCATTGTTTCTTGCCCTCCCTCCTTGAACTTCTGTGAGAAGCCTAACTCCATCTCCTTGATGACTCTGTGTCAGCTGTGGCATGTTAAGTGCAGTGAAGCTGTCCCTTCTCCAAGATGATCCAGCCCAGCCGCTCCAATCACTTCTCAAAGGGCCTGTACTCCAACCTCTACCACCCAGCAGTCCTCTGCTGAGGACTCCCTTCAGCTTGTCCTTGCCTTTTCTCTCAGAAAAATGTCAGGAAAATGTAGGTGCAGTATCTAGATGTTATCTGAGAAGCACCACATAGCCGTTCCCTCGAGCTACAGGCTATGCCAGTGTTCATATAGTCCAGGAGATTGTGGGCTGCTTTTGCTGCCAGCAAATACCATAGACTAATGGCCATCTTGTTGTCCACCTCCATCCCAGCGCCTTTCCCACAGAGCTGGTTTGTGACCTCTCCATCTCCAAACAGTACTTACTGTATTGTTGCAGGAGCTGTTTTTACCCTGCAGGAAAAGTTTCTTGGCATTTGGAGAGTTTGACTTTTTTCTCCGCTGTTTCATAATCCTCCTGTGGCCTATTTCTTCAGCCTGTTTGGGCCCTGTCTTTGGATGTATTGACTTGTACCTCTAATTTGGGTATTACCTGCAAAACTGATGAAAGTGTGCTCTGTTACCTCCTGCTCATCACTGATAGAGATATTAAAGAGGAAAAGTGCTAGTGCAGATGCCTCTGATAGTCCACCTATCACAGGCATCCAGGTAAAATATGACCTGTTAACCACCTTTCTGCCCCATGTTTGATCCATTTGCTTGTCTAGCTATGCAGACTGTAACATCCCAATGTAAACATCATGGATGGCATTCATGTAAACATCATGGAGTGTCAAAGTCTCACTAGAGACTATGTAGAAAACATCACCTATTAACTGTCTATCTTCAAATCTAGTAATTTGTTATAGAACACCATCAGTTTGATTAAGCACTCTTGGTAAATCCATGATGATGACTTCCAATCACCTGTTTAACTTCACATGCCCAGAAATGTTCTCCAAGAGGACTCAGTCCAGAAACTGGAATAAGGCAGACTATCCTATAGTTTTTGGGATTAAGCTTTTGGCCCTTTTTGAAGGAGGCTGTGACATTTGCCTTTCTCCAGTAAACATAGACCTCCTTTTCCTTCTCAAAGACCATGAAAAGAAGCTAAAATCAAATTGCTATTTTTAAATCTTTTCAAAATTTGCACATCTGCTATTGAGCACATTATATTTTGTTGAATAACAATAGAAACCTCAAAATTACACATTTCTGCAGATGGCTTAGCATTTTATTTCAGTTGAAGTTGTATTCACTCTCATGGTACATAAATTCTTCTAGGTATGAATTACTGATATAAAGCTTCAGTCTGAAGAATATATCTTGGAAATCTTCAAGAGGGTTATTGTGTCAGCGCACTATCAAATATAGGGTAGCCTGTAAGATGTCAGGGGAAATTAGAGATGTATGGGCATTAAAATATGAGCAACCAACTTAGCAGAGGAATTTTTTAATGATTTAAAATTAGCCTACTCTTCACTCAAAGGAAAGCCAAGCAGTGTTTCAAGCGGACAGTCTAAAGATTATTCATATGAATTAACAAGGTAGGTCTGAGTACATAAATTTGCTAATTGAAATTAGGAAAGAGTAGTATTTACATAGGCTTCCTGAGAGTTTAGAAACATTTTTTTAAATCGTTTCTGTTACTCTAATTACTGCAATTCATTTAAAATTTAGTTAATTCATATTGTCTAGGTCATTGATCTTCTAAAAAATGTTGACACTGTATTTATTTAAAATAATTAAAGTTATGGAAAGCAAAGATGTCATATACTAATAAGTTACTTCTCTTCCTGGTCCCTTGTACATAATTTGTCTTTTAAATCAGTCTTTAAATAGGTATTACAGGATGACTTTTAAATCAAATTCACTTGCACAAGACAATAGCTTTGCACTGTTTTTGTAAACAGAAAACTATTTGTTCTCTCTTCTGCTGTTTTATGGTATCCTACTCAAAAACCTCAGTTTCTGGGAAACTTGGTAGGAGCAGGTTCATTTCTTGTGCATTAATTTTGAGGTGACTGTGGAGAACACTGGCAGCACAAGGAAGCTCTAATACAGCTCCACTGTGCTGCTGGACAGTGTAAAGTGAGGTTTGTGCTTTATTTTGCTTTACTAATGTGTGGAAAACATTTTTATTTATGGTTGCAGCACAAGCATCATACCTTACTGTTTCTACTAGCTTTTAAAAATAGTCACCTTCTTGTAAAATCTGTGAAAATCAGATCAGTTCTATTTTTAATGTCCAAATCAGCCCTGAGATGCTGGGGATTATATGCTTCTTGTCCTTTTCACAAGTTGTTCCATGCACACATGTGTACTTAGTAATATTTCTGTACTTTGTACCAGTGTCCAACATATCCTTAAGAGATACTAACATATTAAAAAAGGGATCACACATAATATGTAGAAGGGTAAGATATAATTTTAATGCAAAAAGTAGCAGTGTTAAAGCTGCCTAAACTAATCAAATTATTGTAGGTTTCTAGATATTCTTGACATTTTATTTCATAGAAAGATTTCAGTCCAGAGAGGTAATCTAATAGTCCTGGTCAGTAAAATCCAGCTCTCAACAGACGTCCTTATTCAGATGAGTTGCCCTGTACATCCTGAATAATTAGATTGTACATGGGTGGCTTGAACTTCATTGCTTGGTGCAAAGAGCTGACTTGCATCTCTTCAGGTCACGTGAACGTAATTTGGGATCTGTAATGTAATGGAGGTTAGGCTTTGTGCACAGTTCACAATGCCAGACTAACAACAGGGGATTCACAGGGGTGATGGGGTTGAACAGATGAAAGCACTGCTGTATTACAGACTCACACTTTAAACCTAATTTGGATACAGGAGTTCACCTTTTCAACTCTTCCCTGCATTCAGTCACAAAGCACAATTGCTCAGACTTTATACATGCCACGACTTTGGCCCTGCAGTCATGAGCAGAGATGTCACAGTTAGTTGATCTAAAATGTGCATCAACACTAGACACCACTGAGGAAAGTGTTTAAAGACAAGTAAAACTAAGTGCTGAGTATTCAGAAGTTGGATACTGTGTTAAATTGATGAGACAAAATGTGTCACAGAGTCCTGTAGGAAGCAAACATAGGAAACAGCTGTAAACCTAATACTTCAGACTGTTCCCTTACCCTGAACACTACAGAAAGAAATAAAAATAAGGGGCATTTAATTTTCCATATTTGGTTTTACAGATGATTGTATTTATTCACATTTTTAATTTTTTATAGTGATCAAAGAAGAAAACTGATACCATAGTTACATTACCCTTCTCTTGGTTGCCTCTACAACAACAGGGGATATTTTTTATATGCCCTTCTCAATTATTGAAGAGTTAAAACCATATGGTTTTAAAAATTAGAACATGTTAGACATGGAAATGTGATGTAAGAAGGAAAATAAAGTTAGATTGAGGAAAAAGAGAGATTCAGTGACCCAGAAATATAACCTGATTTTGTACATTGAAGAAAAAATAGGTAGAATAGATTTCCTAGCACAGAAAAATTCTAAGTGAGAAAGTAATAAAAAAATAAAGATCAGGCACTATACTACAGGCATTCCTGTATGTTATCAGGCTATTTTCTATCTTTCTGATGAACTTACAAATAAATGTTATAGTAATGTTTTCTATTAATGAAAATACATTATATTTAGTTATTTATTTTGTTTTACATCAGAGAAAGCCCTGGAAAGTTTGATATTTGGTATCCATTTCATATTTCGTCTGTATAATCAAACTGACTTATCTTGTGGTGTTAGATGAAACAAAAGTAGATACTAGAGGATAGAGGAAGAGTTTGAGTGTTTCATCTGAAAAACAGAAAATAAATCTTTTTTGAATCTTTGTTTTCTGCTTCTATCTTGCAAAAAATTCATCAAAATAAATTTTTGTATATATTTTTAAAATAACAAAACCATTCCTTATGATAATAAAAAGGAAGTATTTTGAACCTGAAAATATGATGCAAATTACTTCACTTAGCCTATAGTAAAACATTCTGCATCAAAGAGCTGTGCTAACTGAAGCAATACTCAATGTTTAAAAAGAAATACTGAATCCGGAAAATAAAGCTTGAATTTTAATTCAAGCTTGATTTGGAAATTTAGATAGTTATATCTGTGGAGTTACATTCTTGCCCTTAAATACAGATCAAACTAAAGTCTGTGATAATGATATAGTCCATAAACCTACAGTCCACAACTCCAGCAGATTTGGAAAAACAAACCAGAAGCAAGTTGTCATTTTAATACGTTCAAATGGACATAGGAAGCTTACTTTTGAAATGGCCCATTTGTATCAAGACTTTATAATAGAATCACAAAATCACATATTGGATGAGGTTGGAAGACATCTCTGCAGGTCATCTAGTCCAATCCCTGTGCACAAGCAGGACCACCTCGAGATGATTGTCCAGAACCATGTTCAGGTGGCTTTTGAATGTCTCCAAGGAGGGCAACTTCACAAACTGTCAGTGCAACCTGCACCAGTTGTTCAGGCACCATCACAGTAAAAAAACATTTTCTTGTGTTCAGAGACATTGATATTGCAGGGACATGTTCAACTCATGCCCACCAGGACCCCCAGGGCCTTTTCTGGTAAACTGCTTTCCAGTTGGGTTGCTCCCATAATTGATGCCAGGTTGCTTCTCCCTATGTTTGGGGCTTTGCAATTTCCCATGTTGACTTTCACGAGGTTTGTATCCGCCCATTTCTTTTTCTTAAGGAGAACCCAGAGACTGCTGCAAAAATGTCTGCCTCACGTGGCTGCCTCTGTTGCCTGTGCTGTTACAGAGAGACCTGAGGATAACCTGCTGCAGAGGCAGGACAGTTGAATTGTTGCAGCACTCTCCACTGGCTGATTGGTTCTGATCAGAGATAGGCTCTTAGGTTTGCTGCGTGTTCTGTTTAATATAGCTATCCTGCTTTAGAGTGCATTGTGCAGACATATATGATTTCTCAGTGCTGGGCTATATTCCTGCACAGTATTTCTGTCACTATAGAATTGTATCACACACAGATTACTTATAAGATTATCACCTACATCCTATCCATTCAACTTTTCTTCAGCTTTTAAGAGTAACTCAGAATAACCAGTCACTAATTCTGGGGAGCAGTTCAGTACCTCTTTGTTTTAGGGAAGGAACAAATAAATATTACATTTTTCATGTGTTTTTTTTCTTCATTTGTTTTTGTATTTTGATTTAAAAATTATTACAAAAAACCATTATCTATAATGCATGCAAGGTTCTGAAAATAAGTAGCTATTTTGGTTTAAGACTTGCATCAGTTGTTTGGAGTAAGGCAAAATGATTCTTAAGAGTATGAGAAAGGCTAATGAAGGATTTGATTTCTCATTTGTATACCTAGCTTTATCTAGGAAACATAAGTATCTAATTATAAAAATAAGCATGAGAAAAATTGTAAAGGCCATTCTAAAATTATTCCTTTTATTATTATTTCCACACTAACAAGAAAGATTTTGCTTATATACCGTTATGCAGGTAGCAAAGATTCAGAATGACCTTCTAGACACTGTCAAATGGTTTGTATGAGTTTTGCTTCAATATTTCTCCTAAAAGCTCACAAAGACAGCTGGGAAATATTTTTCTCTGCTTCACACCCTATGAGTCGTTTAGAGAAGAGCATTCAGGTAAAAGTATTTCTTCATTATAGAATAATCTTGTTGCAAGCCTGAATATTTTTTTTTTAATATATATTCTGATTGTCCTTCTCTTACAGTCTCCATCATAAGCTGACTTTTTTTCCATCCTCCTGCTCCACAAGTAAGAAAGGGAAAAATTCTTTAATCAAAAAAATATAAAGAAAAAATCTAACAAAATTGTGGGGACAGATGTTAATCGTGTCCCTAAACCCTTTTTCATATAAGAACTGTAACTTGTTCTTCACTTACATAATCAAATGTTCCTTCTCAAGTAATTTATTCTGTCTGAAAACCTTAAAAGCTCTTGGATGTTTATGTTTCACCCTTTCTTCACATAGAAGAGTTAGTGCTTTTAAGCAAGTAAGCATTGGCTGTACTCTGAAATAGCTGATAATTTTTCTTTTCTCATCTTCTCATCCGTGGTTTTGAATGATCAATATCAGAAATAACTTCACCTTTTCAAAAGTACTCTTCCTCGAAGAAAGGCATGGACATAAATGCTGTCTTCAAATAGTCTCTACAAAAGTGGGGAGAGTAGCCATTATCAAGCACAAAGACAAATCTTATGACTGCTGAATTTTAGATGCTTTCTAAGATAACTTAGAAGTTATGGATGTAAGCGTAGAGTACTAAGTTGTTTAACTATGCTGCTGGTGAAAAAGTTGTCTGACTTAAGTACATTGGTTTTTTTTTGTTCTAGGTAAACAGAAGATTCATCCTTTTATTCAGATACTAACTTTCAAAGTGAAATTTTGGAACCTGTTAGTTACAAGGCATTGCACATCCTCCAAGGTATCATCTTGAATTTAAGATCATTAAATCAGGAGCTTATTTTTATTTATTTATTTTACTCCATTAACATTCAGAAAAAAAATAAGTAATTTTCAGAGGCAAAGTTAATCCTCCATTGGACCACAGTAAATAAATATATCTTTATTAAAGTTGTAACTACCTATATCTTTATGAAGGTTAGGGTTATGAGAACAGCTACAAAACTGGGTCAAAGAGTCCTTTATTATCCAAGGAATAATTGCTAATACAGTCCTGTGATGGATTATATCTTCTATAGTAACACCATTTGTAAAAATATAGTTCAGGTTTGTCTATAATGTGAGGCAGATATACACTGATCTGGTGATGCAATGTAATTGTAAACCTGGTTAAAAAAAAAAATCAGAGTGAACTGCATTTTGACACCTTTAGCCATGGCAAGTAGTGTCCTACTACAGTAGTGGTTTCACTTAATTCAACACACCTCATACTAGTACTACGTGCCTATTTTCTTCTGGTGTGCCTCTTGTGCAAAGTACTTCCTAGTCAAAGCAATAACAGTTGATATCTGCATAGAAAGAACTGCACAAGACACTCAAGTCCTTGTGCATATAAAAATGCCCAAAGAAATTACCTGCAACACATACCAGAGGGATTGCTCTTACTGCTGTGAATTGTGGCTCCATTTTAACAAGGAACCAGTAAAACTGAGTAAAGTATATCTAAATGTACTTTGAAGACTATCCCATTTATGAATTTTCTGTTACAAATTTCAAAAAACATTCTTATGTATATCATATAACTCGACGACTTTGTACTTCTATTTCTATTTCTGTTTGTATTGTCTGAGTAACATGATGAAGGCTACAGGCTGGAAAATGTTCCAAAACCCAAGGAAAGTTCACAACTAAGGCTACCAGAAAATCTTGATTCAAATACAGGGCTGTTTGTTAGAAGATTCTCTCAAAATTCTTCTAGGAAAAAACCTTAAAAAATTACTGTAAGCAGCACTTGGTGGTACTTCTGTCTACTTAATGTGTAAGTTTCATGAGGCATAAATGTTTTAATAGCTTTTTTCTGTTTCTCACTTTATATAATTTATTAATAATATACTGTAAGTTTTACAAAACTAGATACATCAAAAAGAAGGAAAAGAGGAGTTTGACACAGCATCTCAAGGGAATCTGGAATTAAACTCTCGTGGGACAATTCAGGACTCCCACATTCCCCTCTAGTAAGATTTCTAAAGCAGTAGATTCAAATGCACTATACTTTTTTTTTTTTAATGTGAAACTACAGCATTCATTTTAACAGAATTTCTTGTATTTCCAACCCTGACAACCCTAACAAATTACATTTGTAAACATCTGTGTTGTGCCAACACTCTTATAAGGAAATCCTGTTTCTTGTCCAATATGAACTTTATTAACATTATTTTTCTCTCTTGTTTAGTTCCTGGAATGCAATATGACAGTGC
Organism: Campylorhamphus procurvoides; assembly: GCA_013396655.1. NCBI lineage: Eukaryota > Metazoa > Chordata > Aves > Passeriformes > Dendrocolaptidae > Campylorhamphus > Campylorhamphus procurvoides. Next base: position 1,837,941 of record WBMV01000141.1, read on the forward strand.
AATGGAGACAATTGCAAGTCATGATTAAGAGTATTATTTATGATTCCCTCAGAAATGCTTCAGGTTATCGCAAGGTACAAATGAATGATGCCATGGAGAAGATGAAGGGTATTTTAATTTTTCATTCCAAAGAAATGAAATAACTGTGAAGCACTGTAAGGTGCACAGACAAATCTTTTAGCACTAATGCATTAAAAAAAATGCATATTTAAGTCTTTGTGGTTTACTAATGTTGACATTCCAAGGTCAAACTTCTTTCGAGTAGGGACAGTTCTTGCAAAACACAAACATATGAATGAACATAAAAATTTGAATAGAAAATCTAAAACCAAATTTAATAAGGGTACGGAAAACATACATATGGTTAGAATAAATATTGAGGAATTTTGTGTTAGTTTTCTGAGTATTTTCAGTATTGACATCACATCTGATTTTCTTACTGAATTATCAAAAAATATTATCTTTATTGTATTTCAAGAATATCTGCAGTTTTACCATGTTAAAGGATATTTTTATGCATTTCATGGAACTTTTTGAAGCCTTACAAGTTCCCTCAAAATGACACATGAAGCCTAGGAATGTCTAAATGGTATATCTAGTTCCATCTTTTATCAACTGTGTTAAGTACTACCTTTCACATTACATCTTGGCATTCATTTCTCTGACCTTATCATCAAAAATCACATAAAAATTATTTCTCTGGTCAATGGAGATGAACAATTGAGGCATAAATCATAATGTGACAAACCATTTGAGAGGGGCCTGTCTCTGCCCATAGAGGGAGCCTGGCTGCCGTGTTTTTAAAATTCTGTAATTAGTTGAGATGAAGTCTGGTCCTTCATATGACAATATGATATATGACCAATGATAGATTCCAAAGAGTTAAGCAAGTGACTTCAAATCTCTGCACCCTTTATAGTATGTGATATGCAGCATAAAAATATTTTCTAAGAAACATTGCATACTATTAGGAAAACAACAGCAAAAAAGTGTATGTAAGATTGTTGTAAAGTAATTTTAAATGGTCCACGAGTTGAGCATGCATGTTACCAGCTGTTGATTAATGTAACACAATAAGGCAATGAGAAAACTGTAAAGTAACAAGGTTTGGGGATACCTGCCATGCCCCCTTACAGATAAGACTTCTTTTCCAGGCAATTGAAAAAAGTATTTTTAGTATATAGCAATAGATCATTAATACCTACATGGTTTGCCAAAAACAAGGTATGTCGAGTTGATTTAATTTCCTTTTATGATAAGACAACAAACTTTTTAGGTAGAGAAGAAACAGTTGGTACATATTTTGATTTTCAGACCTATTTTGCATTAAGTCATCTAAGCAAGTGAGGGAAACAGAGAAGAGGTGCTAATTACTTCTATAAAACTGAAAGGATGTATTGATTACTGCTACTCAAGATTTTGTTTTGGATCTCATTATTCTGCCTTGGCTTACTTTCTGTTGTACTAAATTTCTTGGTAAAGGCAGATTAGAAAGGACAGTAGTAATGCTGGAGGACAGGATTGTCCATCAAATAGATTGTGACAGATTTAAGAAAAACACTAGAAACAAAGATTAATAGGTGATTCAGAAATTTCACCCTTTTGTTCACTGCAAATGCAGATGGACATCAGCTGTAGAACATTTCAACAGATGAGAAACAATTGGTGTCATTGGTATTAGTTAGCCTAAAGAAAAAAAGCTTGAAGGGAAATGAAGCTGGTGAAGGATCTAGAAAACATGTCTTATGAGGAATGGTTGAGGGAACTAGAGTTGTTTAATCTGGGGTGGAGGAGGATCAGGGGAAACCTCATTGCTCTCTACAACTACCTGAAAGTTGGTTGTAATAAGGGGCGAACAGGCAATCTCTTCTCTGATGCTTCCGATTAAAGGATGAGAGAAAATGGCCTTAAGTCACACCAGGAGAGTTCAGATTATATATGAATGAATAAATAAATAAATATATAAAAAAATCACTGAAAGAGCATTTAGGCATTGGAATAAGTTGTCCAGGGAGGTGGTGGAGTCAACATCTCTGGAAGAGTTGTCTGGATGTGGCATTTGGGGATATGATTATGGGGTGATTATGGTAGTGTTAGTTTGAGAGTTGGACTAGATGATCTTGAAGGTCTCTTCCAAACTTGATGATTCTCTGATTGTATGAAACATGGGAAAACTTTTTGGATATTCACAAAGGAGGAGGTGGAGATGGCACAATTCTGTGGTTACCTGCTGCCAGTTATGGTTTTCACTGGCTATCATGCATTTCAGTCTGTACACATTGCAAATAGGCCATAACACTAGAACTTAAAAAGGGTTTGTAGGCACAAAGTTTCAAGGAAAAATCTACTGATAAAAATTAGCTCCTTAGCGATTTAGTGGAAGGTGTCCCTGCCTATGGCAGGGGTGTTGGAATTAGGTGAACTTTAAGGTCCCTTTGAACCTGAATCATTCTCTGATTATTGCTAATGTTTACTGTTGATATTACAAAAAGTATAGATCAATTTGCAATGACAGAAATGAGGAAGAAGAAGAAAGAGGAGGAAGAGGAGGAGGAGGAAGAGGAGGAGGAGGAGGAAGAGAAGGAGGAGGAGAAGAAGAAAGTCTTCAGATTTTGAACTATGCCAATGAGGTGATCTGTTTGACTGTTATGTTTTATGTTGATTAAAGCTGGATTGTTAAACCCAGGAAAGATACACATTTTGCAGCTCTTTGTATTACTATTTCTATGGAGAGCTATGTTTCCATCACACTGTATTGGAATATAGGATGACCTATAACACTTGGAAATATTAATCTTGGAGGAAAGAAATCTCTTTTTGGCTCTAATTAAGAAAATGCTGTTTCTAAATTGAACATAAACACAGTTTAAAATGGATAAGCAAGGAAAGCTTCTTCCTTTTTCGGACTTAATCCTACCAATAACTACTTTGATAATGATTTAATGTGGACCTTGATAGCAGTACAATTAGACTTATTATTTGTTATTTCTGAAGACAATTTAATGGAGGTAATGTGCAATGGAAAACAAATGATGCTGTGGCAATACCACCGTTAACAAATGCAAACTCAAATCTATAGTCTCAAACGTGGCATGAGGTTGGCTTTGCAAGCACATGCAGTGCTTCTACTGTTTTAAAAGGAATCATACAAACATATCTAAGATTCGACTTTGTTGCAAACAAAGAAGAAATTTCTTCTCTGTTAGGAAACAAAGTATTAATTACGAATTTTTTTCAATCATTTTTGGATAATAAGCACAATAACTCTAGAGGTTTATGACAAAATGACATTCCAGAAAAAGCTTCATAATTATTGCTATCCAGTGGTTTAAAATATCTGCTGAGATACTGCCTCTCCATCTTGCAACTGTGAAAATATCACTGCAGATTTTATTTCTGATACATAGCTGTTCAACAAAACTTTCTTAAATATAGTATTATATTTAGACAAATAATTAAAATATAGAAAACTCATAGAATAGTTTATTTTATACCCTTTCTGGTATACCTCCCTAATTTTACAGAATATGAATTGTTGTCCTCTGTGTTTGAGGTGACTAACTAAATCTGATGGACTAAACAGAATATAATGTACAACTGAAATGTTTTGTGACCAATCTGACTGAAGTGGCAAAGGCAGCTAATATTTCTCTCTTGCTTTGTTACAATAAACATCTAGAAATCACATATTATGGCCACTTAGTTGACAATCATGCAAATAAGCACCTAAGATAGAGGCAGGTACTACTAGGAGTCAAACTCTTCTGTGATTTCATTTGCTTATCTTTGCAAATCTAAATCACTAAATAAACAGTTCAAGTTCCTTGATCATGACTAGTGACTTCAATAGAGAATGATGTCCAGAAAATGTCAGAATGTGTTTGGAAAGGAATACAATTTCTTTTGGTCCTAAAACTAGTAAGGGTAAGAAATTTGGAACCTATCTATAGTTTATGTTGCTACTGCACTTATGTTACTGTACCTTAATGATCATTAATTCATTCCCTGAAGCAGGTAATTTCCAGTTGTATGACTGAAACCCAGAAACTATAATACTGTTTTCTGCTGAATAAATAATGACAATTATATATCTGAGTATATGAACACGTAGATGTTCATATGCTCTGCTACTAAAGGGAAGTAAACTTCTCCATTATTTGGAAATAGAAAACATGTTTGCTGCTATATTATGTTGCTGAGCATTTGGAACCTGACCCTGTGTAATCTAATAGCTGTTTGAAAAGAAACAGAATAAATTAGTATTATTTTGTCACTTCTTTGCCTTAGATCAAAAGCTTTGACCTCTGGGTCAAAGACTGTCTCTGTAGGACTTGTTTACTCTAATGCTTTCTTACACTGCGTGCTTTCCTTGTACTGCTAAGAATAAAGAGGATTCGAAAAAAAATTAAAATAGAGAAGAAATATATGTAAATGTAAAAGCAGATAATTTATTTGTGATGTAGCAGTAGAAAAGTTCTATGTACAACAAATTTTGAGAAAAGGAAAACCTGAGAGAGAAACAAGTCTTAGGTGTAAGTAGAGCTCCAAACTTCCAGCAGTACTGAAAGCTGATTGAAACAATGCAAAGAACTATCCTGGAGGTGGATTTTGTGTCTTTAATTGTATAAAAAATACTCCCAGAAAAGTCTACTTGGAGTGCTTCAAGTGTGTGCATAAATCTTTACAATAGCAGGGCTCAAAAATCAATGTGATATGTGCCTAATAATTTTATATTAAGAAAACACTGGCATAAAAGTACAAAGTGCTTAATTTGTCAAAATGTAAGACATCTATTTTCTTGACAAAAAACGACTACTTATAAGGTGTCATGCTTCTCCAGTAGAAGAAAGCCATCACCTTGATCACTACGTAGCTGGTAGAGAATACATTTTGAAGTTTCTTTTGTTGACTTCTTTTGGGTTAGTTTTCTCTACTAATTTGGAAGGTAGGAGGAAACAACATGTCTGTCATCTTTGTGAAAATAGTGACAGCTTCAATATTTTGCAAAAACGGAAAGGATAGAGCAGTGCTTTACTTTGCCTATGACAAGCTCCGCAAACTTCATTTTCTGAGGAAAAGAAATAGGAAGAAGTGTCAGAAAAACTAATGAGAATCTTTGAATATAATTTCTCTGTGTTTTAAAAGTAGCTGAGTACCATTTAGAAAAATAACATTTTGTTAAAAAAAAAATTGTTTAAATCAGCAAGGATGAGATTATATTTTTATTTTAAAATACTTTATGGTAATGGTCTAAACTTGCCATAAATTTTTGAAATTGCTGAATGGTGAATAATCTTTAGAGATGTGTGTGGGCCATGTATCTCTAGGGATCAAATACCTTCAATTATTGAGTTTAAGCTCTGAAATGTTGTGTATTTCTAACAGAATATTATGGTAAAGTAATATTGCTATAGTTGACCTTGAAAACATCTCTCTGTACGAAGGTCAAGACTCTTTTCTAATCAGATATTAACATACTCACCCGTATGGTCTTGAAATCCCTTGTCGCTCAGGGACAGATGGATAAGTTTAGTGACCCTTAATTGTAGTCACAGAGAAAAAAGTCATTAATGAGATAGTGCCTTTCGGCTCATATACAGAGCAAAAACAAGGAAAAAACCCCTAAACCAATAACAAAATGACAAAAAAAACCCCAAACAAACAAAAAAAACCCCAAACAACCCAACAACAAAGAAATCACAAAACAAACAAACAAGGAAAAAACAAAAAATACCTCTGAGCCTTTCCAATTGCAATTAATTTGAACCCAGCATTTAAAATATTTGGGAATATATATATATATATATATATACACATATATATGTAGGTACATATATCAGTCTAATAAGGCAGTTGTCCCTCACAAGTTTTGTTTTGTTCTGGTTTTGGTTTTTTGAAGAACAAGGAAATTCTGTGACTTAAGGTGGCAGGGAAAAGACACATTGTTGGGACCCAAGAGATATGTTGAGAAGTAAGACAGGAAATGTACTGTGGCCATAAATTTTTGCTGCTTTCTAACAGAATTTAAGATACCATTGGAAAGACTATGGACTAACCATAAATAGAAGAATTTATAGCATTAAATAGTATCCTCAGTGTAAGGGAAAAGGAAATGAAAAATATAGCACATATGGTACTGTTACTATTTAAACAAAGACTAAGTTTTGAGTTTGGGACTTATACAGGTAGCTCCAATTTAAAAGTGCTCACAAGTTTGGTATTAACAACAGAAGACATCATAGTCTGTATATGAGTGGCCATTTGTCATATTATGCATCATCAGAGGATCATAGAGTCATAGAATGGTTTATGTTGGAAGAGACTTTAAAGATCATCTGGTTCCAATTCTCTGCCATGCATACCTTTCACTAGACCAGAATGCTTAGAGCTCCATCCAACCTGGTCTTGAAAACTCCCAGGAATGGGACATCCATAAGTTTCTTGGGCATCCTGTTCCAGTGCCTCGCCATCCTCACAGTGAAGAATCTTTCCCCAATATCTAATTTGAACCTACTCTCTTTCAGTTTGAAGCCATTCCCCCTTGTCCTGTCATTATACACCCTTGTAAATACTCTCCACCTTTCCTGTAGGTTCCCTTTAGGTACTGGAAGACAACAATTTTGACACCAGAAAGCCTTATCCTTTCCAGGTTGAACCAATCCAGTTATCTCAGCCTTTCCTTGTAGGAGAGGCTCCATGCCTCCAATCATCTTGGTGGCCTCCCCTGGACTCATTCCATGTCCTTCATTTGCTAGGACCCCTGCACTAGATGCAGTGCACCCATGGGGTCTCACCAGGTCACTTGTCCATGGCAACCCATTCTTCAGGAGTGCCAACCACACAACTCAAGCTTGGTGTCATCTACAGATTTGTCAAGTGTGCTCTTGATCTCTTCCTCTATGTCATTAAAAAAAGTCAACTAAATTACTATAAAGACCATAAATGGATTTAAAGTCAGCCTGACAACAGATTCTATTTTGGTTTTCTCATATATATCATTGTTCTTAATCCTTGCCTTTTGATCCACATTGCAAATTTAGGTTAATGTCCATATAGGCACAACTTGACATATATACTATGTCAGTTATCATTGTTTAGTGTATTCTAAGACAATCAAAACCTGAAGAAAATAAGCATCTTATTTAAAGACTTAGCTGCTGTCAACCAAAGAGCACAGTATTGAGAGGATAACATATTACTGGCCACAACACTCTGTCACAGGAGAGTCGAAGGCTTAAGCAAAGTTATTAAAAAGCCTTGCCATTGAGTCATGAGTTGCAGAAAGGACTCCCTTGCTCTCTAAACTCCTTCTTTGAGACGGGTTTTAGGAGCAGAAACTAATCTTAGCCTCGGACTCTATCAACAGTTTAAATCTAAGGAATTATAGAGACATGGTTAAATCACTTTGTCCTGCAGGTTTTAATGATGACGAAAAGGATATATTTATATAAAATGAATTATTTATTATGACAAATTAACAAACAGGTGAACAGAGGAAGGAACTTAATCAGAATTAATTGCTACACAGTCCAAAAGTTAAAAATCTACTAGTGTGCTATATAACTAAGTAATATAGTGCACTGTATCAAAGCAATTACACTAAAGCAATTGCATCAAAGCTAGCAAAAGAAACAATCATTAAGTAGAGATTGATACCATACGAGATAACAGACAGATTTCTCTCTTTCTCTTAACACCTGAGGAATAACCATGAAGAGGTGTCCCTGCTTCACAGAATAAGTCCAACACTTCAAGGAAGTATGTGGAAGGATCTGCCATATGGAAGTTGGACTGGACTTTTATAGTTATAAAGACATGGACTGGTAGGTAGATTTACAAGCCCGAAGAATAGTTTCCCTGTCAAGTCTTGCTTCAGAAAGCAGAACGTGTATTCAAAGTCTGGTGAACCAGGATGGTTTTAGCATAATTTAACACCAAGACAACACGCTGGTGCCAGCAGTTGAACTTGCATGATAGCTTGCATAATGGTTTACATGGTATGCATTCCCTGATTGGATTTTAGTTCTTAACAGGTGGGGCTATCCTGCCACACACTTTTGGTTCTTCTTGATGGCCTCAGTACTAACTGTTGTAAATGCCCAAGTAAGCAGTTTTAACTTCTCTTGCCCATAAACAGCTGTTTCTCATTGGACAACAAGTTGCCTGGAGCCATTAAGTGAGGCCTCTGATTGATGAAGGCAGACCTTTTCATTAGTAAAATGGAAAACTAAAACTATCAAAGAGAAAATACAGAGGTGCAAAAATTTGAGTCAATGTTCTAATGACTATATAGGAAAAGAAATAGACTTTGAGGAATAAAGAAATCAATAAAAAATATTTATCAAGAAGATTTTCCTCATCAGTGACAATTTTACTTTTTCTAGTATAAGTTTTCAAGCTGTTGTGATGGTTTCAGTCATCTTTGATGAGCAATTCTTAGTGATTCAGTCTCAAGAACAGGAATTAAAATCCTTGATCCTGCAAAATGCTTGAAGTGGATGATGATGTAAGTGCCCATTGGGCACTTCACAATTTTTTTGAAGTGTACATTAGCTTATACAAACAGACCATAAGGAAGAACTGAATATTGGCTAGATAACTATATAAGGAGGGAATAAAGCAGAAGAACTCCTGAAAGAGACAGGAAGTCAGGATTTTTTTCATACTTGATAGATTTTTTTTTTTATTTTAAAACCATATGCCACTACAGACCATTCAAGTACTATTGTTTTTCAATTATTACAAAGTATTTAGTAAATCAATAATAAAAAGGATACAATCAACTAGACTAAGTACTAATTCTTTCACATTGGAGAAAATAGGACAGCGACAGAATTTTTTATATAATATGGGCATTCATAACTTGCTGAAATATAAATCTTCATGTAATATATATGCACTGGATCTGGTTAAGAATTATCTTGAAGGTCTAAAGAAAATCCGAACACTTTTTGATGTCTAGCCTGCCAAGAATTAACCTGAGTGTGTATCTGGGACTGAAGCAACATATACTTTTGAATTACTATTTTACCTTTCTCTTATCCTAGTAAAGTTTTTCTAAACTGTAAGATAAACTGTGTTTATCTAACCAGCAGTAGAGTTTGCTTCTACACTTAATCATTCTAGCACTTCATAAATATTTGAATAAGTCAGCTCCAAGAGGAGTAGAAAAAATGGACATCTAAATAAAGTGAACTATACAAATACGTAAAATCTTTTACTATGAACTGAAAATGCTTTTCAAAAGAAAGTAGAGAAAATTATCAAGTATTTTAAATGTTACAGAGCTGGCTCATGAGCCTTGAATATCAATAAATCAGATTCTGCAAACAATTCTGACTGTTTTGATAATTTTCAGAAGTTGATAGAATAATGCATCAGTATTTTTTCTCTTCTTCCTAACTAAACAAACAAAGGAAAGCACTCCTAAGATTAAAATGCATACAGAGCTCAAGAGAAATCTAATTTAAAAAAACCCAAAACAACAACTTTACAGAAGGGACATAAAAGTCATTTACTGTCTCAGCTTAAATAAAATTGTATACAGTGAAGAACATTACCAAGAGTAGAAAAGAAAATTACATATTCAAGAAATGAGCATGTGCTGCTCTGTGTTTCTCTCAGAAGCTAAGGGAGTGAATACTGGGGAATGTGAGAAGGATTACAACAAACTCCCTTCCTAATTTTGAGAATCCTCACAATGGCTTACAGAATGCCTCCATACAAATATATCTTCATCATTTCTCTTCTCATGTGCAAATGTAAAATTGTCTTTCCATAAAAGATAGTCTCAATAGTTTTCCAGTTCCTAAAGAATACACTGGGTATGCATGACAGGAGGATGTTTCATGGGTGGAATTGAACAAACACTAGCAGATTTGTCAGGTGAGCATCAGAAAAAGTCATTATATAGACTGTTAAGGCCTGGCATAGACGTAGCATTAAGGGCTAAATAAATGACTGAGTTGCACTACCACGCAAGAGTTTCTGCAGGTCATTCTATTTCTCTGCAGAAAATTAATGAACATATAATACCAACTGATTATCCATCCAGTTTTTTCTTTTTTGTTGAGTGCTAATTAAAAAGCTACTATGGGAATAATCTAAAAGATATGGTCTACACTCTTTGAGTGGTGACATATCTTTTTAACAAGATCTTGTAAGAAATCATAAGAAGTAAAATGCTGGTAAGGAATTACTTTGTGAATTGTTTTTTTCAACATAGTGCAACACATCAAAACCTAGAACTACACACAATTTGCTTAAATTACAACACAATTTTTCTCTCCAGTTATAAATGAAATTTTAGTTAGAAGGAGGCGGGTAGCAAGAATTAGCCTAGACCATCACCAACACAAGAGTGTAAATGTCACTCACCTGGAACACTGGAGACCTTAGTTTTTCTTCCTGCTCTGTCTGATTTCAAACTTTGAACCCATGTCTTTTATATTCAAGGTGAGTGCCATTACCAGTAAACTATGAAGTTAGTCTCTTTCTCTGACCTAATGAATATTCATTTATATAAACAATGGAGAACAGATTCAGTAAGAATGAATTAAAGAGAGAGCAGTTCTGGTTATTCATATGTATTACACTGATTACAGGGTCCAGAAATTCAAAATAAAAGCTGACAGTCACTCATTCTGCCAAAAGGGAATAACAAAAAACATGCTAAATGCAAATAGGCAAACAAGAATGGTAAATGTTGATGAAATTACATGTTTTAAAGACTGTAGATGTCTGTAAGAATGGATTGCTTTGGTAATAGTTGACTAGATAGAATTTGTAATTTCCAGCAAATGGATTCTTCTGTAGTCTTTATGCCTCCTCCCATGTCCTTCCTGTTAATTTAAATGCTGTTTGTGCTGCTGCTGTCAGATCATCACGGATGTAAGGTCAGCCTTCAGAGACCCAGCAAACTGGGAGCACCTTTTCCAGGATGTATGTTACAGGCAGTCATTACGCTTATGACATTTATGTACAGAAGAAAAATTACACTCTTTGTAAGTCACACAAATGTAACTTCTTTTGCCAGACATAAATCCCTGATGTTTTACAAGCTGCTGTTGTAAGTCTCTGTTTCCATTTTGTATGTCTGAATCTAAATGACTTTTGTTACTATTTAGATTGATTTAACCTTTTTTCAAGAGCTATCATACTCATTTTAAAGAGGAAATACTGTGATCCATACATAGTGGAATTATGGTGAAGAACTGTCAAAATTAAAAACTAGTGGCATAAGTGAAACTTTCAATTTCTCTTATTGCTAGAAGGCATAAAAATAATAATAATACTAATAATAGTACTCCCTTTAGAGTTTCGTAGTGAAATGTCTGCTCATTTTTAGAGATAATTTGAAGTAATGAGGAGGGGGAAACAACTTGATTGAAAAACATTTAAATTATGTCTTCAAAGCATACTTATGCACTGATGTTATAACTTGGAAAGAAAGAAATATTCTTAATGTTTTTCCATAGAAAATATATCAAAATGCATAGAGTTTGAAAATCAATATTTGACTATAAAAACTCCCATATTTTATTACTTCATGTCTCAAATGGAAGTCTGCTCCTGTTGTATGTTAGTTCCTAGTATTTAGAAGCACAGTCTTGCTCTTATTGTCCCCAGGTGCAATAAAATCAGTGGCTTACCACTGTAATGTCATATTCATATTCACTGAGCAATACTTGTTACCCCTAACCTGTCATCTTTATGGTTCATGTATAGTAAATTTACCTTTTATTATTTAAAGTAGCAATATGTACCCATTAGTGCAGCTCTGTTTTAAGGGGCAGCCAAAAAAAACCACAAGCTAAAAGGAGAGGGTGCAAGGCTATAAACTATTCTATGCTAGTTGTCAGTTTTCAAGTCAGAATACTTGAAAGAAGTAGTATGTAGTCCTTCGCATCACGGTAAATGAGTTTTAAATAGGTCAAATGGGTTCTCAGCATACAGTCCATTCAACTGGCTGTAGGGAGGCATGATTCATTGTACATTCTATTTGGCTTCTAAATATAACTTTGCTTTTTCTTCTGTTCAAATTACTGTACAAATAAGTTCTTTAAAGAAGATTTAATAATAGTGATATGATATATTTTTCTGCATTGCGTTAAATCAATTTCTCTATGTTAAAGAATAATAAAAAATTCTACTTATTAATTATGCCTTTTTTAATTGATTGAATGAATCATTCAATATTATAAACAGATAATGTGAATTTTATTATTTAAGATCATATAAAATAAAATAAATAGAATTTTTCTCAATATCTATTATTATTTAGAATTCATGAGTATATAGATGTGTGTATGAAATGGTCATAAACAAGTAGGACATATAGGGAAATCAGCTATTGTGTTTACACATGCCTGAACAGCAACATATTTTCTAAGCTAATTGGCAATTTGTGGTGCACTTCAAGGGCAGGAATGAACACTAGGAATAAATTGGGAAGAGATAATAATAAATTTATTTAAGTAAGCAGATATTTTATAATAAAATTATCCAAAATACAAAGATATTAGTGTAATACATAATATGATTTTTGGAGTAAATATTATTATTTCACTGGTACTGAATAATTAACTTGATAACACAAATTTTTTACATTTTTGCAGAGGAGATGAGACAAATCTTAGGGGAATATAAATGACTATGTGCTCAGCTGGGAAGGAGAGGTGGATGTCATCCTTGTGGGGTATTTCACAGAGAATTAGGTAGCTGAGGAAGGAAAGAATGCGTCTGGAGATAGCCCTCCATGGGGGATGAATGTATGATTATTGTGTTTAGCTTTTATTCAGTTTTTGTCTAATAGCCGGTTGTGACTCAAGTGACTGTGAACTTCATGTTCAAAATGTTAACTCAAGAAGAGAGCCCAAAGTTCCCGTGGCCTACATCTCTATCTATGAAAGCAGTCAGTAGCCATCACCTAGGCAGAGGAGTATAGCAGAAACACATTCTGGTCCTCCCTTCTTCCCACAGCCTGCCAATCAAATATCTATGCGATTCCTAAGCCAGTTTAGACATCCAGGAAGTTTCAGTCTTTCAGAACTTCTTGTGCTCTTCAGTCCCCAACAATGTTTTACCACAAGTCAGAGTGAATTTGTAGTTTATAAAGGTGCCGTGAGTTTGGGGGGTTTTGCCAAAGTTAACCATAATAGATCAGTTCTTCTGTGCTGAAGAGAATGTTTCTAACTTACAGGCTCAAGGTTATTGCATGTGGAATTACTACACAGTTCTTGCCTCAATTTAAAGAAGGAGTAATTCCTTTGTAATCAATGATACAAATATAAAGAGTTTCTATATTTTCATTTAAATAGAATCTAATTCACTACTGGGATCAGTATGAATATGAAAGTTTGGAATGAATAACTAAACTATACTACTGAACAATATTATTTTTTTAATGCTTTACAGAAAAGTTCTGGGATGTCAAATGCTGTGGTAAGTCCAAGTAGATGTTAGGGCTGCAGGAGAATAACAAGGTGATTTCTATGCTCTAGGAGAATGGAGAGGAGGGAAGAGAAAAGGAGCAGATGTAGGACCAAGAACCAATGGTGACAGAGATACACAGGGTTACAGAGAGCACCAGGAATAACATCTGCATTGCACAACTGGTAGAGGAGGGATCGTGCAAGAGATGAATGAAATCTGTAATTGAAAGGGATGGGGACACTCTTTTTGGGGTGCAGGGCTTTGTAGAAAGAGCAGGGACCAGTTTAACCCTGTCAGTAAAACCATGTAATGTCAAAACTACCTAAGAAGTGATGTCAGGTTCAACAAATCTCAATATGGGTGCAGCAAAACTAAAACCAAAGTAAAAATAATTGTAAGTGGGTTGTTTGTTTGGGAGAAAATTGGGTCAGCAAAAGGGAAATGGAAGAGTGGCAAAATGAAGGGTCAAGGAACGGCTATAAGATGTAATGCAAATCAAGTGATGGGTGATATGCTGGAGTATGCACTGGGCAGTCCTTTTCTTGGTCCACAAGATGGAAGTCATGGCCACAAACTCAACCTGTTGTTGTGACTATGCTATGTTGAACACATTTTTCCATTCAGAAGGAGAAAAGGGGAAAGGGTCCTTTCTCTGGATGGGAAAGGACCACACCGTTTAACCAGTCTTGGTGGTCATATCCACCCTGGTGACAGTGTCTCCTCAATCTTTTCCTAACAATGATTCAGGAGTTGTCTACAGTACACAAGCTAACATTTGGGGGTGCATCTCAAATTTGTATTGATGACATTTATCCAGATAGATTTCCAGAAAATGAAAAAAGTTCTGCGTAGCCAAAGCATCTCAGCACTAATCCATCTTTGTATCCTTTAAAGCTGTATTGAGATTCCCTTTTGTGCTTTTGAAACTCCCACTCCATTCAGAGATCTGAATGAAAATCTGAAGGTTTTTCACATTGCAGAAAAGACTTAATGAAATAAGAGAAGTCTGAACATGTTGAGTTGGATTCCTGTTTGCCTCATCTTTTACAAACGGTCACTGGACTTGAGTTGCAACTTTGCTAATTCATATTATTTAAGTACATTGCATAAATTCAGGAGGGCAGTGGCTAATGAGTCCCCTTAGATATGAAACTGAAGATAAAGTGGAGATTTTCACATTAGATGGAGAAGGTGGGAAAAGTTGTAAGGGGGGTAGTTAATTTAAATTGTAAAATGCAAGTCAGGGAATTTAGAAAGACAGTTTTTAGAGCTCCATAGTAGATTAACAATATTAGCACTGTACCAGCTCCTTGAGTATTTTGCATGAATAAAAATCTCCTTTTGAGTTAATTCTTATCCTGATCTACCATTCACCATGTCAAGGACTTTTTGTGAAAGACTTTTTGGTGGATTTATTATTTGTTAAAAGTAATGTAACCAGTTGCAGTTGCAGTGAAAAGGCTTTTCAGAACATTTACATATCTTGTCTCAAAAAGCATGTTATAGAATCCAATTCATCTGTATACAAAAAGTCATTAGTAAACTCTATACTGGTCTTGGGTTTAGTTTGATTTTCTATTTAGATTTTATTTTATTTTATTTGAGGCTCTGTGGGGTTTTATTTTTGGTTTTGTTTTGCAATTCAATGTACCCTTGAATTATAATATATGTTAGCTGAGAAGTAATTTAACTGCCAAATAATTTCCCATTTATTATTGTAATAATGCAATGAATATTTAATTGCACAGATTCATAGAAAGATTTTTTTAAAAAAAGTTATTCTGTAAATGTTTCTATAGCTGAGGGAATAGCTGTTGTTTTCTGGTCCTAAAAAGCCAAATTTGAGTCTGAGACAAATTGAAGAAGAAATCTTTAGCTCGCCTCAGGTTCCTTACAGGCCTTCCCTCAAACGTTGGTATTATCCATTTCCCATGATCTTGTGCTTCCTAAAAACTATCACAGATTTTCAAAATAAAGTAAGTGAGAGGTTAAAGAGCTGTTACTGCAAGTTCTCAATAAAACTAGAAAGGTATTAACTATGCTTAGGTAGGTCACCTTTCCAAGAATGGGATTGAGATTTCCTGCAACATTAATAAGATTTATATTGTCTGATGAATAACCAGAGGAATACAACAACGAAAAGAGCAATAATAATTATAATAATGATAATAATGTAATAATAAAATATTTCCAAAGCAAATATCCACACCCTATATTCTTCCATTCTTCTGGAAATTTCCACAGAATTACTGCTTGTACATTGTTTTCCCTTGTCTCTAGAGTAAGGTCTGGGTCTGGGTATCTTCTCCAGCAAGGTACCATAAGGAAGAGACATGTTGAATGAGAATTCTCAGTATGGAACTAGAGGAGGTGGCTGGAAGAAGACCAGGTGAGACATTCATCAGTGGTGAAGGGCGTCATGGATTAGAGCAATAGTGTCCCAGAATTCAGTCATAATTTTTAATTTTCATATTGCGCAGCAGCTTACCCTGGAGAGGAAAATCTCTAATAATATTAAATCAGTTGAAGAATGGTAAATGAAAGAGATCTACATCCTCCATTCATAACTTTTCAGGCCTTACCAATTACCTGTTCAAAGGTTTAGTAATAATGCTCACCAAGATCAGAGGAGGAGCCCTTTTTGGTTTCAGGACTGTGAAGTGTTCAGATGTCATCACTTACTGCAGTGCCTGTCTGTGTCTCAGAAAGAGTCTGGTTGCAATCTAACTTCAGAGATGCTTTGTGATCACAGTTTGCTTCCTGGAGGAGAGCATACATATCATAGAAAGACTTGTCCCTCTAACAATGCATTCAAACCCAGACTCAGACTGAAGTCAATCCGTTAACTATGGCAAAATTAAAACATTAGTGGAGCAAGAAATTAATCAGGTAAAGACCTCTCAGGTTGATCATGAAATTACATTTTATAACCAATAGTGGTAATAGATCAAAAAGGAAAAGTAATGTCTAGGTTATTTTGGCACAACATGAGGAAATAAAAATTTGCACATTTTAGAGAAGTGACTGACCAACCTTCAGATTTTTCTGATTATTTAGCAGCAAATAGTAAAAAAATTGAACTAAGCTAGACAGAAATCTTCTCTTTCTAAATTTCTTTAGAAAGAATAAAAAGGACCACTGCTATCTTGAATAGCAGTCTTCTTATACTGCTTGGAAAAAAATTAGTTACGAGATCTGAACAACAGTTTGCAATCATGGAAATGTCCACCTGAAGCCTTTGCAAACTCAAGCCCACAATGTTTTTACCACCCTTAATTTTCAATAAATCCAAAACAACAATGGATTAATTTTGTTGGCTATTTATGTGATTCCATTCATTAAACATCAGTTTACTTATCGGTGTTGTAGATAAAAACATGAGAATATGATGAAAAGAAGTACGCCCTATCTTACGTATAACTTTATCAACTACTTCTACTTGTGGGTTTTATTGCACTGTTGGCTTGGACTTTATTTTTCTTGTCCTTTCACACCATTGCCTGCTGTGCTTGCATGCTAGATGACTGTCAGGATCCCTTCTAGAAGGACATAACTGCCTATGAGAAAATAAAGCAATTCCTTCTTCAGGCAATAAAAACTAGATGATGCCAGGTTTCAGTCCATCTACCTAACTCCTTCAGGCTTCCTTCCAGCGTTTCTTATACCCTAACATATGTCATGCATTGTGTGTTAGGAGTATGGTGTAAGTAGCCACAAAGACCGCCAGTCATTTAACCAGCTAGAAACTCTTGCAAGTACTTTGCAGTGCAGACACAAGTCAATGCTCAGGAAGTGCCACAGGCTTTTCTCAAAAGGAGGTTGAACATTAACACCTTGCCCTGAGAGGGAAGAAACATTAGCCATATGGATTTACTTGTATTTATAATGCAGACACAGTATTTGTGACAATTTAACCAGGAGAATGATAATCAAATTATTCTTTGTTTTTACATATTTTTGTCATTATTTTCCTTATTCACATTCTGATGTGATCTGGTAACAAATAAAAAATTAAAAAGAATACAGTGAAAGAGTAAAACCATTGTAACTGCTGTAGTTAATGCAGGAAATAATGATACATGCTTGGAAATAGAGCATTTCTTAAGAAAATGGGAGAGTTATTATCCTGCAGATATGTAATTCTCCTGTGCTGCTCCTCTTCACCTATCACCTTTAGAAAGATATCTAAAGATATCACCAAGCAGAAAGATACCTAAACTTTTTCCACAATGGCATGAAGTTTGATTTGTTAGTTACTGGAACATATGTGAGGAAAGGAGCAGGTCATGCACTGCTTTCAAGTTGTGCTGTTTAATGCAAGATCAGGGGACTAGTTATTTTAGTATTATCTTCCATTATTCAGGCATGGCTAAAGCTCTGAACTTGGTGCATAAATATTTCTAAGGGATAATACAAGGCAACAAGGCAATTATGACTATAGCTTTTTGTCTCATAAACATAGCACAAGATTATATTCAAAGGCATATTAATTATGCAGAATTAAAGTCCATAATCACAGCAACAGGACTATCTGGAACACATGTTTTCACACTCACAGGGCCTTGTATAACCCTACATACTCTACATGGCAACTAGCACTTTAAGACAGGAATCTGCATGTGATCCAATCTCCATAACTACATAGGCCTTCTTATCTCATGGGAAGAGAGCTGGAGCTGATGCCTGCTGTGTTAACAACATGCTATGGTAGCACCTGTACATAGGTATCTTCTCACTCATGATCTTCAGAAGTTTTAGCAGTAGCTGTGACTCTCATCTGTATTTGAAGTATTATTGTTCTGGGAAAAAAAAGAAGTGGAAAGGATTAGTGTATATTTTATCTTTGAATGGAAGATGTGGTTAAATACACTTTCTGTACATGTCAGAGCTACTCTGCAAAGTTCCTCAGCCAGTATTTCCCTTGTTGCCTGATAATATCTGTATCTGTGCAAGCATTCTTGTATGACAATTCCAATGCCCTTTCTCACTCAGCATTAAATCATTGTATTGGTGGTACTATTCTGTGTTTTTAATATATATTATGATGAAACCTCTGTCTCAGCATAGTCAGTGAACTGGTAGGCTAAATGAGAGCTTAATGACTTGGCCTTGTAATGCAATTCAAGGCACATGAAAATCGTGTACATCTAGAATGCAGGTATTCCTGCTAAATTAGAAGTTCACAGTCACACAGTGGGGTGTGCAACAACAGAGAATGTGCATGAAAATTACCATTATCATATGAGCAAGTAGAGATGTATCTTCATGTTTGCCAAGTGAGCTCAAATGCTTCATGGATTCACAGGGATGCTGAGAAATCGAAGCTGTCTGTGGAAGCCAGAATTATATTTGGGCCCACATTGCACGGCCCAATGTTTGCAGGGGCTGACAAAAGTCTTTCTATTATAATTCTGCAAAAAAAAAAAATTCATTAGGTTTTCTTTTTCTTAATTCAAGTTACTTACCACGACTGGGGGCGCTTTGATGTATACACACATGCACAAAAAAAACCCCATAACAAAACAAAACAAACAAAAAACAAAACAAAACAAAATAAAGCCAAACCCCCCAAAGCAACCAAAATTAAAAAAAAAAAAAAAGAGAGAAATGTCTTGGACAGATTGCAGTGCAGATGCAACGTTATAACTCAAGTTGTTTAAATAACTTGTTTTTTTCATTGGCAGAATGAAAAAACCTATCTGGGAATTGCTTCATTTTGAAAAAAATATATTACTTTATGCACGGAAGGGTTTAATTAATTCTTGAATTCTTTTGGTTTTGTTAGATTTCCTTAAGTTTTAAGTAAGATTCAGAATGCTATTTATTCAATTTAATTTTTTAAAGAATGGAATGTCTTATCTTTTATTTGTTCATATTTCCTTTCCCTCTGGCCTTTTCATTGGATCACGTACAATTCACGAAGTCATAATTTGGCCAGTGCAATGCTACACTACTTGATGAATAAGCCTCGGACCATAAATTTCATCTCTCTGTAATCATAAACTAAGGAACAATAAAAACCTATAGTCGTCAGGTTGTGTTACAGTATGCAGGGATGTGTGGTACACAGACTCCAGTGATGCACAGAAAATAGGTTATTTGTACCTGGAGATAAAATTTCAAACTTCTTGCTGCACTGGGCTATATGATATCTACTGTACAGCAATGCAGTTGGACGTAGTATCACCCACAAGATGTCCACTTTCAGGAAGCAGCGTCTGTGACAATATTGTATTTTAAGCTACAATTATTTTTTTCATTCCCATAATCCTCTTTTTTTATGTGATCTATTGAATTCTAGCAGGTCAGTAACAGACTATGACTTCTTTTGCTAAATCTCAAACAGCACAACAAAGCAGTGCTAAAGAAACATCTTCATCCATATGATGGTACTTTGCAACCTGGAACTATCCAGGAAAGGAAAAAGTAAAGGATAACTGTCAGGTCCAGAGATTCTTGTTTTCCTACTTGTTTAACCACTCTTTCCCCCATGCTATTCTCCTTAAGAAAAAAAATAAAAAGGCAAATAATATCTGAATGGTAGATAAAACCTGGAAAGCTGTAGATAAAATGAGAACTCAAAAGATGATAATTCCCTGGAATTACTGTGACCAGGCATCAAATGGCTTTTATTCTGACTGCCCCACAACATTTGGTCTTTTAAACTACAAAATTAAATTTAATTTTCTCTTGTAAATTGTCTGGATGGTGCACAATCTATTTTGCTTATTCTACTTAAAAACTAAGTCTTTTGACTTTTTTGATGATTCAGTTTGATAATAGTAGGTTTAGGGTCTAAATAAAGTTCCCTAGGAGGAAAGAAACTAGGTAGTTAGCATTTTATCATGCTTGGAATATTTACAGGCAGTCATATTTGTATTTAAAAATATCACTTTAACTTGCCATTTTATTTTTGGGATACAAGAATCAATTAATATGCAAAGTTATTTGTTGAGTATGATGGGGGAAAGCTTGTAAGGAATATCTACTTTGCTTTTTTAGACACAAAAAGACATGAACAATAAATCCTAAGTCTTTCATTATCATATAATTTAAGCGCTTCTGACACAGATGTTTGTATTTATAATTGAAAATTTAATTTGGCTTCAGATTTCCCAAGAGAATGTACACAGTGTTCAGACACTTGGAAAAGGAGAAATTATGTTTTAAAGTGATTATAAAAGAGAAGCACAAGCAATTAAAGTATCCAAAACTTTGTTAAAATGTTTATGATGCTTTCAGACCTCTAATTGATTGCTGGCTCTCATTTAATGGAGCAACTTACTTATTAAGCAGAGGATTCCTTCTTTCATGTTGAATAAAGATTCTAAAATGATATAGCAAATATAATTTGACTACAATAGATTCAATTGCTCATATTGTGCTTTTATTTTATTTAATTTAACATCTTAATCCAGTTAGAGATTTCTAATCAATGCTGTTTCCTTGTGTATGACATAAGCTTCTTTCACTTTTTGATGAGGCCAATAACATAAACTTTAAGCCCTTCTGAACTGAAAGCTACCCTGTCTAGCTCTCATTGATATTCTTTCCATAAAGATCTGGTATTTTGTTATTCAGTTGGACCATAACATAGTAGCAGTGAGGCCAGCAGGTCGCAAGTGGTGATTCTGCTTTCATGAGACCCCACCTGGAGTACTTCATACAGCTCTGGGGTCCTCAGCACAAGACAGATGTGGGCCTGTGGAGCGAGTCCGGAGGAGGGCCATGAAAATTATTAGAGCGCTGGAGCACCTCTCCTCTGAAAAAAGGCTGAGTTGGGGTTGTTCAGCTTAGAGAAGAGAAGGCTCTGCAGAAACCATGCTGTAGGCTTTCAGTGTATAAAGGGGACTTAGAAGAAAAATGGAAGAAGACTTTTTACCAGGGGAAAGGTTTCAAATGGAAAAAGGGTAGATTTTTGTCAGATATGATAAGGTTGGTGGGACACTGAACCAAGTTGCCTAGAGAAATGGTGGATGCCCCATCCTTTGAAGTGTTCAAGGCCAGATTGGATGGGGCTTTGAGCAACCCTGTTTAGTGAAAGTTAACCCTGCTTATGCAACAGGGGTTGGACTAGATGATCTTTGAAGGTCCTTTTCAACCCAAACCATTCTATGATTCCAAGATACAGTTCATTATTTTATTGGGGTTTTATGCATGAAATGGCATAGAAACTCTTTTTATCTCGACATAATTATGAACTTTATATTATAAACTATAAATATAAATAAATTTATATTATAAACTAAAATAAAGCTGAAATAATCTTCCACTTCTGTCCTGGTGACTTGCAGCAAGTTCATTAGATATGAATCCTCAAAATGGTCTTGCAATTCTTATTAAATAGCTATCTTTTTGGATTACAGCATTGTGGATTCTCCTGTTGAATTGTTGCACAATGCTAATGGAGAATTACATACTGAAGTATAAAATTCACAAAAGCTGCAAGATAGGAAAGCAAACTCTTATGGAAAATTTTGTCCGAAGTTTTTAGTTAAAGACAGGAGTTTAGTTACGTTCATAATTCTCAACAATTTTCTCCAACTGATGGAAGAGGAATAATAATAACTTTGCCTCTATGTGGCCTCCACATACACATAGACCATTAAGGTACCTATATAATTCTTGGTTCTTTTACCCATCTTTCAGCACTTGTTATGATAACATTACAGAGGCAAATGAAAAGTGTCCTTTTGTTGCTTTGTTGCCTTTGGTTTTCATAATTCACAATCATTTTACAATTTAAGAAATTTTGAACTCCAGACATGTTTAAGTATTATTCACTCAACTTGTTTCATTTTTCCCATTTCTTCTATTTCTAAAGGAGTTGTTAAAAAAAAAAATAACAGAGCCCTGCTGAAATGTAAACACCATCCACCACTTAGGATTGAAGATAATCTACTATAGAAAAAACATATTTTCGATTATAGTCTGAAGGTATTCTGTCTCAAGCTTTTCTGTTGAAGGAAGGATTTGATAGGAATACATTTTCAATATTTTCCTGCCATCAGATTTTGGTTGAATTTCAGTCTGAACACCATTACCACAGTGTCTCTTCACAGTATGGCCATGAAGAGAAGGTCTGAAAAATGGTCTCATGTGATTAGCATTGAAGCTAGATAAAGGTTTTGAAGATTAATACCAAGATCACTAAGCAGCACTACAAGCAAGTGAATCATCAAGAACTGGACAAAGCATTGTTGTGAAATTTTCCAGTAAACTGTTTCCATTTAATTGCAAGTTACTATGTGCAGTAAGACAAAGACATAGGTATTTACACTGCTTATATGAATGATAAAATAAAGAGATATATACCCCAATTTAGAATAAAACAAGTTGCAATCATTTTGGAGGAGGGGGTTGATAAGTTGTTAACCAGTGGATTATTTCCATTCCAAACTGGTAAATTCTCTGGGATAATCCAAGAGAACAAAGGAAATCAATTTTATTTTTTCTATTTTAAAGAACATCACTATCCCAGAATCTTTTGCTAAACTGACAATCAGAGGAAGCAAGACATTTGAAGAAAATGCTCTTTGATTACTGATATTCAGCCAATGTATAATTATGAAGACTTTTATCTCAAAGATTCTTTCCACTCTTTTAAAGGTATTTTCTTTTAAAGATTTTTCATCTTAAGCTTTGAACAATGAGGTTTTTGAAAATTTATAGATCACACATTGACGGAAATAAATTGCAGAGTAGAGGTTCTATTTTAGTTGCCTCCAAAATATCCTAATGTCCAAAGTGGAAAAAAAACCCAACATATATAGCTCAAGAAAATAGAGACACTAAGACCTAAGGAGGTTCTTTAAGGCCAAAAAGTTGGCCTATTTTTCCAGGTACATCACGTAGTCTATTAATTGTCCCTCCAAGCTTTGTTTCACCAATTAATTTCTTGAATTACAAGCAATAAGAGTGAACTATCTAGGTTAAAGTCAGGTAGACTGGATAAAGTTAGGTTCTCCTGAGAAAATTCAGTGAAGACATAAAGACATTCAAGAAGATTCTGAAGATTTGAGAAGGACTTTAGCAGACAAGAGCTGGGAAAAAAAAATGGTAGTGTAAGAGTGATGGTGTTTTTCAGCATGTAGAAAACAACTATGTCACACACTTGTTGATGTGAGAGCTACTAGACATTTAAGCCAGAAAACATCTATAGTGCCCTCCCTTTCTGTGATAAATTTAAGATACCACAATTTTTTCATTTGTGTAACTGGCAACCTTTCTCATTTTCCACTGATAAACCCATGACTGGATAGACTTATATGCCAGGGCAAGAAATTTTAAGTGATTGAATATTTCAGTAAATTGTATTAAACAGACTTTAGTCTCTCTGTGATGGTGCTAAGGAATTAGACAACATTTTTTTACTTGCCTGTGATGTCCGCATTACAGGTTTCCGAGGGGAAAAAATGTCATTTTTAGTTTGATATCTCTTCAAATAAGGTTGAACCTGAAATGCAAACAAATCCCACCCTCTATCTGCCAAGGGCAGTGTTTTAGTAGTCTAGATGGCTGCTAACAGTCATGAAGTTGTATGGGGAAAAAAAAAGGGTGTCTAACCACAAATTTGACTGCATGCTGAGTTTATTTTTCAGACAGGACATTCATCTCTGAACCAGGCACAAGCTGGCAAATGTACTACTGGTCCCAATCTCCTAAATATATTTAAATTTAATTCGTATCAAAGATACATTTCTGATTATGTCTTTAGTCCATCAACTGCAGTTGTACATTTTGGTTCTTGTCCCCCTTAATTAAGTTAGAATACTTTTAAATTTGATAAAATATCTTCCAATCTAGTAATTAACAGACAATTCCATTGTGGGAGTAGTACTAGATACACTACTTTTGTGTGTGCATAGTAATGCATAATAGTGCATTCCCTAAAAGATCTGAGCATGTATATATGGCATATTGGTAATCAAACATTTTTTTTTTTAGAGAAGGGAAAGATTTTTATTAAAAAAATTTCGTTTTGTTAGAGCCCAAAAGGACAAATTTAATGTTAATATTGAGTACAGTAACAGATTATTAAATGTCAGCATCCCCAGTGTTATAAGCTTTTGGAGCCATAAACCCTCATCTAAAATTCATAATCCTTCCAAAAATTTCTCCCTATTTTGCACCTTCAGAGTGCCCAATAACTATTGTTTGATATGCCCTAAATGAAACAGTGCTTTTGTTCCTTAAAAAAAAAATAGTTCTGCCTGATAATTTATTTCTTTTACTTCATGTATTTTATAGCTAGCAGATGAGCATTCCCTGTAAAGTTTTGACACACCTGATTTTAGAAATGCTCATCAACTCACCATTTCCAAACAGCAAACATAATCATATCTTTCCTACCTTTATAAGATGATCAGTTCAACCCTACGTCCTACTGGGACACAAAAATCCTAGCTCAAAGCATGAATACATGGTGGATAGTAATCGGCATGTCTATATTTTGTTTTTGTTCTCTATTCTATTCTTATAGTTTGGGATTTTTTTCCTCCCCATGCCTGCTCCCACCTCCACTCCCCCCTTGCTGGTCATGCAGATATTGTAGCCAGTGGTCTGCCTGCACTGGCCTCTGACCCTCTGTGCCAAGTAATAAAAGCTGATGTACAGTCTGTCACCATGCATAAATAGTTAGAGGTGCATTATTTTGTATTTAGCTAACACTCTATTTTACCTACCAATCATCTTTAGATATGGTTACCCCAAACAAGTTTATGATATTTGCTCTGTTGTTTTAGTTTTATCCTTATTTTCCATATTATGCAGGGCTATTATAAATTGCATAAGTTCCAGTCCTAATATTCAGGTTATCCCCATTTTACCTGCCTTCCACTGTTGCTAACAGATCAGTTCTATAGTTTTTTATCTGTTGCAATCAGCTGCTGTTCCAAAAGAAAATCATATCTCTTACTGTAAGGATTCATTGTTGCTTTAATATTTCTAGTAATAAATAAATAAATAAAGGCTTGTCAAATATGTCATACCAAGTATGTTATCTTCCCCCACAACAATCTTGGCCACTCCAAATATTCTTCTCTTAGGCCAGTTTATAGGAACATTTTTGTGTGTGATATTTGACCATCTGTTTAATAATTATGTTTATCATATTTTACATTAATTTTCTTGGTAAAAATAACAGATATAAGTCTTAGAGTTAATCTATAGCACATCTTAAGGATAGATGTCTCATTTCTCATCACTTATTCTTCTGGGACCAGCACTGTGCTGAGACCTTGGTTATTCCACATAATTATTTGGGGGATGTTGAGTGACCTTCTTTTGGAGATTGTTCTGCATTCCTGTTCCGGTCAATCCACTACCACCCAGTTTATCAATGGGTTTTTAAATCTCTTTCTGCATTGCTACAGATTCCTATTCCTATTTACTGGAATACTGAGAAAAGTGCAGCTTATATTTCATATATCTGATTAACTTCATACTTTTAAAATATTATGTAGTAGTGTATTTAGAAATTATATACTAAGGTTGCAGGTGAATGATGAGGGCACTGGCTTGAGTCCTAAGGCAAAGTTATTGAACAAGAGGAAAGAAATGACAGGAGAGGAGAAGCTGCAGTGTCAATGGCCAATAATGGTGTCAGAGTTGCAGAGTTATTGATAGCACCACAAGGAATATCCACGTTTCAAAGCTTGTAAAGGATATGACATGTAAGAGACAGATGAAATCTGTAAATGAGTGGGATGAGGGGGACCCCTTTTATGGGGTGTAGGACCTTGCAGAACTGGCAGGGACCAGCTTAATCCTATCAGTAAAACCATGTCCAGCCAAGACTGCCTAGGTGGTGGTGTCAGGTTTACCAAACCTGGGTATGCATGCAGCCAAAGTGAGACCAATGGGGCAAAATTTTTGTTGGTGTATTATTTGAGGGAAGATTGAGGCAGAAAAAGGAAAGTAGAAGAGTGGGGAAAAAGGACTGTCAAGGAATAGGGAAAGGGAATAAGAAGATATTCAAATCAAGTGATGAGTGATGTCCACAGTTTCTCCACAATCTCCCCTTAACAATGATTCAGTTGAGTTTTCTGCAATTAGTAATCTAAATTTTGAGTCCCGCTTTTGTTAACATTTATACAAATAGTTGAATGTAGAGAAAATGATAAAGAATATTTCAAAGCATCGTGATATCACTGTGCTAGTGTCCATTCTGGGTCTCAAGACATCAGCATCTCACCAAATCTTCTTAACATATGAGGTTATATAGTCACTTTTTTTTTTTTAAATAAAAAAGTGAGGGACAAGTGGTACTTTTATCAGTATCCTTCCATCTATTTGGGAAAAAGAACAGCAAAAGTACTTGAACCCAAGCTATTAAATCATGATATTTTCATAGAATAATTTAGATTAGAAAAGATCTCTAAGATCACCAAGTCCAATCATTAATCCAAAACTTCCAAGGTCACCACTAAATCACTTCTCTAAGCATCACATCTACATCACTTTTAAATACCGCCATGAATGGTGACTCTTGAAGAATGTCCAGCCTTCTTGGACTTCTTTGCCCTTCAGGACTGCCTCCAAAGGGTCTCTGTCAAGCAGTTTCCTGAACAGGAAAAGGGGCCAAAGTCTTCCTTTCAGAAGTCTAAGGTAACAGTTCTGCTGACCCCTTCCTTCCTTACTTCTCTGAGAATCAAAAACTATATTTTTGTGATTGCTGTGCTCAAGATGGTCCCCAACCATCACAATCACCCACCTGTCCTTCTCTGTTCTCAAACAGCAGGTCCAGTGGAGTACCCTCCCCATTGGTTCCTTCACAGTGTCAGGAAGTTATCTTCCACATACTTTAGGAACCAGCTGGGCTCTTTCCACTCTGCTATATTGTCTTTCCAGCAGACATCCAGTCCACCATGAGAACAAGAGCTAATGATCACGAAATTGCTTCCAGCTGCTTATAGAATATTTTGTCTGCCTCTTCATTCTGGTTGGGTGGTTTATAATATATTCCCACCAGGATATCTGCCTTTTTGGACTTTCCCCCTGAAAAGTCAAATAGATAATAAAATTAAATATTTTCATTCTTTTCCTTTGTCCCCTCCCTTCACCTCCCCTTATGGTTTACATGTTTGTTTTCATTATGTTTTTTCCTCAAATTTTGAACTTAATGGGTTTGATTCTTCAGGCCCTGATCATCATTAGTCTAAGTTTGTCACTTCACTAGTTCTGCAACAGTGGAAGCACAACTAGCAGCTAAAAGCAGAAATAATATAGGCTGATTTAGCACCATAGAGGAGAAGGTTGGTAGTATACTTAACAGAGATGAAAGGAAGCTTTAGAAAGCTATCAACATTACTTTTAACACGTGATGGAAAGCTCATGTAATACCAAAAGAAAAAAAGCATGAAGGAAAGTTAAAAATATTTAGGATGTTATTGGCAAAAAAAAAAAAAAAAGAAGTGGGTATGCAAGTTTCTCTCCTCTACCCTAGTCTTGCTGTCGTTGTTGAGAGTGTTCAGGTCCTCACACTCTGAGAAACATAAAGCAAGCCCAAGCATTTAAAGTGTTGTCTTGAGTGCAGAAAGAGGGAAAAATATTTGTTTTATTCATGCTTTAAAGTAATTCAAGCCACACTTTACTTTTGGTAAAACTTAATTAGTAAGCCTTTTAAATAAACAAAACAGCTGGTGTTATATATTGGTGTAACAGGCTTATTGTTCAGGTAATGACTTTTCCACTAAGTACTTTGGGTGTAATACAGCAGCGTTATGCTTTCTGCCATTTATACATCTGCAGAGCAAAAAAAAAAAGAGAGGTGACGCAGACCTGTAGGTAAAAAGGAAGGACCACTCCACACAAAGGGTGAGGCAAAATGGCCATTCATTCTGAGGGAGCATGGGCTTTTATAGGGTCAGTTAGGGAAGGTTCTAGAAAGTGGGCGTGGTTCAGGGATGAGATTGACAGGCCTATGACAAATAAGGAAATAATAGGCGGGGCTTCACTATATAAGGAGAGGCAAAGGAGGGGCCAGCCATATATGGTACAGCCGTACTGCACCACAGGCTGGCCAATGGAAAAATGGGGAAACGGCAACCAGTCATATAACAGTAACTAGGGGAAGCAACCAATGGGAACAATAGAAATGGAATAATGCCTAATCTAATACATAGAACTTCTATCTAATGTAAAAATCTAAACTGTCCAACTCTTTCTCTCAGTTCACGGGCGGCCTGCCTTCAATCCACAGCGAGGCTTCAGGTTTGCTGGTGTTTTTCTCATTCTTTCAGCTTTTCCTCCAATTCCAGTATTCTTTCGTGCGTACCCTGACAGGAGAGGAAGAAATACTAAAAATTATAAAATATTTTCAATTTTCTCAGCCATTTCAGTATTATTTTGTTCAAGTTGCAAAAATAGAGGTAACGGGTTACACTAACAACTTGGTTACCTGTGGAGATTGGAAGAGTATATGAAGGAGATAACACTGTGAGAGTTAGCCAGGGAAATGCAAATCAATAGGAGAGAGATAACAAAAAGAGAGATATGTAAAAGGCAAGAGAGTCTAGAAAATTATCTGCAAGAGTGAAAAACAGTATAGCATACATATTAAAGCAGCTGCAGCACAGCATAAGATATCAGCCAAAAAAGCCCATGGAACTTTGGGTTGCAAAAGACAAATCACACAACAGTTGAAGAAACTAAAAAACAACAAAAAAAACCCCAAAACAACAACAAAAAAAAGGATTTCTCTCTGTACTGAGAAAAACATGGAATGTACAAGATCAGACAGCTCAATATACAAAATATTCCCAAGAAATTGAATAATTTAGAGGGCAGAAACTTGGAAACAAAAAAATATATGATATTAGCCATATATGATTTTTCCATTGTTCTTTATTCAAAAAAATTTTTTCTGCATGACAGTATTGTCTAATACCTGTTTCCCATATACCTTGTTATTTCCAATACAATGTTTTCATCACACATGAGGAAATAAAGGAATTATTATGAAGTTAAATAATTTTGACTGCAAAATATATTGTGTAATATATAGTCACTCGACATAAAGAGGTAGTTTTTTGTCTCACCATATTTCTAAACTACTCTGATACAAATATATGAGATTAATTTTCTGCTAATACGATTGCTCACAGAATATGCTGAGTTGGAAGTGACTCATAAAGATCATTAAATCCAACCCTTAGCCCTGCACAGGAACAGTCCCGAGTCACACCCTGTGCCTGAGAGTATCATCCAGAGACTTCTTGAACTCTGTCAGGCTCGGTGCTGTGACTGCTGTTCTGGTGAGCCTGTTCCATTCCCAACTACCCTCTGGGTGAAACAACCTTCTTCTAATATCCAACCTAAACTTCCCCTAACACAACTTCAGGCCATTTCCTCAGATCCTGTCACTGGACACCACAGAGAAGAGATCAGTGCCTGCCCCTGTTCATCTCCTAATGAGGAAATTGTAGCCGGCAATGAGGTCTCCCCTCAGTCTCCTCTTCTTCAGGCTGAACAGACCAAGTGACCTCAGATGGTCCCCATACGGCTTCCCCTCAAGGCCCTTCACCATCTTCATTACCCTCCTTTGGACACTCTCTAACAGCTTAATATCTTTCCCTATTAATTAATATCTGCCTCAGTGCAGAGCAGACAGGGATAATCCCCCCTCCCTCATCCGGTTGGTGATGCTTTGCCTGATGCCCCCCAGAACACAGCTGGCCCTTCAAACAGACTCATGTTCAACTTGCCATTAACCAGGACTCTCAGGTCCCTTTCCGCAGCACTGCTTTTCAGCATCTCGTTCCCCAGTCTGTACACATATGTGTAAGGATGCATAAGGGATAAAAATGATGGGAAATACTTTTCTATTCTGAAGTGTCATAAGAAGCTCCTATAGATAATGTGTAGATAATGCAGATGCCCCTTCCCTGGCAGGGTCCAAGGTCAGGTAGGAGAACTCTGGTCTAGTGGAAGATGTCCCTTCCCAATGCAGGGGGATTGGACCTAGATGATCTTTCAACTCCCAAACGAAACCATTCTATGATTCTGATTCTATGATAAGAAAGAGGAAATAATAACATGTGGAGTGTGAGTGGGATTACCCAAAACTTAGGAGAAAACATGTGAGGGAAGGGGATGGGGAGGAACAAAGAGGTAAATGGCAGACAAGGCTGTGTTTAAAAGGATCTGGCTTGTGCAGATTGTGGGCAGCCTGTGGGCTTGTCTGACCCAGGCCTAAGCCTCATGTCCCCAGTCTGGTCTGTCTTCTCTTCAAATCTTGTGGTACGTCTCCCTGCCCCACCTCTTTTGATATTCCTTGCAAGTGTGAGTGCTGCTGGGATGAGATGCCAGCTGCTGGGGAGAGTGTGAGTGGCTCTGGGCTTGGTGCATACAAGTAGTCTGGGCCAGTGTTGTCAATAGCCTGCGGTGAGCACCAGGCAGGCAGAGAATAATCCATCTACAAAATCCTTCAGCAGAATATATGACCAGAGTTGTTTCTTTATTATTGGTTGTATCTATTATTATTACCTTTGAAAATTGTCTTTTGGAGGAATGAGAACAAAAACTTAGTCTGTGTAAAACATTAATGTTAAGCCATCTGATTCTAGCACTTTAGGAGAAGTCATTCATATCTTTGTGTTTTTGAAGTTATCTATTATATGATTGATTAGGTTATATTCCAAATATTTTTAACATTAGTTGAATTCAAAAGCTCAAATGCAATACTAATTTTAGCTTTCCATTTCCTCAGGTAATTTTAGATATTTCAAAGTCAGTAGCCAGTTTAACCTATTCCCAAAGTCTCACCACCCAGAATATTTTTCTAACATTATTTTACTTATATACTAGCTTTTTACAGAGGAATTAATTTAAATTTCTAGCAATAAAAAACCCCAAACAACAAAGCAGCAGCCCAGAGACCATTCAAGTTTATTCTAGAACAAGTAGTAGAAATACCAAGTGTTCCAGCAGCAATTACATCCTAATCTTACATTGTTTGAGCAAATCCCTTGAATTCTCTGAATGAGCTTTTGCTCACATGAATCTGTTCAATACCTGAGGGACTGAGAATTATAACATAGGAGATTCTTAGAGGTGTCCCCATCTCAGGTAACACTAAATAAAACTTGGAGTGATTTGATGAATTATTTCTTTCTGAGGTCTTCCCATTACAGTAAAGAAGCATGTTCAAAGCCATATCTGTTTTCATTCTTGCAGACTCCAAGACCAAAACTCCACAGATTTAATTCCTTCTAACATTTCCCTTTCTGATATTTGTTTCTACAAAGAACCATAACAGGAAATTGGAACATATATGTATTCCTGCATGAACTATAATTTTTGCCAGATCAAACAGATCTGGGTGCTTTATATCCAGCTCTTATTTCTCCTCAATCTATTCTTTTTGCAAAGGTTCACAGATGTCTTGATTCACACAATATGCATACTGTAAGTATATTAGTATAAA
This sequence comes from Campylorhamphus procurvoides, assembly GCA_013396655.1. Lineage (NCBI taxonomy): Eukaryota > Metazoa > Chordata > Aves > Passeriformes > Dendrocolaptidae > Campylorhamphus > Campylorhamphus procurvoides. The sequence continues at coordinate 1,869,802 of WBMV01000141.1, forward strand.
TAAAGGTCTTGTCCTTACTTATGATTTTTTTGTCAATGGACTTAGTGCTCTGGGGAAAAACTGAAGACTTATAATGCAAGTTTTGATCCAGAAGTGCATGAGATCTGAGATACAGGCAAGATTGCTATTGAATATTTTTGACTAAGTAAGTTTCTCTCTTGTAGGTGGATTCAAAATCCCATGATTTATTTGTGCTTTTTGAATTTATCTTAGAAATGAAGCAAGATGAATACATAGACATCTCGAATTTGGAACAGATAAACAAACTTGTTTTAAAAGGCTTCTGTCTGTTTAAAGGCATCTGAAATAATGTTGTACTGAAGAACTGTGAGAACCAGGTTATTTAATTGCTTGTTGTAACCAGGTTACTTAATTGAAAGTAAGACTTTCCTACAGTAGACTTCTTTAAATAACATTTGTTCATCCACTATCTCAAGGAATAAATTGCTCCTCTCCAGTCTCAAAAATAACCTCAGTATAACTACTTCACTTCTTATGAACCTAGAGGCATGTAAAGCTCACAATATATTTACACTTCATTCAGTTAATGTAATTAAAATGTTAATAAAATCTCACTCAAAACAATCTGTCAGAGAAAGAAACACTGATTTAATTTTCAGGGAGCACTCTGTAGGCTGCTAATCTTCCATGCTAGCAATAAAGTAAAGAATATGCATTAGAAGGCTGAAATGTTGGTGGATTTATCCACCCACAAAAACCTCAAGCACCTCCTGATGTGCATTTTAATAAGCTTTCCTATATGCCCTTTTGTTTTGTTTCTTTTATTATAATATCACATTTTTGAGGTACAGCCAAATATGCCACTCAGTAGCAATGTTATTGATAACAGAAATACATAGAGAAAATAAACACTGAGCATGAGGCATTATGATTTGATGTTTTTTCCCTAACAAAAAAAATACAGCGTGAGGACTTTACTGGACTGCTCTGGTTTTTTCTGGTTGGCTCATTGGTTTTGGGGTGGGGGTTTTTGGTGTTTGTTTTTTGTTGTTGGTGGTTTTATTTCTTTGTGTGTTTTTTTCTTTCTTTTTTTTTTTTTTTTATTCCTGGATTCAAAATTGTTCAACTACATTGATAATGTCCAGATGTGGGACTTTCATCTCCTAGAGGCTTTAAAGCTGACTACATGGTGACTTATAAAAGGACAGAAAATTAAAAAGAAACAGGGATTGCTTTTAATAAGAAGCATACCAGGCAAAACAGAGGACAATGATGTGAGAAAAGGAGGAAAGAAAAGAGACAAGTCATCAGATGCAGAGTGATTTTATAACTCTCACAGCAGATTCCAGTCTTAAAGTGAGGAAAGTGTCCGGTTAACACTTGTGTTTCATGGAAGATAAACAATTCACTAAAGGAAAAAAAAAAAGTAAACATCCCTCCCCCCCCC
>WBMV01000141.1:1871227-1933350 GCA_013396655.1 Campylorhamphus procurvoides
CCCAAAAGAAAAGAAAAAAAAGTAAGACTATATTTTTCCATGCAGTTTTATACTTCTTGGGTTTGGTCTATATCTAGTCATATCAAGAAAGAATATTTTGATTGGGCTCCTAGTCTCAGGATAGACATCTTCCATTTTTTTATTTGAATAAACTCCCTCACATATGCAGGGGCATATTGTAATCACAACTACATAAATGTAGGAAGTTATCCTCAAGTTTGGACTGGAGACCTCAGGAATCCAGAGGCAGTACCAGGACTCTAGATTTAGTAGCTGGATTCTGTTCAGAATCAATATCGGGGTTTTGTTTTGTTTAGCTTTTTCAGTCAACATTTAGGATCAAGAAGTTTAAGCCAACAAAAGGAACTCAGTACGCACCCAGTAAAAGGCTGTGGCAAATAAGGAATTAGATACCAATTTACCTGACTGCCACATTCTTTCCCCACTCCTTGTATTATTTTAATTTTTACTGAAAAACTCACTTCCCTTTCCCTTTCCCTTTCCCTTTCCCTTTCCCTTTCCCTTTCCCTTTCCCTTTCCCTTTCCTTTTTCCTTTCCCTTTCCTTTTTCCTTTCCTTCATAGCATTGCCCATCTGACTTGTGCACCATCATCTCCCAAGGAAAATGAATATCCTTTTCTTTGTGTGGCATCTATGACAATTTCCCTTTCCAGGTGAAAGGTTGTGTGGAAATATTTAGGCTTCCTAGGTTCAGAGATGAGAATATCATCAGTGTTAGGATTAATTATCAACATTTTTATGAAAACATACTGGGAAAAAAAAGAAAAAAAAAGAAAAAAGATCATTCCTTATAAGCAAAAAGTCCCATCAGAAATTGAAGGACTCTTATGACAGAAATATAACTTTTAAAAACCGCATTTTTATCCTGATTTCTGAAAGAAAGTCAGATCTTTGTCTGCTGATTCTGATGCTTGAGCAGTTCATCTTGCAGCAATAAAAATAATTTAATTATTTGTAAAAAAAGTTGATTTGACTCTGTACCATGCTTTCTAGTTGAACTTTGTGATTCAGTGCCAACTCATTTTTTATTATAAAATTTGGGTACATAGAAGAAAACAAATACTGTCTTTGTAAGCACACATAATTCTTTCTATGTAAATGTTATGCAGTGCTCCTACTATTCTTATCTTATTTCTTCAGGGAAGTGTGGTAGGACCCAACAAAGTACAGATTGCCTTGACAGTGTATTTGAAGACCTTCACATTTCTGACTCTCTAGGTATAACTGATATGGTACTTCAGAACCAAAACAAACAAACAAACAAAAAACCCCAACCAAACAAATAAACAAACAGAAAAAAGAACAAAACCAAAGCACCAAAGCAAAGGCTTTTTCATCAATGATTATCATCAGAAATTTCTCAAAAGTGTTTAGGTGAGAATTTGTTTGACAGGCATATCATCCAAATTTGTTATGGAGTCCTGTACAAGACTTGTGTTTCCTGTAAGTTTAGAAGGCAGAACAAACTTGATATATTTTAGAGGCCTCAGATATTGACCTGGTGGGTTCAGCATCTCCATTTTTGCCCTTTCTTAAGCTCTGCAAGAGATCTTTTCACACCAAAACAAATTATTCCTCAAGGCATAACAAAGGGTTGATTACTGTATTTTCTATTTTTTCCTTTAAAACTTTTAAAGGAACTTTGCTATGACCTGCCATCCTTATTCATAGCTTATTTAATTACTCTTTCTGTACAACAGAGAAACTATTTAGTCTACATCCAGTGGAAAAGGGAAATGAAAATTCCTGTTTTCACGTTAAAAAAAAAAAAAAAAGGGGGTTGTGGAACTCATTCTCGTTCTGTTTTCCTTTCCAGTGACTGAAGACTGAAATTCCCTAGCCAAGAATGACTGAAGTCCATTTCACAGAACCATGTAGTCTGGAAGAAAGCACTCACCAAGAACATTCCTCGATTGCCATGATTACCAGCCTTCAAAGATGATGGCTTTCCAACGTCATTATTCAGACCACACAGCATTTTGAGTGTCCCACTTCAGGGCCCATGAACTTTTATGCGGCTTGTCATGTATGACTCATAATTGCTCAAGTGCTCTTTATCTATATCTATGTCCCCAGATGGATTGCTATGTTTTTATCTGTTTCAATGAAGTCCTAGTTCTACATATACATATATAGCTCATATATATTGATATAGGAGGAAACAAATTTTTGTGACTGACTAGAACTCTTTTATTTTAGTGTCACATTTGCTGAATCAGGTATCATTAACTGATTTCTATTAGGCTTACAGAAGGCTGAATATTCTTAATAACCTGCAGTGTTGAACTATTTGATAGAAGAACATTCATTTTCAGCTTTCCTTGTTCCAGCAGTGAGGGTATCATGTTTATCTGGAAATCCAGATTTTAGTCTTCTTGTTCTTCTTTGTGTGCTTTAGACTCTTATGCAGATTTTATGACTAGCTATTTATAAAGTGAAAATTCTCCAATATTCTATAATATTGGAAGACTTTGTTTTAGAAAATTATACTTTAAGTCTTAAAATATTGCTTCCTCTTATAAATTCATCAGATTCTGATTCCTAAAAACTGTTATCTAACACTATTAACACATTTTTACCACAAAATACTTTCTTATTAATGCAATTAATTGAGAATTCAAAATATATGAAAGGGTAATTACGCTGAATTGCTTATAATGCCTGTTTATTTTTATGGAAATAATGGGGAGTTGGTCATATTTTGAAATGAGGAAAATCAGAAAAATTAGATTTTCTTTCTGATTATTCTACTGTTATTTGATTGGTAATAAATTAAACTAATTTCCCAAAGTTGAGTCTGTTTTGCCCATGACAGTAACTGGTGAGTGATCTCTCCTTGTCCTCATCTCAAGAGCCTTTTGTTACATTTCCTCTTCCCTGTCCGAGGCAGGGAGTTGTAGAGTGGCTTTGGTGGGCACCTGGAGTCCATCCAGGGTCAACTAATCACAGATAACATATCCTTCACCTTTAGCTTCTCTATATTTTTTTTCCAGGAGGCCTTCTGGAGTTACGTGTTTCTTTTCTTCATCTTTTTACATCATCCAGCAGCTATACTTAACTTTTGTTAATTTAGGATGTGACGGCTCTATAGAAAAGCAGTGAATTCTCTGAAGAATGAGCTACAAAGCTATTTTTCTATAAATAGACAGTGCAGAAGGTGGAAAGTTTTTTCCTTGTGTTTTGGGTGGAGATTTTTTGAACAGGACTGTCTGTTTGTTTGTTTGTTTGTTTCCCTTCAGAATTAAACTTGCACTGGATTTTGTGTTATTTTCTGAAAAAAATATTCTTTCACCATATCTTAACACTGGTAGCATCATGATTTGTTTAAAGATTCAAGAAGAATATTTCCTAGTCTAAGAAATAAGCCTCAACTATATCAATCTTAAACTATTTAAATTGCTTTTAAATCTAGTTGTATTTCTGGTACTTTTTTTTTTTCCTTTTGTTCTTGATTACTACTCACGGATATATTTAACTGGGCTTTGAAATCATTTCCCTAGGAAGATGTCATTTTATTTTTCTTTTATGCGGTTTACCACACATGTAATTTATACTTCACTTGCTCTGATGATAGAAAGAAAGCCTTCACATTGCCAGTGTTGCATTATTTTTCTTGGAAAGAGAGATGTCATGACTGTCTGTCAGCACACCCCCGTGAAACAGACTAACTTTTATGTGTCTCTTCAAGTGAGCAATACCATAGATCTGCAAGGATTATTAATAAATTTACAATCGGCATTAAATCTAAAAACTGTTGTCTATATCATAGCTCACCATCACTGTACCCACAGGAACAGGCTGATGACCTGGAGAAAATAGCCACCCATTTCAAAAAATAAAAATTGCTGAAATAAGAAAAGTTTTCCAGGCAAAATCCACAAAGTTACCTTTTTCTGAAACTAATTTATTATGTCTATATTTTTATAACAAGTGCTTATTTATAATCTAAAAAGAATAAACAAAACTTTGGATGATAATGGCTTGTAAATAGTATTAATGTATTTTTTACTCTTCAAGTTATCAGGTCTGCTTGTGTTGAACTGAAGCTGGGTGATACACACTGATTGTAGGCTGGGGATTCACTGTCTGGAAAGGACCTGAATTCAAGAGACATTTTTAGTTAGTAAAACACTGGGACCCATGTTTAAGAATCAGTGCTGGGCTAAACTAAAATGGCCTAAGAATTTGCCCAGCGGTTGCCCTAAACTATGTTCTAGTAAATTCCACTCTCCAAATGGTAATAAACTCCAGCCTCCTGGTATTATCTATTATATTATTTTAAATTGCCAAGGTGTCTTGGTGTAAAGGATTCTATATTGAAAGATCATTAGTCTGCTTACATTCAGAAAAGAAGTATTGGCATGCAACTCTCTAGTTTAATATTTGAGTATGTCTTCTGTGACAAAGCCTAAATATTCCAGGCAAGAAACAGAAAAGAAAAAAAAAAAGCCACCTTCAAAAATACTAGATTGAGAAATGTTGTTGCCATCAAATTCTTGACTTCTATAAGCAAATTTTGTCTCTTTTTTCCTAATACATATATGTAAAAATAAATTAAATGAAATATAACCTACAAAAACTGTAAGCTGGCAGACCTATTTTGTGAATTTCAATATGTTGCTCTTCCTTGACAATTTTGAAGCAGGACAGATTCATACTTGAAATACAGCAAAGAATTTAAGACATGACAGCTATTAACCATGGCAGGTATACATTGTCATTGTTGCATTATTAGATTATGTGCTGCATCCCTTATCAATGGTAAATTTAATGTCATGAACAAATACTTTTTTTCTGACATATTGTCAGTGAAGGAAGATTTAATTCAGGGAATTCTTTTTGCCTCATACAGATCAGACAACCACAGTAAACCCAGGCAAATTACATACCAGCAGATAAGAAAATAAATGTATTTGTATCTCAGAACACAGTGCCTATTCCATTGTTGAGTCAATGAAAGACTTGTTCCAAAATTTATACAGTAAATACATAATTTTGTTTTAAATGATGTTTAATTTGTAATTATCACACTGACTCTGGTCAGTGAAAAGTTATGTGAATAAAAAAAAAGTCCAAAAATCTCATTCTTTGGTAAAAATAAATTCCATATCTCCAAACTATTATAAAAACATCTGTGCTTTATGTATAGTAGTAAAGCAAAGTAGTAAATAAAAGAAAAACAATGATAAAAATGGGGTCAGTGCACCCACCACAGCACGAATCTTCACAAAATGACTACAGCAACACATCATTATAATTTTAGGTATAGAGCATTCTGTTCCCCGAAGTCATTAGAAATTATAGTATAATTGATTATTGCATATTTTTGGAAAGATATCAGTCTGGCTCTTTAATGAAAGCTGCATAAACTGTTGCAAGAACATCCTAAGTTGCATGTTGTGATTTTAAAAATATAATCATAATTATTTTCTGTTTTAAATGTAGGCAATCAATGGAATTTGCCCTTTTGCAGAATTCCTTAAAGAATCAATTTTATAATTGACCTCTGATAGAGGATAATGTAAAACCCTATCAGTTTCTCCAGTTCACTTTCAGATATTCTTCTGCCAAGCCATAATTTAAGAGTAGAAAAAAAAATCATAGGGAAGCTTTGTGCAAGACACTAGTGGCAGTAGTCAGCTCCACTTGTGCATTTGAAAAACCTCTTTCAATCCATTTTCCATTTAAGTCATTGAGACATCTATATTTTTACTGTTTTAGATACTAAGCATAAAAATTCATGCGAGATGGATGTGTGCATTAATGGCCCTAATCACACAGACTCTCACCAGTGGCTGATTTGAAGGACACATCAGAATGCGGCGGCTGATTCAAAATGAGAGGGAGGTTTCGGTTCCAACTACAGTTCAGGAACTTCATGGAACAGCTGCTTTCCTGAGATTTTTTTTTACACATTGGGTTCCACAGTTTTATGACTACTGCTTATGAATTTTGGGCCCGTATCTTCAAGATCTGGCTTATGAGATATTATCACTGAAAGGGAAATTGGACTTCGCACATTATGAAGATAGATCATAAAAACTGGATTTGTTCCAAAGCTTTATGTAACTGGTGGAAGATTTCCAGTTTATTACAATCAGCCTTGGATGAGGCCTTCTCCTGTACCTGATAGTGCAGCTAAAGCAGTGGAATTCAGAAATTTCAAAATCTTTTATAAATGAAAATATTTTTTGGAAACATGGTCTGACATCTGTTGTCAATCTCATTATTCATCTTTTCTGTTGTCTGAGAAGGTTTCTACCTCCTTTTTCTTCTATCTATTAAATATCAGTTTTGTTCCCCAATAATTTGGCAACTGTAAGTTGCTGCCCCTCTGTACACTATATACAGGACTACTTAGAATACAAAATAAAGAAGTGATCTCTACCTGGGTGTAACCTTATGTGGTGAGTTGACCCTCGCTGGACACCAGGTGCCCTTTTGGTGCTAGACACCAAATTTGCTCTACCACTTCCCTCCTCAGATGGACAAGGGAAAAAAAATATAAAAAAATGCTCTTGGGTTGAGAAGAGGACAGGGAGAGATCACTGACCAGATACTGTCACCAGGAAAGCAAACTTGAAATTAGTTTAATTTATTACCAAGCAAATCAGAGTAGGAGAATTCAAAACAATCCCAAATCACGGAATCACAGAATCAAAGAATATACTGAGTTGGAAGACACCCATAAGGACCACTGAATCCAAATCCTGGCTCTATACAGGACCATTACTGAGAGTCACATCATGTGCCAAGAGTATCATCAAAATCTTTTGTGAACTCTGCCAGGCTTGGTGCTTTGACCACTGCCCTGGGGAGCCTCTTCCAGTGCCCAACCCCCCTCTGGGTAAAGAACCATTTCCTAACATCCAACCTAAGCCTTCCCACACACAACTTCAGGCCATTCCCTTGTGGTCTGTGACTGGTCACTAGGGAGAAGAGATCAGTGCCTGCTCTTTCTCTTCCCCTCATGAGGAAGTTGTAGCTGCAATAAGGTCTCTCCAAAGTCTCCTGCAGGCTGAACAGAACATCAGCTCCTCATATGGCTTCCCCTCAGGGCCCTTCACCATCTTTGTTGCTCTCCTTTGGACACTCTCTAAGAGCTTCATATCTTTCTTATATTGTGACACCCAAAACTGCACACAATATTCAAAGTGAGGCTGCCCCTGTGCAGAGCAGAGCGGGGGAAAAACCCCTTCCTTGATTGGCTGGTGATGCTGTGCCTGATGCCCCCCAGGACAGGGTAGGCCCTCCTGGCCGCCAGGGCATTGGTGACTCATATTCAATTTGCCATTGATCCCCTAGGTCCCTTTCCATGGCACTGCTTTCCAGCATCTCATTCCCCAGTCTGTACGTATATCCAGGGTTGCCCCATCCCAAGTGCAGAATCTGGCACTTTCCCTTGTTGAACTTCATGTGGTTGATGATTGCCCATCTCTGATTTGTTGAGGTCTCTCTGCAGGGCCTCCCTGCCTTCCAGGGAGTCAACAGCTCCTCCCAGTTCTGTGTCATCTGCAAACTTGCTTAGTATCCCTTCCAGTCCTGCGTCCAAGTCATTTATGAAGATGTTGAAGAGCACAGGGCCCAAGATGGAGCCCTGTGGAATGCCACTAGTGACAGGTCACCAGTCTGATGTTACCCCATTCACTGTTATCCTCTGTGCTTGACCCATGAGCCAATTGCTCACCCAGCACATGATGCGTTTATCCACCTGCGGGATGGACAGCTTGTCCAGAAGGATCCTATCCACAGTATCAAAAGCTTTACTGAAATCCAAACATATTACATTAACTGACTTCTCTTGATCAGTTAGGTGGGTTGCCTTGTCATAAAAGGAAATCAGGTTGATAAGCAGGACTTTCCTTTCATGAAGCCATGTTGGCTGTCACTGATGACAGTGTTGTCTTTCAGATGTTTTTAAGTACATCCCAATATAATCTTCTCCATGACTTTACCAGGCACTGAAGTGAGATGAACAGGCCTGTAGCTTCTAGGTTCCTCTTTCTTGCCCTTCTTGAAAACTGGGGCAATGTTCACCGGCTTTCAGTCAGCTGAGACCTCTCTCAAGACCACTCAAAAATCACTGAGATGTTTTGCAATGACATCAGCCATCTTTTTGATCATTCTTCGATGAATCCCATCAGTTCACATAGATTATTAAGGATCCACCTTAATTAAGAAGATGCAAATACCACACAATTCCAGGGTCGTCTGGGAGTTTATCATTCTCAAAGTCATGGTCCTCTGGCTCAGGGCAGAGACCTCCTTGGTCTGTCATCGGTGTTGAAGACAAAGAATGCATTGAATACCTTTGTCTTGTCTCTTTCTCTGTTTGTGAGGTGACCATCCCCATCCTCGAACAGGTCCATGATATTTCTGTACTGCTTATTGCAATCTTAACTTTACTCATGAACGTCCCACCTCCAGTGCAAGGGAACAGGAAATGTGGATTTCAATCAGTTCATCACACACTGTCTCTGTCACTCCCTCCTCAGAGAAGGTACTCCTCACACTCTTTCCCTGCTCTGGTATGAGGTTCCTCCCACATTAGACAGTCTTCCATTAACTTCTCCAATGTCAATCCTTCCCAGGGGCTGCATTTCTTCACAGACTGCTCCAGCTTGTGTCTCTTCTACAGGGTTATTAAGTCCTTCCAGCAAACCTGCTCTGGAAGGGCACCTCTCTCCATGGGTCCACAAGTCTTGTCAGGAGACTGCTCCAGTGCAGAAAGTCAGATTTGTAAATCAAATCAAATAGTGTGGTGTGGTGTGGTGCGGTATGGTGTGGCACGGCATAGTGCTATTTCTACTACTAGCACTTTTCTCTTAAATTATTAGGAGCCTTTGATAGTTCAGCTATCCAAAGAGTCGTATACAAGTCCAAATACTTGTGCAGTGATCTGAACATCAGTACTTCAGATTGTTAAAAGCTATCTTCCTGCTTCTTGGAGAAAAATTCTCCAAGAATTAACAATCTGAGTTAATCTGGTGGAAAAACATCACCAAATACTCTTCTGTGAGGAATAAGTCCAAAGTTTTCCAAGACAAAAGACCTCTAAAGTGACAGGAGCAACAGAAACCATTTTATATTCAGAAACATATTCCTTGTGGTTAACAGAATAAATCTATGACACATCTGACTTATCCGACAGAAACTGTGAAGACATTTTTTAGAATAGTGTGTAGCAAATCATGGTGGTTTGAAAATAAATTAACAAACTGTCTAGAGTGTCTAAAACTAGTGAATATCCAGTGTTTTTCCAAGAAAAGAAATAGTACAAAGTATTTGTTAAGCTGTCTGTTTTTCCTGCTTCCCTCTTGTGCGATATGATTCCTGAGGAACATTCTGTTTATGTCAGAGAAAGTAAAGAATACTGGATAATAACCTCATTTAGCTGACCTACAGGAAAAGGATAGCAGTGTTCCTAAGCAGTCACTGGTAGTCAGGATCATGACAATTTACTTCATGGAACTGGTAAGGGCAAAGCTTAATTAATGTGTTGAAGAAATATCTCATCTGATTATATCTTTTGCAATGACAGTAGGGATGACTTGCTTCCCCTTCAAGGTAAGTTCTTCTTGCAGTGAAGACTCTTCAATTTCTGCTGTAACATACTCTCTTCACAAGCATGCAACAGACACTAGGTTGTTCTGTAGTCAGGACATCGCTATCAGCTCCTAATCTTCACTGGAGGCTGAAACCAACAAGTGGAATACAAGTAATGACAAAGTTTTAATACGAAGAAGGAGACAGCAGTGATTGATTCTAGTGGTATGACAAACCTTGAAATCTGTTGTTAATGACTGCTCTGCAGTACTTTTGAGGAATATGGTTAACCAAAGAGAACTTCTGAAGTTCTCTGCTTTCAGACAGTATGGGATAACAAAACCACCTTTCACTAGCGTTTGCTGGAACTGCTATTTATCTTTTTACTGTTTAATGCCTGGATGTCTGCGTCTTAATAATTTCCATGCTGAGCTATTGCAACTCTTTGTACTTTTTTTATAAATACAAAGTTACTTAAAAGTCTATTTTAAGTAGCAGCCCTGATTTCCTCTAAAAGCTTCATTTTACAAAATTGAAAGGGTTATACTGCAAACACGTTAGTGAAAACAGTATAAATTCCAGATGTTAGGACCATTAGAACATAATCTGAAACATACTTATTTATTCTTCCTAGAATACCGAAACAGCAAAGCAATAGCTGAAGTAATATAAAAAAAAAAAAAAAAAAGGGGGGGGGCAAAAATGCATCTCAATAACTTTTTGGAAAGCGGGGAAGCAGGGATAAATATAGTTCACTTGTTCAGCCACATCTTAATGTTCCTTTTTATAAGACACTCAAATATGATGGTGATGTTCACTTGAATGGAACTCACATAGAGAGATCTGAACTTTTCTTGAAGGGGAAATGATTGATGATATCTGTTGTTACAGGAAGGATGGGTAAGTCACTGTGAACGCTGTTTTATTGACAGTGCTTGAACCTTGGCTGATCTGAGACAAAAAACAATGGATATATAATGTCACTTCATCGCACAAGGAGCTTTCAAGATCCTTCATAGACAATTTGTAACAATGTTTTACCACATGAATTTCAGATATTAATTTACTATTACTTATTTCTTGTATTCAAATGCAGATAACTTTAATTAAGCATTGATTAACTATTCTTGTTTATTGCTTAGAAAACTAATGCCTTTTGAGAACAAATACCATATATTTTCTTAAGTATGTACTTCAGAGACTGAACTTTTGATGTGTGCTATGCAGCACTGACCACTACCAGGACTCAATTGCTTTTTGCACAAAAAATTATTTCAGCTTCTTTTCAAATGAAGATATCACCTCACCAGTGGTACAAATGTTGCTGCAATAAAAAAAAAAAATTATTAAGGTGACCATGTTGATTTTTGCAGTATTAGTTTAGCAATTAGTCTGGACTGAAAAAAAAAAACTATTAGAAAGTTACAGGGGTTTGGGTTTTTGTTGTTGTTTTTCTCTTTTTTAACTAGTTTTAGCTGAGAATTAGGCTGTACAAAATTAATTAGTATATCTTGGGACTTTTGAGCAATGTCATGCATTAAGTTTATGTCCTCCACCTATGTTAAGCTTCATTTGAATCAAATGCTAAGCTGCTTAAATTTCACTTACAACCTTTCCAAGGTCAGTTTTATTTTACCTTGTCTTAATTTTTTGTCCTAATTTTATTTTGGTCCATGCAGTGGACCCTAGCAGTCAGAAGCTTATCTATGACCAAGTCAGCTGTCTGAACCAGAGGACGGAGCAGATGACTGGTACAAGCAGTAACCTTCTCAATGTTCTTGAGCTATACCATCTTACTCACCATCCAGACTCTTAACTGCATGGACAAACACTGGATGTGCAATGTTAGTTCCTGCTCCATATTCTAAAAATAATACCTTGCACTTCTGAACCAGTAAAATGCTATCCCTAATATAGTCACTGCACTTGTAAGTTCATCCAAAGAGCAAAAACTTGTTTAGTTATATTAATTTTTAAAATTTTAATGGTTAGGATTTTTACTTTAGCCAGACAAATTTTGATGAGAAAATGCTTAGTATTTTCTCAAAAAAAGTGTTTTTTTAAAATTGCTCTGCTTCCTAATTCTTTGCACCAGTGGACAATGATCTTCAATTTTTCAGGTATATAGTAGACTTTTTTATTTAATCTGCAGACAAAAATGCTTCAATTTAATTTAATTTAACATTTGATATGCTGTAGATTTAGATCCCTACCTCACTCCTCCCCAAGTCATCTTTGGTACAGTTTTGGTTCCTGACATCTGTCCCAGATGGTACGTATAAGAGGTATTATTTTAGACCAAATGTCATTATTTCAGAGTGGTATGCAGGACACTACCTTTTCTTTCATCAATAGAAAGGATGGTGAGAGGAAGAATTAAGTGCAGTTTATGAAAACAAGTGACAGGATCATTTCTAGATGTAACGTATAGGAGAAATTAGGGATTTAACAGTAGTGAATTTAGATAACATATCATTAAACTTATTTTGGCCTTGAAACAAGACTGTTCTGGATAGTGACTGGTTATATGGTGTGTGAGAATGGTTTAGGTTTTTTGGTTTGTTTTGGGTTTGGTTTTTTGTAGTTTGTTTTTGAGGGTTTTTTCCCCTTCTATGAATTCAATCTGAGATTAAAAAATTGGTCTATTTTGTCTCCTTTTTATGGACTTTCATCATCTGTAATAAGGATTTTTGAATCAGTATCAAATATAATATCAATAAAAACAACACTTACATGAAATGGAGTAAAATCCAATGTCTTCTATAGCTGAATTAGTCCTGTAGTGTAAGCTATTGTAAAAGTCTACTTTAGACAGAAAAGTAGTCATGATTTACACAAAGAATAGCCAATATATTAAATAACAAGCTCCACATTGACAGTCACTTTCCTAACGATAAGCACAGTTTTCAGCAGTCCATTCCAATGTTTCTTCTGACAGAAAATTCACCTAGTATATTGGATTTAATAAGGCAAAACATTCATCTTATTCTGAAAATATCACCTGCAGTGTCACCTGCATTCATATGAAAGTGATAACAAAATTCTCCCTCTGATAGCTTTTAATTTTATTTCCTAGTACATAAAATACCTCAGAGGCAGGAAAGATTCTGTCAGGTTCTCAGACATTGATGGTCAAAAAAATCACTATATAAATACCCTTATGAAAAGAACACAGATTTTTCCTTTGTACTTTCCTCTCCCTGCCATAGTGCCTGGAGAGACCAAAGCAAGTGAGCATCTACTCTCAGTGACCCAGAAAGGATGATGAGCAAGAAATTTTGTGGCTAACTAACTTAGAAAAGTTTCAGGTTATGATCCCTTTCCTGTTTATTACGTGGCAAGGATAGAACCTGACACAGCCTTTTTTCCCCAGTATGAATGATCCTACAGTAACACAGTTTTGGCATCCTTAATCTTCTAACCCAGATTTAGAGCAAAGAGCATGGAAGAAGTGAAGCACGACATATAATTTGAGACAGGGTACATGGTGGTTGCAACAGTTGGATTGTTCAACAGACCTGAGCAACAGCTAGAAGCACAGCTTCTATGCTGTGCCCTACATTCTCTGCAACCTATTTCTTCTCCAGCTTGAGTATCCACTGAGGGTTAGAAGAGTGCTGTTTAAAATTCACTGTACACTAAGAAGTTTTCCATTCTCTCAGTTTTCTAAAACACTACAGGTTTGAAGGAATATAATTCAGTCTTGTAAGTAGTTTTCAGCCTCATGTTATGCATACAGAGTGTTGTTGCATACAGAGCACCTGAAATACAGATGCTTTTTTAAAGTGTCTTGCTGTGTGAGTACTGATACATAACATGGAAGGGCTAAATTTTTCAGAATATCAACTTCAAATTAGATCAAAGTTTAAAATACTGATCTTAACTGAGCAGCTTTCAAGTAATTATTCATAAATTTGTCCTTTTTTATCCCAAATTCAAGAAACATTTGTAAATCACAACTTTGTATTTAAGATTTATTGGCATGATTTAAAAATGTAGTAAAAAATGCATTTTACTGACTCATGGAGCTGGGATTTAACTAAAGGTTAAATTGAAAATAATAATTTCTAAATCAAAATCTTCTGTGGATTTTAGCATGAAGTTTTTATAAAGCCTAGGTAAAATATATTATTCAGACTTTTAGAAGTGTCCATTTTGGGTACACAAACAAAAAATCAACAAGAACAAATGCAAACATCTACGGTTTCCCCCATTTCCCTCTTTCTATGGCCAATTTCTGAGAATATTTGTCTTTATCTTTTGAAATATTTTACATGAGAACCATGCAGCACTGCAAACACTGGCCAAGTTCTGTCTACCTAAGTCAGAGTGTTTAAGGGCATATAAAACCTACATTTTAAAGACATTCACATGATTACCAGTTTTGCTGCTCAGCAACCTAAGAAAATAAAATAAGCCCCAAAAAATTAAAAATTCAAATTCTGTTTTTCAAAATAGTATACCTTTCTATCCTAACTAAATAATCAAGATAGCAAAGTAGTAAGAAGCTGCTATCTTAATTACAGTTTTCAGTATATCTTAATTGAGGAATACAAGGATGTTACATTTCTGCTATTCTATCTGATACAAATGACAAAGCATTGATGAAACTACATTTTTCTAAGCAGATTATACAACTCAAACAGCACATTAGGAATTCACATTTTCCAAATGCATGCAGACAAACTCCCACATATACAGAAAAACAGTATAAAACCATGTCCTACTTAAATCTTCCTCTAATATATTTGCATAGGACTAGATAATTATATAGTTGTTAAATTTCAGTAGTATCTGAATGGATTTCAGAAATATATATTGTTTCATTATTGTAGTTGATGACTAAACTATTCCCAGATAAATCAGTTGTCCTTCTGAATACTGTCTGAATACCAGCATTTTAAGAATTTTTCTCCATCACTGTAAAACTATATCTAATGTATAGTAAAACCTGGAACATTAGCAAAAAAAATCTTTAAATATCTCAGGACTTACTGTTTCTTATGATTTCTAACCTGTATTGTGCTGTGATTTTGTCTCTCTGAAAAGTTCTCTGAATTCCAATGAGTAGAAGGTTAACCTCTACTTATTTCAAATACAAAGTCATACTGTCATAGAATCATAGACTGGTTTAGGTAGGAAGGGACCTTCAAAAATAATCTAGTCCAAACTCTGTACTGTGGGTAAGTGGCATCTTTCACTAGATCACATTGCCTAAAGCTCTGTCCAACACGATTTTGGACACTTTGTGGGATGGGGCATCCAAATCTTCCCTGGGCGATGTGTTTCAGTACCCCATGATATTCATTGTAAAAAATGTGTTCCTGACATCCAATAGAAATCTCTTGCCATTTTAACTAATGACCCTTGTTCTCTCACTACAGGGTCTGGTAAAAATGCTCCTTCTACATTACTTATAAGCTCCATTTAAGTATTGAAAGGCTGCACTGAGGTGTCTCTTGTCTTCTCCTGGATGACCAACACTAGCTCTGTGTGTCTCTGAGCCTGTCCATAGGAGAGGTGTTCCAGCCCTTGGATCATTCTTATGTCCTGCTTCTTGACCTGCTATAGCAGGTCCATATCTTTCCTGTGCTGAGAATCCCAGAGCTGGACACAGTTCTGCAGGTGGGGTCTCACAGCAGCAGAGCAGAAGAGAATCAACCTCCTGGTTACACTTCTTTTGATACAGCCTAGCATATGATTTCTAGGCTGCAATTACACATTGTTGGCTCACATCCAATTTTTTCATCCACCAGGGTGGTAGACATCCAATTCTTCTTCTCTGGGCTGTTCTCAATCCATTCGCCCCCAGTCTGTAATGATATTAGGGATTGACATGACCCAGGTACAGGACCTTGCACTGGCCTTGTTGAAATTCATGAGATTCACACAGTCCCACTCCTCATGTTTGTAAAGGTCCATCTGGATTGTGTCCCTTCCCTCTAGTGTATCAACTGTACCACTCATCTTGGTGTCACCCAAAAAACTGTACCACTCATCTTGGTGTCATCCAAAAACTTGCTGAGAGTGCACTCAATCCTATTTTCTATGTCATTGATGAAGATATAAAATAGTTTTGGTATTCATGCCAACTCTTGAGGGATACCACTGGTTACTGGTTCCCACTTAGGCATTGAGTCATTGTCTGTAACACTTTGAACGTGGTCATCTAGACAGTTCCTTATCCATCTAACCATCAAAACCGTATCTCTCCAATTTAGTACAACAGGAATGTGATGGGATACCATAACAAAGGCCTTTGAAAATGTCCAGGTAGATAACATCAATTGCTCTTTGCTTCTCTACCAATGCAGTCAGGTAATCATAGAAGGCCACCAGAATAGCCAGGGATGATATGCCCTCAGTGAAGCCATGTTATTATTTCTACTCACCTCTCTGTCTTCTATATGTTTCAATATGACTTCCATGAGGATCTGTATGAGGAGAGGAAGTTGTTAGTTTTGAGATTCTAGATTTAGAGAAGTCTTGGTAGGAAAGATGCAAATAAAGTAATGATAGTTTGTTCTTAAGGTATACTGTGATTATAAACAAATCTGGCTGTTTAACTAACAGAGAATATTGTATTTAATCTATTCATGTAATAGCAGCCAGAGAGACAGCGAAAGACACAGTTCCATTCCAATATCCACATATAGTACTCATAATTATCGAGAGAAGACAATGTGTGGCCAGGTTTATGTCACAGTGCAAAGTGTGGGCGCAACAGTGAGATGAGAAAATTTGTTTAGCTTTACTTTAATTCAAACAGGAGTACTGGAATGATAACCTATTGATTTTTAGGAATAGCAATGCAACTACTGAAAGCCAGCACGGATTTGTTAGGAACTCCATGAAATCTTTTTAATAAAGGAGGAACAGTAAAACTAGAGTTCATCTGACAAAGCACAGCTGATTCTAGGCTCCCTACCCACTCAATATAGAGAACTAGGAATTTGTAGAGCAAAGTTTACATCCTAAGTGTCCAGTTCTGCACGTCAGATTTCACAAAAGATGGAAATGGTGCTGATTTGTGGTCCAGAGTACACGAGCGAGAATGAGGTTTATAAAATATAGCCTATTAAAAGAAAATTAAAGACTTACTTCTCTTTAGTTTACAGATGGACACAGAAGAAAAGAAAATAATGAGATGACTGCATAAACATGTAAAAGGCTACTGCCATAAGCAGAGGTAATGAGAAGTCATAAGAAAAAAGATCAAGAGATTTAATTTAAAGTCAGGGAGATTTATTTAAGTTGAGAAAATCTTTCTTGTAAGAAGAACAGTGAATTATTGGAGTGGATTGCCTGAAGAAAGGTTCTTATCATTTATGAAGAGGCCACAGAAACTTTCATGTAACACATAGCTGGAAGCGGAAGACCAAAGTGGATGACCTTCTGACAGCAGTGCTTGTACTCCATGTTTCTATGTTTCTCTATTACCTAATGATGAAGTCCACTGCTCTGATAATATTTTATATTGAATTAGATATATTCCAATACATATTGAATTAGGAACACATAATTATAGAATGTTTTCAATAGTGAGACAGCGAGCTACTTACATTAAGCAATGTAAGATGGGATGCATAAGTATACCTGTTTCATACTGAATAGAATCTCCACTGTCCCACACCGATCTGGTTTAAAAGTCTATTGTCTGAATTTTTGTCTCCCCCAGGTCTTTTTATTCGGACTATGAATGAAACCTTCATTGGAAGAAAATACTCCTGATTAAATTTCTGTGAAAGAAGTTTTGATTTAGACAGATCCGTACTTCCTTTTTAAAAATCTTATGTTGGAAAAATCTTAGCCATTTCTGTTTACAGGTTAATGTGATCAGAATCTGCTGTAAGTTTTGCAGGACCACTTTTGTTGTGCAGTTTTCTGAATGAAAGAGTGCATAGATGAGGAAAGAAAAACATCTTGTCTATAACAAATGTCTATAAAATATTTTTCATCTTTAAACATAGCTGAATTATTTAATGTGTGGTTTTAGTGTTGAAATTATTAATGAATATCTTAAGCCATATACTCTTTTTGTTCAATAAAGCTAACCACACATATAATGCTAAACTTGTGTAAAGATTCATGGAACTGAAATTTACCTGTAAAACTTTATCTCTAGAGCTAAACCACTGAAAGTTACTTGACATTCTGTACATACGCGCCATTGTAATTTCAGTGAAGAGCTTGGATTTCTTATCATTGCTTCTCTCAGACTTCTTTAAGTCTACTTGGAGAACAAAATGTAGATTGACTTGTAGATTACAGACAGCTAACCCTTTACCCCCACCATTTTCTTCTTTTCTATGTAATTTCCCACATTATTTAACAGATGAAGTGCCAAAACCTGAGATCACGATATGATTATGATACTGCAAAAGTTTAAAAGGCAAGTATTCACTCTTGAAAACAGTCAAAGGAAAAATAATATAATCAAATAGTCTGCATGAGGAAAGAAGTTTCCATGATCAAGTGCAACAAGTGTCAATTTCTGCCCCAAATTACCTGTAAAGATGATTTTTCTTACAGCTTTAATACTTGTTAGTTAAAAAAAAAAGAGCCTCGAGATCTTTAAATCTAAAAAAGCTGGTTTTCAATCAGTTCAATAAGTAACAAAAATTATTTCTAATTCGTGAAAGTGAACATACAAATTCAACAGTGTTTTGTATCAAAACTTACTATAATTGTATGTGCAAGTGCCATAATTTGCGGTTACCAAAAAAAGGTAAACTAAATGCTGCAATATTATTTTGCTTTGAAAACTGTTTACTTTCTCTGAGCTGATCCTTTCACACATATTCTACCGCTTCCAAATTGGGGTGACTGATTGCTCTTTCCCTGCAGATGTTTTTAGTATATTTTTGAAATTTCCCTTTGCAATACATTATGTACCCAGAAGGTGATAAGAAACTACAGTTTTCTTCCAAAAATATCCAAACCAAATGCTTTTACTTAAGTTGCACTATTATGATTTAAAAAAAAGAAAAGGACAGCTTACACCTACCACTTAATTCTTCGATATTGGAATGAAGTCTAGAACCATAAGGGCTTGTCAAATTTTAAGTTGCCTGAAAACCTTTACCTTTTCAGAAACAACCTAAGAAGAGTTTTCTGTCTTTGTTTTAAGGCAAAAGATACCATTGAACTTTCAGAAAATAAATCATATTACTTTAATTTTCTCTGTAGGAAATAAATTTATCCATTTTAAAGACTTTCCTGAAAAGAAAAGATCATGAGAATTGAGAAGTCTCTAGATTTTAACAAATAGGAGATTTTCCTGAGGGAAAAAAAAAAAGTAAATAAAAAGGTAGTATGAATAAAAATCTTATTAATCAATAGCAGCTTCCAGGTAGGAGAATCGCAATTAATGTTTACAATTGTAATAATTGAATATGTAAATTAATTTATCTCTTCAATTAACAAAGTAGGGCGGTTCACCAGCTGGCATTGCATTTACATCTCATTATGTTGGGGATCATATCTGATTTTAGGAAACTCATGTTAAGGCACCAGTTATAAATTATTCAGGAGATTCTAAAACATACAGAGAACCAATTTTGTTTCCTTTTTTCAGGTGTACTTGTAATTCAGTTATACTTAATTAAAAAAAAAAAAGGAAAAAAAAAAGAGAAAAAGTAAGCCAAAGGGATAGATCTACTATCCATCATAATTTCTTAACGGGTATTCTGATTTTACCCCAAACCAGATAACACTAGTCAGAGATTTCAGAGATTTCACCTTGTAACTTCGGGAACCTTTATTACTGTTACACAAATTGAATTTTGCACACCATAGGCTTCTTAGTGAGAGTGGGGGTGAGTGAGGAGAAAGTAATGACCTCACATTCAGCTGACAACAAATATTCAGCAAGGTTTTATTCCAAACATTGCAAAAGTTATCAAGCAGAATTTTAGGTGTTTGCATCTACTCATAAACACAGCAAGACCATGGTGGAAGCAAGCCAATCAATACAATTTCCCCAATCAAAGATATCACATCATTACTATGTGGGGAAACCACTGGCAGATTACCCACTCTCGGAAGGAGAAAGAGACCAAACTGAACGGACCATAGCCTGATGTTTTCAAAAAGTTTTTTCCTTTTCTAATAGAGTAGATGGATACTTCTTGTATTAGAATAGTCATAATTACATTTCTACTGTTCAATTGTTCCTATTGGTTGTTCCATCCCAGTTTCCCTATTGGTTGAGCTTTGGTGCACTGCACCACTCCCTTATAAGGTTAACCCCTTGTTATGCACGGTTCTCATCCCCTTTTTCCTTGCTTGTCATGCTCTGCCCTAACTCCACCCTAATTCCACCCCGAACTCCTCCCTAGTTCCAGAACCCTATATAAGTCTCGTGCTCCCTCAATAAACTGGTTATTACTGCTTCACCCTCATCCAGAGTGGCTCATCCTTTCATCCCTCAGTGGAACGCAGCATTACTATGTTCAGAAACTAGCAAGGTAAAATACAACCTCAAAATATTCATTGAAGTGTAAATTTAGCCAAAATGGATGTGCTCAAAACCAGTCTATTTTCTGACCTACCTTTCTAATAACCCTATTTAGACATTTAAGAAATATGGGCAAAGAAAATTCAATGGGCTTTTCCCAGAATACCTCAGAATTCTCTGTTATATACAGGAAATAAATCAGAATCTGACACTGAAGTTCACTTCTGGTACTGCAAATCTAGTCTTCTAATTTTATTACTGAGAAGGACAGATATTTCTTCCTCATCCTATTCCTATATTCTATGTATGCCTTGTCAACTTTTGCATAGAAGAACTTTTTTTTGTTAGATTTTACTACTTAATTTTTTATATATTTCATTACATATTATTTTACATCTAGGAGAAGAGGCTGCTGCCATGATCCTAGAGGCCATTGTGTCTTTAGGAGTCACAGGTGAAAGTGTCTCTCTTGCACCTCCTGCTGGTGAATATTTTGACTTGCTGAACTTTGTTTCTTCTGTTCCAGAAGAAAAGTAACAAATCCTTACAAAGGCATCCTTGAAATAATGTGAACACATTATTCAAAGGTTTATTTTTCCACAGATATTAAATGCAAAGTTTTGAAAATTACCTAGCAGCACAATAAAAATCCTTAATTTTAATGGCTACATATCTGTAGGTATCATAAAGTATATGGTAAAAAACACAGCACATGACAGGTCTAAACCAACAGTAATTGGTACAAATAAATATGCTATGTTTTAAGGGTTAGGAATTTTATTAAACAGGGCTTAGATAAGCCTCAGCAAATTATTTATTGGGCAATAATCCTTAAAACGAATTTACTTTTGCTGCTGGTTGACCAGTTATAGCTGTTTAATAAACCATTCATAATAAAATAAATACAGGCATAAATGCTGCATAAACATCAACCAAGCCATTTTACATTAATGTAATCATCTGTTTAGAATACTTAGTTTGATTCAGTGATTATAGAAGTCATTTACCAGAAAAGGAAACCAGCCAGTGTTATTTTGTTTGATTCTATTGTGTATATGTACTTGTAGGTTTGCGGGGAAAAATACTGAGATAATCATAAGGTCATGAAATGAACACTCAAACCACTGGTTTTAATAGGTGCATATTTTTTTCCCAAGATAAGTATACGTTAGACCTGTTATTGCTTACTCTTTTGAAAAATAGAACTCTGAAAGGAGTTCTTTTCCTTGCTTCCAAGAGTTACCTTTTTCCAACTTTCACATCATCACCGTGGACAATGAATCCCCAGAGGCTTTGGTGCTTCACTTGCCTGATACAAAGCACAGCACTACTATATTAGCTATTTTTTAGTTCCAGGGGATTAGAAGATCCACTGAATTTACATTTTGTATTAGAAAATGTCAGATGATGAAATAATGTTTTATAACATTCTTTAAAATCATGAATTTTAGCCATTTTGATTGACATTTTCCACAAAAAAACTGGCCTCAAATGCAAATTTTCTTTTGGAAAGTTCTGCTAAAAATAATTATTTTGTGGATCTGTTGCAGATTTTAACTGCTTTCTCTAAATTGTCCTTGGATTTTGGATCAGAGATTTGGATTTTTCCAGTGAATTTTCCGCTTCAGAAACATGGGATGTTTTTTCTATTAACATATATCACAATAAAATTCCATAGAACTCTGTGTTTGCTCACATAGTTATCTTTCGTGTTCAGAAAAGACTAAATGAAGCAGCTGATTTCCAGAAGACAGTAAGGTAGAAGGGAAGAACGGATATAAGAAAGACTGATCTTGACTAAAAGAGAAAAAAAACCTACAAATTTCTACTTCCCCATTGTTTCATAGTTCTTTGATTTTTCTCAGTTGTCACTGCAAGAAGACTCATAGGGGGAGACAGGAAGCTATCACTCACCAATTTTTATAAGCAGGAGAACTAAGAAGATGCAGAAGTACACTTGATTTTAAAAACAAGGAAGCAAACAAGAACCCACAAAACAAACCAAATAAATCCACAGACTTCTAACACAATGACTTCTGAGTGATTAAGTTACATTTTTTTTTCCTCAAAGATTAGTTTATGCTTTTTCAGGGACAAGGTCCCTGAATAGAAAAAATATTTGTAGTTGGGGCAATAAAAAGGTGTTCTTGACATACAAAAGTACTTCTAAGAACTGCAACGACTGCATCAGAGAGGATCAGGTGGAAAATAATAGTTCATTCAGTCTTATACAGTATATAGAAGATATTATTTTTGTAATGATAAGATGTCAAAGTATGTGAGCATATGCTTTCTCTAGTGCTTTAGTTTTCACTCAAACTTCCCAGTACATGTTTAGTAAAGTTATTATTCTATACATACTGGATTAAATTTAATCCATAAGATTGTAATGCAGAGAAGAGATAAAAAAAAAATTAAGACACACTTTCTGGGATGTTTAAAGTTAAATAATAAAAAGCTTTTCATACATTTAGTTAAAAAAGAAGAATGAGCATGTTTTTATGAAATGAGAAAAATAATCTAGGTACAAGTCCAAAATAAAATTGAATAGTGTTGTCACTTTTGAAGATACAAAGACTGTGATTAGTATGAAAAAATGCAAGGGGAAAAAAGACTGATGATTACAGGTGAAGCAGAATGAAAAGAATGTCATGTGCCCATATTATATTAAATGGACAATATCCGGTCAGGATTTTGAAAGAGATGGTACTTTAATACATTATTCTGAGCTTGATAATATAAGTGATTTTAGAATGTGTGACTCAGTCATTTCACTGGGCAGCTTGTTCCAATGTTTGACAACACTTTCTGGGAAGAAATTTGCCCTGATATCCAACCTAAACCTCTCCAGATGAAGCTTGAGGCCATTTCTTCTCATCCTGTCTCTTAAGACATGTAAGAAGAGACTGACCCCCGCCTTGCTACAACCTCCTTTCAGGTAGCTGAAGACAGCAAAAAAAATCTCTCCTCGACCTCCTTTTCCCCAGGCCAGACAACCCTAGTTGCTGCTGTTGCTCTTCGTAAGGTTGTGCTCCAGACTCTTGAAGTGCTGACGACTGAACCTGGCCCTGAGCCAGAGATGACCTCTAGATGAACCTAATGTTACCTAATGTTATATTTAGCCATGCGTCTCCTTATTAGCCAAAATTCCTCTTAATTTGTTACAAATATATCTATGTTTCTATATTTAGAGACTAGTCAAGGCCATGGTGTAGACAGCTGGCCTTATTAGATATTATTAGATTAGATATTCAAGAGTAGTTGATCCAAATTGATTCCCTGATTTCCCCCTGAATCCCTAGCCAGCCTTTGGGTGAAAACCAAGGAGGGAAGAAAGCCAAATATTTTCTGCACTAAATAAGTGATGCAAATGTGTTTGATTAACAATATAAAAGCTGGACGCTTTCATGGAGACCTGACCTACGAGTGGAGGATTTCCCCGTTCCCAAGAGTGGTCTCTGACCCTTCACAGTGACTGGGGCTCCCCAGCTGATGTGTGGCTCTGGATGACGGCAATGTATTAACAAGGTAACTTGTAATGTATCTTTCTTAATCACTATAGGCACTATTGGAAGTAATGATTAGTTGCCTTGCTAAACTTATCCTTTTATAATTCTTTGGTTCTTTTGCAATTCTTTGCTGTTTTGCACTACAGTAAATTTATACATTTATCCTTTCAAGTTAGTGTCTGTGGATTTTGTGCTCACCCTCATTCCCTACCAAAACAACCCTTCACCAGATTTGTTGCCTTTTCTCGTACTGAGGAGTCTGTAACTGGACACAGCACTCCGGATGTGGTCTCACTAGGGCCAAGTAGAGGGGGAGGATCACCTTGCTCGACCTGCACACTTTTTCCCATGCACCCCAGGATACTATTGGCCCTCCTGGCTGCAAGGGCACACTGCTGGCTCATAGTCAACCTGTCATCCACTAAGACTCCCAAGTGCGTCTGAGCAGAACTGCCCTCTAGCTGGTCAGACCCCAACCTCTATTGGTACTTGGGGTTATCCTCTCCAAGTGCAGTATGTTTTTCAGTATTTTATTTACATGCATTTATTTTTTTAAAAAAGTAATTATATCTTTGCATGAGTATAATCTGCAAATATACTATTAGGAAAAACCTTGGAATGCTGCAGAATTAAAGGTCTAAATCTTACATCTAATTTCGTTTAATTGATTTATTTCCATAAATTAGCTGAGGTTCTAGACAGTCTCCTAAGATTTTATCTGGCATCCTGCAGTACTTTTCACACAGTGAGAAAAATGACTACAGTAAGCAAGAGACAACCCTGTCCCTAGAGTTAGAAATTATACTTGTAGCAAGTAATTCTGTCTCCCCTTCAATTTACTTCTACCATCAGTTTAGAATCACCTGTAAGGAGGTCAACAGAGTTTTGCTAATATAAGTTAGAGCACAAATGAGTAGTAGCTAGTTATTCTAGATGTTAGCACTGTGTGTAGATATGCAGAGTACTGAAGAGTGTTTTGTTTCAGTCAGATAGGTTGTCTATGAAACACACAGAAATCCCGGAGCAGGGCATGATCTCTAGCAGAGCCATCTCTAATGCAAAAAGTGAGAAAACTCCCATCCATTCTTTTCTAACCCCTTTTTCTTATTCTTGACAAACTGAACTTCTTGGTAGAGTATGCTTCCCCCTTTTTCACTTCCTTATGCAACTTCTAGGCTCAAGGAAGAAAAACTTTAGTTCTAAACATCTTTGTAATAACCTCTGACACTAAAAAAAGCAAACTGTTTAACTAATATAAATCTACAATATACTGTTTTCATTTAAATATAAAAAATATGGTAAATTTGTTTTAATGTTGACTTACTGAAATATATATGTATATTTTATTTATCTGTTTATATTGATACTATATATATAGAATTTTTTCTTACTACATTTTAAACCAATGGTGATACCATAAAAATATGTATCAAAAGACAAAATTAACAGTTAAATTCCTAAAATAGTGCAATAGTTCTTATGTTACTAATCAATATACAATATTTCATTCGGTTATTTACATGGAAGTTTCTGAAATATTTTAGTCTGCCCACCATACTGGTGCAAACCTGATAAAATGCTGTGTACATGCATTAACATTACTGGTGCTCACACACATAAACAATCACTCATTGGCCACAGCTACAAAGCTACTGTCTCTGTGCAGCTTGTCTCCAGCTGCACCTGCGTTCTCACAGTCCTGCAAGCTGTTTATCTTTACGAGCACACAGAGTCTGGCCAAGGCCACACTCCTCCTGCTCTGCGAAGAAATCCAAAGGCCTGTTAATTTCCCTACAACGGGTATATTGGATTAGGTCAGGAAAAGCTCATGGACATTCACAAGTATGGTCCAAAGTGTTAATAGATCCATATGTACAGGTCTAAGTATGTACAGTCTAAACAAAGAGGCATTAGGTCAGCAAAGTAATACTAAAACTACATTCAGTTCATAAAGTTTTGAGACAAATCCTGCTGCCACTGAAGAAATTAATCTTTTTTTCACTGAATCAAGTAAAATCATGTTTAGAAACTTCAAACAAAAATTACATGGACTTTAACTTCCTACTCAACATTAAATGACCACCAAATTTCATATTGTAGGGGAAATCCAATGGGAAAACAGAACAAGACTAAATTACTTGAAGTGTGGAACTCAATAAATGCAAATTATTTTGAAGAAAAATTGACATTTCAGTAGGATAAAGAAATAAAGAAGACATCCTAAGCTATTATAAATATAAGTAATTTATAATAGCTATACTTTGAAAATGCTTCAAACACTAATCAAAGACTTCGGGTGTATAAATATAGCAGAAGTCCTCCTTGACTGAGTTTTGATGGCAATCACCCATAGGGAATATTTGATTAAATGATAAAGGAGTCACACAGTTTGAGTATTGCAATGTTTTATTCAATACATGTAATTCAGACTCCTGTGTGCTGGCATGCAACATTAATTATACAATGGCAAGTGGACAAAAAAAAAAACAAACAATTTTCCTGTGAGACCAGTCTTTGCAAAAAAATTACAGAGAACAATTACTATAGTACAGATTTCTTCCAAATTCTTCACAGCAGGCAGTTACTTCTTAAAAGAATACCAAAGTGGATAACAGAATCAACACTGTGGAGCAAGAACTGTGTTGTATCATTTTAGAATTATCCATTTAAATTTTGGCGCTTTTTTTCCCTACAGCACCGAACTAACAAAATACACAAAATATAGACAAGCTTAGCTTGTGTCAAACTTTTTCCCTACAGTTCTTGTTTTTGTTGATCACAATACACCATTTTAATGTGAAACTAATCCTGCTAGAGAAGTTCTCTTTCTATGTTTCAGTTTGACAGTTAATACTGTAGATAACTCTGAAATCTATCCATGCTTCAACACAGTTAGTGTACCCCTCTTCTAACCACTAAAAGTTTTCACTTTTAGTGATTGTTTCAGTTTATGTTAATTTGCCCAATGGTGAACAAATCCACCCCAGAGTCCTGAGGGAACTGTCTGATGTAGTTGCCAAGACACTCTCCATGATACCTGAAAAGTCATGGAAGTCAGGTGAAGTCCCACATGACTGGAAAAAGGGAAATGGGGTACCCATCTTTAAAAAGGGTAGAAAGAAGACTCCTGGGAACTACTAAACTGTCAGCCTCTCTTCTGTGCCTGGGAAGATCATGGATCAGATCCTCCTAGATGCTATGCTAAGGCACATGGAGAACTGGGAGGTGGTTCAAGACAGCCAGCCACTTGTCCTTCACCAAGGACAAGTACTGTTTAACCAACCTAGTGGCCACATGATGCAGTAACTACATCAGTGGACAAGGGATAATGCAGAAGTCATTTATCTGGACTTCTGCAAAGCCTTTGACACAGTCCCCTTTAGCATCCTGCTCTCTAAATTGGAGAAATATGGATTCAGTGGATTTACTGTTAGATGGATGAGAAAGCAGTTGGACAGTCACATTCAGAGTGTAGTGGTAAATGGCACAGAGTTCCAGCGGACATCAGTAACAAGTGGTGTCCCTTAGGAGTCAGAAGTCCGTATTGGGACTTCATTAATGACGAAGGGATCAAGTGCACCCCTAAGCAGATCTGCAGAAAAACCAAAGGTGAGTGGTGTGGTTGGCACTCCTGAAGAACGGGATGTCCTTCAGAAGGACCTGGCCAAGCTCAAGAAGTGGGCCCATGGCAATCTCATGAGGTTTAACAAGACCAAGTGGAAGGTGCTGTACCTGAGTTGGGGCAACCCCAGTAACAATACAGGCTGAGGGATGTACTGATCAGGTGCAGCTCTGCGAAGAAGGACTTGGGGTGCCAGTGGATGCGAGGCTGGACATGAGTCAGCAATGTGCACTTGCAGCCCAGAAAGCCAATCATATCCTGTGTTGGAACAAAAGCAGTGTGATCAGCAGGTCGATGGAGGTGATTCTGCCCCTCTACTCTGCTCTGGCGAGAACCTACTTGGAATGCTGCATGCAGCTCTGGAGTCCTCAGCACAGGAAGGACATCAGTCTGATGGAGCAAATTCAGAGGAGGGTCACCAAGATGATTAGAGGGATGGAGCACCTCTCCCCTGACAAAAAGGCTAAGAGATTTGAGATTGTTCAGCCTGGAAAAGAGAAGGCTTTGGGGTGACCTAACTGGGGCCTTCCACTTCCTGAAGGGAGCCTACAAGAGAGATTGACAGAAACTACCTACAAGAGCATGTAGCGACAGGACAAGGGGGAATGGCTTCAAGCTGAGAGAGAGTAGGTTTAGATTAGATATTAGAAAACAATTCTTTACTGTGAGGCTGGTGAGGCACTGGAACAGATTGCCCAGAGGATTTTTATGCCCCATCCCCGGCAGTGCCTAAGGCCAGGTTGTATGGGGCTCTGAGCCCCTTTGTATAATGGGAGGTGTCTCTGTCCACGGAAGGGGTTTTGGAAGTAGATGATCTTTAAGGTCCCTTCCAAACCAGGCCAGTCTATGATTCTATGACATTTCTGTCCACATCCAAAGGAAAAATCACACTCAGTTGGTGTCTTCCCTATATATTGACCACATGCAGCCAAAGAAGGAGAAATGTGCTCTTGAAGTTCAGGGGAGGTCAGTGGAGGAGTAGGAGGGAAGAGCCCTTCCATTTAGTGATGATTTGCAGTAAAAGCCTGTTCTATTAACAGTATCACATTTCGAAATTTAGAAGGGCTTATGAATACTTCTTTTTGCTTTCCTACACAAAACATCATTCTCTGTTATCCAATGTGCTAAAGAAAAGTATTAAAATCTGCTTATATCACTCCTAGTGTTTCTTCAAATACTGCCAAAAAGTCTAGGACTGCTTTTGCAGTTTCTACCAGTGCCATCCACATACTCCTTAGAATTTGTGGGTTGGTGTTTTGGTCTTTTTTTGGAGAGTATGCTTTCAATGAGATTAGCTATCTGGAACCTCTAATGAGAGCATTTGAAAACTCTTGCTTTGAGGAAGGAATTCTGTTCACTAGTAATCCATGACTGTGTCACTCACATTTTGCTTTTCTCAATGATATTTCTCAGCAAAGTGACTATAGGTTGTGAACAGGAGTTGGTTTCCCTGTCCCCATATCATACCTGCCTTTTGGCAGGTATATTTGTGTGCATAAAGCCTCACAAATAAAAGTTATATACAGATACACACTTCTCTGTTTTCTTTCTATATACGCATAAAAAGAATTAAGATAGAGGGTTATGCACCTGTATGACACTGTTGTCTATAATTGTTCATCTTGGTTCTCTGCCATAGTTTAATTGTGTTATTGGTTTAACATCCCAAAAGAGAATATTCCCCAGTTGTTTGATGCCAAATTTTTGTTTGCATAACATTTTAAGTTACTTTTTAAGCACATAATGAGCTCTGCATGTTGTAAGATAAAAAAAAATATAGCAATGTGTCTATTTTGAATACTTTGCATAAGAAAGGAGGGTGTGTACTTTGAGTTCATTTCCACAAGATATAGAAAGCACAAAATATACTAATACTTTTGGTCTTTTTGAAAAAGCTACTGTTTTCTTGAAAGTGCAGTAACCTTAAGCGCATCTCTAAACCTTTTAAAGGTCTGTTATGGAAGACAAACAAGAAGAAATTGTATTTATTTTGGATGTTCAAAGTCATCCGCTATAGACACAATTGCAAATGGGTAAGTTGTTTTGCTTCTAAATTGTAAGAGTAATTTTATCTGTTAGAGATTAAATAGTTAATGGCTTAAACACTTAAGATCACCAAAAGACTTTTGTTCACTGACTGAAAAGAAACAGCTTCTCACCCAGAAAAGCCTACCCCTCCCTGAATATGCCTACTGCAAAAGGACCTTCAGATCAGACAAGTGGGTGCCATTGTCCAGCTATCCCAAGTGCAGACAGATGTGCACACCTAAAGCTACAAACTGGATTTCCAGGTAACAGAAGAGGCTAATAAGAGGCAAACCCTGTGAGGTGAGATAATCCTTCTTATCGTTCCAATGTCCTCCCTTACGTGATAACTCTACTGCAAAACCTTGAAGACATTTCACATCTGGCCTGGGCTATTCATGTCAAATGTTGGACCATGATGGACCGTGGTTGATGCCGAGTCATAGGAGGTGTCAGAGACATGTCCCATGACACTATCCATAGTAAAATTCCCCACCCCAGGGGAGATGCAAGGCCTTCCCACCTGAGCTTGAAGTGTATAATGATGCATGAAGTCTTTGAGTTTGGGGTGGCGAGGGTTCTCCCAGCCCCCAGTTGATCAAGACCATCACTTCAACAGGACTCTGATCACCAGTTCAATCAACAGACATGGAAGCTCCAACTACCAAGTTTCATTGCTGGATACAGTGGGTGGTTACTATGTATCTCTTAGGATCCTTATCCTTTCTTTCTCTCCTTTATACGTTTTCTTAAGTGTTATTTTTATGCTCTAATATTGCTGTTTTACTATAGATGACCTATATACCTAAATATACCTATAATAACTAAAATGGCAACATACCTCTTTACCTTTGAAACAAAATTGTTCTAAAATAAACCCTACATATATATGTTTACAAACACTGATTATTCAGTGTCATTTCACTCTAATCCACCCCAAGGGATTTATTAAAAACAACCTTGGTTGGCCTCTCCTTCTGGGGCAGGTTGTAGTAATATCCTTGTATGTTTTGAAGCAACTGGAGATCATAACAAATGAAAATAGCGGTGGCTAATATCAATAGCTTTGCACTACCCAGCAAGACCTGATCAGAAAAGAAACTGTGATGGCTATGAGGTGTTCTCTTTGCAAGAAATAGGAATTAGGAGCCTTTGGTAAACTAGGCAAAGAAGATATGCAGCAGAATTTCTTGGGTACAGAATACTCTGGAGATACAAACTCAAAGTGTGAATGGAGGAAGTGCCTGCTTTTGATAACTATATATCTAGGGAAACAAAGTTCATGAGTATGTTTTTTTGCGTGAGGTGCTTTATGAGTTTCCCCTATTAGAACAACCCTTCTAGATGTTTAATATTACGAACAAAGGAGCAGTCATGTGCAAAGGATAAGTTAAAATTGATAGTGGATGTCTTCTGCTGCTCACTATGCCATGCTAGCAGTGACATTAAACTGTTACAATGGCAACTGTGACATATTTGCATTTCGATCTGCCATTAGCTGGAGACTTGTTTCCTTATCCCTTTATGTATATAGCTTCTAGAGGAATAGCATCCTTAGAAGCACTAGTAAGCACCTCTGTGAAAAGAATAAATGTTGTCAATCTGTAGCTGACCTGACTGTCTGTTCACAAGCATGATCCAGAGCACCTATATATGATGGTGGCCTCTACCTTCTCCTGTATCCATGTAAATAAGGAATCTAAAGTTCTTGTTGCATTTTCAGCTTTTGACATAGGTAATAGTTTGATCTGCTCTGATACTGTCTTTCTGTGTTTCATGTACTATTTTGGAAGAAAGAATAATATTTAATTTTTTTAAAATTTTAGAATATGTTTGTTGACAAACAGGCAGATTTAAAGCCTCCTGGGTATGCTTGTGGGCATAGTTGGAGTGTTCTTCTCATGGTCTCCTTCTGGGAGCCTTTAGGGCTGCTGACAAACGATAAGACATTCAATTCAGAGAAAATCCTCTTTATGTGTAGCTGATCAAGAATATACCATATGGCATTAATAATAAGCGTCTGTAGGAATTCTATTCCTGGGCCTGTGAGTCTGATTATTTCCAGCAAAAATTAGGAGAAAATGTTTTGACTTTTTTAAAGGACAGTTTTCATTTTAGGTCAGATAAGTCAGCTGATTTTTACTGGAGAAAATCTAGTAGTTTATTTACTCTTTCTTCAAGAATTTTATATGATTCAATGTAGCTTGCAGGATTAAAGGAACTTGGCAGACTGTATCCTGGAGATGCTGTATTGCAGAGCAGCAAACTCTTTGAGCGATGCTTGGTAACTTACCAAATGCTTTATAATAAGCTATAAACTTCATCCAACAACAGTTATAGAGACTGAATTATTAACTATCTATCTCACCTTTCAATGAAAAAGAAGAAAAAAATTGTGGGTCCCTGCAGAAAGTTTAATATATGTGGCATTATTATCAAGTATTCTGGTAGCTCCACATTGCAGAAACATATAAAGCTGCAGAATTTTCAGGGTTTGGGGAGAGGGTGGAGAGAGAAATTAAGCTGTAGAGCAAATACCTACAAAAAGCATGAAGACTGGGAACGAAGTTTCAGAATAGGAATGAACTTTCAGAAGAAGCTGACTTGTATGCAGACTTCCCTTTAGTAGGATTTACAGATGAGCACTGAACAAGAAGGCAAAATCAATCTGATTCCCAAAGAAAACACTATATAAAAATCATAATTTGTTCTAAAAAGAAAAGAGAGAGGGTACAGAGGAGAGGTGAGGAGGGAAGCACTGTGCTATTCCTATCAATATCTCAAAAATACGCTTTTATTTCTTGATTAAACCTCATGTTGGCATGTATAAAGAAAGCAAAAATCATCAAGGCAAACATTTCAAGAAACAATCTGCATCATTCAGCCTTCCTGTGAACAGGAACATGGGCAGAATATTAAGAAGAAAAAATGCTGTCATTAATAAGCTACAAGGAAGTGCATGCATACAGAGTACTTCTACATTCATTCTCCAAACAGGTGGGTGTAAAGGCTTAAGTTACAATATTAAGGACCAAATGATCTGTCCATAGATGTTGATTAGGAAGCACAGCACTGTACAGGGGAGGAAAGAGAAGGGAGGGCTGTTTCTTTTGGGCAGGGGAGCAGTGGTGGGGGTGATAGTGAATTTTCAAAGCTGTTACAAATAAGTCACTGTGCTCAGTGCTTTGAAAACATACCTGCTAATAACCCAGTGTAACGCTCAGGTGGATCTGCGGTGTCCCTAAGCTAATTGTTATGACAAATAATATGCATTTTGAGCTTAGAAGAATGAAGAATTAGTGAAATGGCATAAATCATACCACAGTAAGCCACCAAAATTATCTGGTGTGAGTACCTTTGTATTGACTTGAATATGAATTTCATTTGGCTCCCGTGTCTGACTCCAGACACTAAGGAAAGACCGACTTAAGAAGGACAAAACAAAAGAGCTTTTGGGCAAAGTTTGTCTAGAAGTACTCAATTGTGAAAGAAAATTTCACAGGCTTAGTACCAGGAGACAACTGAGGAGCTACCTTGTAGCCATACAAACACCTAAGCATAGCCTACAGTAGCGGGTCCTGAGAGGAAGGAAATTGAGTTGCCTGTTTTTCCCTCTTGATTACCTTTTTTCCGGTTCTGCTTGCTAAATATAGGGGAAAAAGAAAAAGTTTTAATATACCAAGGCCAACCACTACAGTTTTAACAACATGGTCATCCAGAGAAAGATCACTGAAGACATTTTTGAGATGAGTTCTCAGAAATCTTTCTCACTTTCTGAAGAAGTAAAAGAAGTAACACTGCTTTTAAGCACCCTGAGCACTTCCAGTTTTGGAGTAGAAATTACATGACCTTAAATGCATTCCCTCACTGTATTAGAAAAGGATTAACCTTTTCCCCAGGGGAAACTATTCTCACTTGCATTCAATTACTCTTATACTTGTTTATGTTGCAAAGTTTAAATTTTCACTTTGAAACTTGTGTCAGCAAGGAAACTATTCTGGAATCACTGAACAGACACTAGCAATCCCACATTTCTTGGAATAGTGCCATATCTGGCCAAAAATATTACAGCTGGCAAGATCAATGGCTAACATTTAGGTCAGACATAACTTAAGACATTTCAAAGTAATAAATTACTATTGTATTCTCTGGCAGAGAAAATTATGTCTATTAAAGAAAAATCTTATATATTTCTTAGGTTTCTTCAATAGAGGCATTGATCTATGTTTAAGTGTTTGGAAGCACTGTGTTCTGCTCTGTCATGGTATGTCACTTAATTTTCTTTGCGCTCTTTCGCTTCAGTTCACATAAGAGACAATTCTCCTAAAAACACCTGAATGAACTGCCTTGATATGGCTTTCTGCTGATATTGATACTACTATAGCCTAAAAGGTGCTTTGCTCACATTAGCACACCTAGGGACAGGGTCAAGAACTTGCCTTTCTTTTTGCTGCTTTCAACAGAAGTCTATCTCCAAAGTGTCTCTTCTGTTTTTGTATGTTTCTTACGTTCCCACAAGAGTGTTATTTATTAAATATATACTTTTTGCTATGAGTGGCAAAACCTCTCTTACATTCAGGACAAGTCTTGCATTTTGTGTCTGTACTAGTGAGTGCAGAGGGAGGCAAAAGCAGCATTTGTTGTAAAAGGAAAAAAAGTTTGGCCTTGAAGAAGATCTGTCTGTTTCACACTTCTTTCATGAGTCTTCCTCAAATGAAGAGAAACAAGTCCCCAAAACATTAATAGCCATTCTGTGGACTTTGCTTCATTCCAGCTAAGCTGATGTGGAAATACATGAAGTAGAAGTAACTTAGGGTTGTTATTTAGATGCATTTGTTGGACATTCATATGTAAGGGAAATGAAAAGAGATACTATGGTAGGGGCTTAATGATATTTCATATACTTGTTTGTGAATACAACTCTCATGGGGAATATTCCTTCTTCCTAATGGAAAAAAAAAATCTGAATTTGTCGCTGCTAAAAGGAATTTTTTTACTTAAAGAAAATGGAAGCATCTTGTACATATATACTTTTTAACTTCATTTTCTCAGCCTAAGGAAGAGAAGGAAGGAAAAACACTGTGGCCAGGGTCAAAAACAATTATGTCATTCATTTAACACGTTTAGGGGATAACCTTTACTTGAGACCAGGGAAGAAGTAACATATGGCAAAAATATATTTATCTCCTCTGACCCTACTATATTGAAATGCAATGTGTGTTTAAATAGCCACAGTCCTTGTACCTATTACGTATATTGTAAAGAACTTCAATAATGAAATTTTTGTGATGAGCAATTAGCATAACTTATGATGAAATAAAGTATGCTTTAATGAATATTAATCTTATACTTCACATAATGAGTTTTAAATACATTAAAATATCAACACTGAAGGAGGACTTCAGTGAGATTTACCTGTCAGAGTTTTCTGAATTTACCTTACTATGGCATGGACTGGGTCTAGAAATGGTTTAGAAAACCCTGCCTAGATAACATTGGGTAGTTTCTGGATTTTCTTTATATTAACAGTCTGTGCATAGGAAACAGGACTCTAAACCAAAACAAAATACTCTGAGAATGTCAGTGTCCATTGCCACTACAGACTCTTAACTAATTTTAGAGTCGGTCACTGGGTTGTAGGAAATTGTCTGGATTTAAACAGTATTTTGTTAATAAAAATGTTCATTTTCAGATATATGCTACCATCTCAGACAATGAAATGAACTAGCAGAAGCTCTTTAAAGTCTCGCTTTGTGTCACTTTAGATGAGGAACCTCACGGTCTCTATTGGGAGACTGAGTTAGTTCATTTCGGCTAAAATTCTGCAAACCTAGAAAGAATCAGGAAAGAGAAAAGAATACATATCAGAGACAGCTTTTACTGTCTTTTACTTTTTTTTTTTATATATGGAAAATATCTCCATGGACATAGCTGAAGTTTGTACTATGATTTGTCTCTTTGCTGCTGATTAGAGCAGAGAACTGACATTAAACAGAAGAGAACATCTAAATTTATTTTTTTCCTACATTTTTATTTCAAAGACTCAATTACCCAATCCTTAGTAAGGTGTAAGAGAAAGGACTATCTTCTTTCTTAACGTTGCAAATAGCAAATTAAGAGTGTGTAATACATGTCATCATCCTTTTAGAACCAGACACAAAATAAGCTGTTGAGAATCCGAAAGTGAATCTGAAAACAATACAATAAAATACAATTTTATCTCAGATTGTTCGAAAGGAGGAAGAATGAGTGGTGAATGGCTTCATGCAGAAAGTCTGCCACTTAGAGTAAAACAAATAAAAAGAAACCCCCAGTTCCCAAAACAACCAAACACAAATGGACACATCTTTTATTTTGCTAAGCCTGAAATTGCTGACCAGAAGGAAGTGTGGTGACCTCTGCTCTCAGCTGTGATCATGGTATCAAAAAGTGTCATTGTGAGAAACTGGAAAAGCACAGAAATTCCATCAATGACTGACTGGACACACACAATATGGGATGTGCTT
This sequence comes from Campylorhamphus procurvoides, assembly GCA_013396655.1. Taxonomy (NCBI): domain Eukaryota; kingdom Metazoa; phylum Chordata; class Aves; order Passeriformes; family Dendrocolaptidae; genus Campylorhamphus; species Campylorhamphus procurvoides. The sequence goes on from WBMV01000141.1 coordinate 1,906,915, forward strand.
GTTAGGGAAAAAATTTGATACATTATTTATAAGATAAATGCAACTCCAAGGCTGCCACCTGGTACCCTGCTCTTTAATCTTTTTGTTTGCTTGTTTGCTTGTTTTTGTTTGGTTGGGTTTTTTTGTTTGTTTTTTCTTTCTTTCATCCCTTCAGATGCTGTATAACTTCTAGTCACTAAAATTTGACCAGGTCTAAACACTGAAAAGGATATACAAATCTATCTATCTATCTATCTATCTATCTATCTATCTATCTATCTATCTATCTATAAGCTAACACATTCTGTGTATACATATATATATATAAGCTAAGCGAGCTATATGTATACTGCTAAGACAATGGCTTGTGGGCTGCACTAGGGCTGTCTAGCACTGTTGTTCATTTACTATTGCACATTTACTAGTGCACTGTAACAACAGCTCAATTTACAAAGAATAATATATCAGGGACAGCAAGTGATGGTACAGACAGGGGTGCACAAAGGTTTCAACTACAACATTAAGACACATTATAAATTGTTTGTGAATTCTGGGAAAACGTGTTGGACATATTCTTTTAGAACTGCCTAAGAAAACTCAAGGGTTTTGAAATAGCATTTTAAAGTACATGCTATGCTAATATTTTTCTTTTATTTGTTCTATACAGCTGGAGTATTTTTATGTGTTTCCTGATATCCTGTTACTTTCACAATTCGTGTTTTGAATATTCACTCTCAAAATTATAAATAAGTTTGCAGTACTGGACTTTTAAGATAATTGCAAAAGACAAATGTTATGTTTTTTAGACAGGATTGTAAAATATGCTCTTCTGAAGAAAAAAAGTGCACCGAAACACTTGAAGCAGTCTAATCCCTATTAGAAGTAGTTTTCACTGCATTTCTACATCTTATGGTCTGACACTACTTGGTTCCGTAACCTTGTCAGAAGGGTAAGCTGATTATCTTTTTTACTAGTAGTGCATGTGAGGTGTATAAGTACATTAAAAATATGCACATCTCAAAAGAGTGCTAAATGAGCTTAGTTCTCACTCACTCACTGGTGACACTCTTGTTCTGCAGCTTAAGCCAGTGCCTAAGCAGCATTGCAAAGACTGGAACTCTCCAGTCACATATAACACAGGAGGAGGAAATACGTTTTGCACATGTACCTCTGCTGCTCCTGCTCTAGTTACTAGTCAAAACAAAGTGATTATAGCATACTCAAAATGTTCAAAACTTTTTTTCAGTCTATAAAACTGAATGAAAATATATTTTCCAGTGTATGGAAAGTCCTTGAAGAAAACTTCAGATATATTGTTAATAATCTTTATCTGCCTTCTTTTACATAACTGTATTGCATGGAAATTGTGGAGGAGCATAACATACCATGTACATAAAACAGGTTTGAGCCTTCAGTCATATTTGCAGGACATCACAAATGTGACTCATGGATGGTATAGAAAGGTTTTTTTCTTAAAACAATGTTGTGATTGTAGTCACTATGCTCAGTTTGTAGATGGAGGATGAACTGGACAGAGTTTATTACTTCATATGTTTAGTAGAATGAGATGAAGAGAAATACTTACTAAGGGAATTACTATCCAGTCTACGTGTATTGTATCATATCCTTTACATTTTGATTCTGGACATCCTGTCTGTAATAACTTCAAATATTCAATATTTCCTATTCAATTTATTTTTGCTTTCTACACATTTTTGATGTTCTACACATTTGGAGGGTCATGAAATTCTCTTTGTGGACATGATACAGTTTAACATGTGAGATTTGTGTTAGGACAGAAGGATGCCCTTAAGGGGGCATCTCCATGAAATTTTCCGATCTTGTTAAAACTGATCTTGCAGAAATATTATTTTAGCTAAAGAGAATGAAAGGTTCTGATTGACTTGGCTGATATTTATTTCCAAATTGATCCATTCAGAGAATACAAATACTAAAGATTACTTTCAGAATAAAATATTACTCATTGTAGATTACAGTGTGGGAATATGGCTTGTGTACTTAATATTTTTCCCTTTTAATCGGAGGGAGTGAAAGGCCATAAAAATGGCAAACCTGACCATACCAACAGTGATATTTCTCACAGAAAATACTTTCCACAGATACTAATATCTAAATAATGAAGCTAAAAATTTCTTTTTTTCCTACCCAAACTTTTTAGCATTTGACTGAGATATGATTTTTTGGTCATATTTTGGTGTATACTGTGACTTACTACAACCCTAAATAGATACATAGTCTGCCTTCAGGGCTATATTTTACTTATTGTAGGCTTTTTTTAACTCAGGTGGTTCCAGGAGTGAAATAAAAAGTACTAGGAAAAAAAGTAGAAAGCTAGTCTGCTCCTGTGTTTTTGGTTTGGATGTTTTGTTTTTTTTGTTTGTTTGTTTTTAATATAATCATGCACTAAATCTTTTCTGCAATCAGATATACAAGAGAGCTGTTGCTTCCGTAGAAAAGCAGTGGAAGTTGAAGCACAGGCTGGGAGAAGTGAGTGCTAGTCATCCAGTCTTATCACTCAGTAGCTCTGTGATCTGAGAAACTCCCGTTCTGTACCTTTAATCTGCTGAATGAAAACCCTTTAACAGTGGATGACAGCTGTTATGCGCTTCACGCTTGCACTTCAATAGTGAGAAATGCCACACATCCATTGTGGTTATACGTTCGGGTTATGAGATTATTAAACAAAACACAACAAAGCAATGCAAAACAAAGCAAAACAAAAATGTTTTAAAAGCCTCTGAGTGAACTGATTATACTATAAAACTGAAGTTTTCATGCAAATCAAATTTAACTGTACGGGGAACTTCTGTTAGAAGACCAAGTGATCCCTGAAAAGATAAAACTGGAATTAATCTAGGGGGGAGCTAGTCAGATGGTTAAGCAATAACTTATTACAGTTGTCAAATGACTAGAGATCAACATGTTGTGATGTGACACTGGGAAATAGAGCAGAACACACAGCTTTGGAAGTAACAGTTTACTCTGAAACTTTTTGATATTTGCCTTTAAATAACACTGTTTTGAAACGGGATAATAGTTTCAGGACAGACGTAATGTCTCATTCCCCCCAGAGCTTTATATGTATAAATATATCTCTGCATGCCAGCCCAAATGTAAGTTCATGTTTTAATAACACTGTTTTGTCGAAACAAGTTTCTTTAGAGACTTGCATTGAAACTCTGCAAAATTTGGGATATTCCCATTAGTGAGCAAAGAAATTAAGATATTGAAGTTTCTGGACTATCGGTGCTGACATTTGCTAGTATTGCTTGTATAAATTTTTCAGGCATTCTCTTTAGTTACAGTGTGTCAAATATCCGTCTAACAGATCTTAGTAGATCTGGAAAGTACAGGCATCTGGGATAGGATAGGACACCATCATCCTTATAAATGTGCAACTACCATTCTCAAAATTTTAAAACTATGATTAGTCATCTAATTGTGTGTCCAAATTTAGTTGGTGCATTTTGCATGCATAATTAATTGATTTCCTGAAGATCTCTCCTAATTTTTAATTACTGCTGAAGCTAGCGTTAAATATGAAGTGAGCCAGTCTGCACACCAATTTCCTTTAGAAACTGGATGCAGACAGCTTGTGACAAGCATGAGTATTCGTGGAATACAGAAACTGGCTGCTGTCTAGGCTGGGATATGTGAACTTGACCAGAGGTTCAGGTAAATTCACTTATTGTCTGACTGAAGCAAAGTTGTTCAGTCCTAACTGGTTACTGAGGCATTGCTCAAATATTGGCATAGAATATAAGTTTTTACATGTAAAGGAACTCTTCTGAGGCTTTGCCATTTACATCTGTAATTATCTGAATGTGTAAAAGCATAATACAGAGTGACAGAAACTCTTAACCAACTTGATTTTTGGTGCTGAAATCAGAAGGTAGATGACAGTCTGTCTGCCTTATTCTGGTGCATATTTCCACACCTTGTTAATCAGATTAAAATCTCTGCATGAAGCAATTATCTCAGTCGCAATACCACTGAGATAAACAGGAGCTTTGGCCAAGTAAGACTTAATGATTTGACCTATGTATTTTCTCTTTTAAATGCTGCTTTTTGAATATAAGGAATTTTTCCTTTAGGTGTATTTTTCAAACCTCCACACTTAAATCAGCACACCCTGAAAACAGTACTAACACTCAACTACTACTCCCGGTGAAAGAACTTTTCATTTTTCAAACAACAAGGTCACAAATTTGTTGAATATGTCTCTGTTAGCAACACCCAATTTCATTCCCCTTTCTCCATCATCTAAAAACAAATGGCTTTAATAATAGCTTTGCTGCTGTGCTCCAGTTTTCATCTTAAGTCTCTGTTCTGCTTTTAGTAAATTTTATCAAACCAAAAATGGAAGTCCTAGCTCCATTTACCTTTTGTTCTTTCTCGCCTCGTTAAGTTAAAGCCTTAGTGTGTAAATTAACTTGAATACACTCCACTACACTTTTCCAAAGCAAAGGGGTCATGTTGGTCAAACAGGAAAACACATGAGATGTATTTCACTTGTATGACTATTTCCTTAACATTCTAAGGCACTTCACAAAGTTTAACTGCCTTAAACCTCTTGCACTGTAAGAGAAGAGTTTTCAAATACCAAGGAAGTAAACACATGGAGACAGAACAACTAATCCCATCATCTGCAGGAGAGCTGTAAGTAAGGTTTAATACACATGATTGCCAATTGATTTAGATATATTCTGTATTCCCATGAATGAGATTTCTGTACTGGGACTTTTCTGTTACATGTTTTCTCACTATAATCAAAAATCAATTTTATTTTATTGCCACTATGGTGACAGATATTATCAATAGGATCATAAAGGCGCTAGACGAATTTTCATGCAACAGATAATAAATGGACATTGAAAGGACCAGCCTGGTCTGTCTTGTCTAGCCTGTCTAATTTAACCAATACAGATATTGGGTGAGTACAAAGCAAATGAAACAAAAGGCAAGTGACCAAGCTCATATGTTTTAAAAGGGTTTCTTCTTCCTATTGCCTGGCACAAATACTTGGCCATAGAGATTATTACATTGGCCCAACAAGGCATTTCCTCTGTTTTTACATATAGCTTATTTCTTATTATGCCCAACACCTATTCTTTTGTTCAAAGTAGAAAATCTTACTTAGGTATTGCATAAAATATTAAAGGAATTTTCTTTCATTCTCCATTCATAGGTACAGCACAGATGCTTGTCACGTGAGCTTATTAAATATTCTAATTTGATTTTTTTTTTAAAAAGAAACTGTGAAAATTGCTCAAACAAAAAGTTTATTAAAGACTCACAGGTTTTGTTGTCATTTCTGTTTTTTAAACTATACCAGGTCTAACTGAAAGAAAATTTACACCTTTAAACTGAAAACTGATTCTGTTTTTACATGGATGAACTATCATGGCTCAAAATGATTTTCACTCAGGACCTTACTTGCACACTCCTCTGTCTCAAAAAAAAAGAAACAACAAAAAAACCCATGTTCACATTTAATTATATTCTTCTAAGCCAAACTTTAGAAGAAATTGAAACCACTTTTAACTTCTTCAAACTATAAAATCCCCTTTGCTCTCCCAATGAGCATCAAAACTGCAGCAATAGTTTTTAATATACTCTTCAGTAATTCAACACTTTCTCATGTGGACATTATTACACCTTTGTTTTTGTTCTGTTTTGTTGATTATTTACTGCATTCAGCTACCATTTAAGCATTCATTTGTTATTTAGAAAACACACGCAAGGTGTTATGTGCCCTCAGTGATGAAATATATACCATATAAAGAAAAAGCAGTACTTCGTACTGATAATTATCAATCTTTCATAATGACCATGAATATTTACTATGATATCAAGAGCTCCAGTGCAATTCTAACTAACATAAGACTGTTAATATATCTAGAGGATATCATGAGAGTAGCTCCATCAGAAGAAGCTCTGTTCATTCAAAGGCAATAGCCTGTTTAATAAATGCCTTAAAGAATAAAAAAATGGAAAAAGTCTGTTTTCCTGCATCAAAACCAATAGTATAACATGATTTTCATTGAATGAGATTTCCAAATATTGTAGTTGAACTAACTTGGGAAAAGTTCATACTGAAAGTCAAACTTTATCTGCAGGAGTTGAAAGTTTTTCCACATGTGTAATAGATACAGCTATACTAATTTCATAATTTGCTTTGGATATTTGACTTTAACTGTGCAAGAATAGGGACTTGTCCAGGTGTTATGCAGCTGTGGGGTTTTGTGCTACAAACAATAAAGTTTATCTTGCTGTCTTATCTGACCTGCTCACTTAAATTAGAAATTCTAGTGCAATTTTACACCTAGCACCATGTGGAATTTAAGCTGATGGTCTATTTAGGCCTCCACTCAGTGCAATTATGAGATTTAGGATGTAGTTCTCTATGATGACCAAAGAAGAGATAATGCACCTTCTTAAAGTAGTAAAGATAGTCCTTCTTAAAGTTTGTGAAACCAGCTTACTCTTTCCCCTGGCTCAAACATATCCATGAACAGAGGTTTGATGCCCTTAATAAAAAATGCTGTACTGTACAACTGAGATCACACATTTTTGAACCACTGAAATTCCTTACTAGATATAAAATATAATTTCAGAATGAAATTTTATACATGTCATGTGGCACATTAGTATTCAAAATTTAAAAAAAAAATATTTTAAAACGGAAAAAGAAATACTGCCCTCGCTATAGTCAGTCTTCGTAATCAATGGCAAACATACACCCACTGTCTGAGGTGAAATTATTAGTCTACCTCCCAGACTCTCTCTCTCATTAAGTGTTTTCTTGTCTGGTTGATTTTCTGCATCCATTTCTTATCCTTGAACACCGAATAATCAAATTAATTGATACAGCCATAACACCAAGATTCAGACTAGTTAGATTATCTTACATTCAAAAACTAAAACAAAACTTGGTGTGATTTTGAGTTTGTATATATGCCCACACACACTCTTGCATATCTATTAGAGATATAATTACTTTAAATTTAAGACAATATCTCACAAAAAGAAACTTTGACATTTTCATTTGAATTTCCTACCTCAATATTACTAAAATGTTAGATCTTTTCTTTATGTAAGATAGAACAGTAAGAACAGAGACCACAAATGTCAATAATACTAGTGCGACATAAAATATATCAACAAGCCTATATGTGTATGTGTATATGCATGCATATAGGTCTACACTTTTGCTTGTTCAATTCAGGAATATACAGAACATCTTTAGAGGCAGAACCAGCTTGTTTTTAACCTAGGAACCTCACTTTTGATCTGGGAGATCCTTGTCATAATGTAATATAACTAGGTTCAGTTTTGTTTCAAATAATGTTTGCTTTTACTTTTCACATTATTCTGTTTGTTATTTTGAGGGCTGGGCAATATCAAGCCAACCTGTGCTGAACAAATAGGACCAAGAGAGACACTTTTTCTCTAAAGAGCTAGCTTATAATGTAAATACAGGAACAAAGAGCATGTTCAATTAACAAATAATGCAATGACTCACAAGCTTAATATTTATTTCAGGGGAATGACCTTAAAGAAGTCATTTGACTTCACAGAGATGTTCCTGTGTACTTAAACTGTACTTAAACATCAACTAAACTTACCAGCAGCCTTTGGTCCGAGTGAAGAATTCAGAAACATGCCACAGATTCTCTAATCCATTGGGGAAATTGAAAAGTCTGCATTGTATCTTCTGATACAGCTGTAAAAGAGAGGGAATGGAAACTGTCTTGTGTTTGCTTTTAATTTCTGCACATTCTAAACATTAGCATTGTCCTGTACATTCTGTGTAATAGGGAAATATTGCAGTAAATGAGATTCTTTCCTCAGTGAAAAACATCTATATTTGTCAAACAATTTCTGAAAGCTTCTAAGTATTATGAATAGAAATGCAAATATTCCAGAGGATGAAATTTTTAATGTACTGTAAATATTTCTACACACACACACATGCACACACACAATGCTGGATAATCATGCATGAACATTTTAATTTGCACAGTGACATGCACTGTGCTTTATTCTGGAATGCTGGGACACTAGACAGATTGAAATTCTCAATATCTATTCACCGAAAACTGACATTCATATTTCTTTCAAGACTAAGATTCGATGATGAAGTATGTTTATTGGTTAAATCTGGACTCTGGGAGCATTTATAAAAGGACATCACAAAATTTCCCATGGGTATATTTTGGCAATGAAAGCCTGCAGTATCAGAAATGTGTGGTGAATATTAGTAACAATCATGAATCTTTTTCTAAAACTTCCTTGATTTTAAGTATGGTGGCCTTTTATCAGAGACTCATCACCAAAATTAGAGAAAGGAAGTGTACAGCAGAGTCAGTAAGAGAATGTACTTTATAATTTCTGTTATTCTATTCTTGACAACCATTAGAAACAGCCAGGACCTGAATGATCTGAATGTGCTACTGCTTGTTTTACTTCGTCAATACTCTATGGGAGCTTTTGGAAATTTCTGGGAAAGGAAAAGAGTACAGCTGAAAATTAAAAGACTCAACTTGCTTAACATGAGCAATAATTATAGAATTACCTTCAATTGATTAGTTGAGATAAAAGACCTATCAATATGGGGACATATTTGATCTAAGTATCACCAAATCCCTATCAGAAATATGAGCTGATCATAATTGGCTTCAATTTTTATAAAATGAGTAACTCTCGCAATGAAAGTTTTTTAATGGAGTTCAAAAATATGCCTCATGGAAAATAGTTATATCCTGAATTAATGATAGCGCATTTCAGATATTAACTTGTATATTCTCTTCCTTTTTTTGGGGTGGGTTGCAGTGTAAAGAGCTATTGTATTTTTGACAGTCACAATAAAAGAAAATGTGACAATATTTGACATGTTATAATTATTCATGACTTAGGAGGAAGAAAGCCCTCTTTCTCCCTCCACATTCACAGGCCCTCCAAAGCATGCACCATTAAATGATCAAACATTCCAGTCATACCTAGGAAACAATTTAATGTGTGATAGAGTCAATGGGAATCTTTCCACTACTCTCTGCATTAGCTTGTTGGATCATAGAGATTTTAGGACAGGGATTGGCTTTTCATTAGGTATAAACCATCTCGATTACTTAGTACAGATACAATTGTCATAGAAAATAGTAGTGGGTTTTCAATCCAATGTGCCAGTGTGTGGCCGATGTGAGGAAAAAGAAAAGAAACAGTAATCCTTTAAAATACTTCCTTTTTTCTTCCTCTTTTTAGTGTTAAGTGGAATCCCAGCCTCCTTTGTACTAACTTATCTTCTGTATTTGCTTTAATAGTGCCAAGATTTCTCCCAAAACAGCAGCTTATCAGATTTCATGATTTTATCTGATTTTCATATGACTTTCATGATTGTATCTGATACTGTAACATACTTGATTCTTTGCTAATTGATTCCCATGGGCTATTTTCTAACAAAGATTGACTAAAACATAATAAAGTAAATGTTAAGTACTGAATGGTGGATGAAATCAAATAAAGTATTTTACAATTCTTCAGACTTGCAATTAATCCATGGCATTCCTGTATGCTGAAGTTTGTTTACCGGCTAGCTCCAAATGTTTACTGGAAGGTATATTATTGATTTCTTTTTTTTTTTTTTGCTTGTTCTTTTGTTTGTTGGTTTTGTTCTGTTTTGTTTTGTTTGTTTCCATACTCATAAGAAGTATAATCCATCAAAATAATATGCCTTTTGTCTGAAAGTCTGAATATTTTTAGGTCAATTGATTCATATCTATTGCTTACTGTGTGTTATTAGGTTAGTCATCTACTGACAAATGTAACACAGATTCTAAATAAGATTATTTTTATATCACTGTTTACAAATCTGAGTTCTCAGTTCAGATTACAGTGATTAGAAAGCAAAAACCATTTAAAAAAATCATGAAGATGTGTTAGCTTGTGGCAAACCAGCAAATCTATTATCATCTTCAGTTATTTTGTCTGTGTTTAGAACAGAAAAGTTGCCTATGGCTGAAATTACTCAGTAGAGGCAAACAGTAGACACACATGGCATGTATGTACAATGTTCAAATTGGATTTTGGGTACTAGCTGGATCTGGCTGGCCTCTAGCACAGCCTTAGGGCTTATGTCATCTGCACTGACAGACACAAATGCCCAAGGAGTTGCTCTGCCAGAAAGAAACACTCAGTGCCCACTGCTCAAGCCCCTTGCACCTCTGACATATACTCACAATGCCTGGCGTTGGTAAAAAGCCAATGACTGCTTGCATCAAGATACTCCTGCCTGAAGATATCATTCAATTTCCTTATTTTGCAAGACTGTTGAAGGTTGTATTTATGAGGGGCAAAGATTCAAAACGTATTTGCGATTAGCATGTAATGCTTCTGCAGCTAATCGAATAAAGTCCAAAGGGATGCATAAATGGAAGGTTTTGCCTTACTCGTTCACAGCCCAATGCATAAAGGCAAACTGCTGTAAACTGTTGTTATAACAAAAGTTGCCAGTTCTAGCAGTGAACAGTAGTCTTGTTTAGCAGAAAAACAGTAAAGTCTGAAAACTGAGGGGTAGATGTGCTATGCATTCTGTTGGTATGGTATGGCAGCACCTTACAGAGTGGCAGGACCTATAGTAATCTCCTGAATAATCAGATCTTGTAAGCCAGAACTCTTAGAAATGGCTTTCTGATTAGACCTTAACAGCTGCTAGTCTTGTTGAAATGTATCAGCTGCTATCTGAACACTTGATTCCTCCAAACAAAACTTGCAAGTGAGCACACCTTTTTTTTTCCAATTTTCTGTGACCTTCTCAGGTCACACCTCACTTCATGTAATCTCAGGGCTTCAATTTGATTGATTTTTTCTTATTTATTTATTACTCCTATAAATGGCTAAAACTCCAGCTATGCAGGTTTCACTTTGCAGGTTAAGTAGGACTAACAAAGTAGACCACTGAGAGCTAACCCATGTCTTTCTTTGAAGTTCTATCATATTATTTGATGATAATTGCTATTGTTAATATAGAGTACCAGTACAGTATTGCCATTTTCACTGTGATCTCCCAAACTGCAAAGGTCAACCCATGTGGAGACACAGCAGTAACAGTGTCAATGTTGTTTTACATTTCAAGGAATCCAGGTTTAAGAAATAATTTGTGTATGTTATAATCTTTAAATATAGTTATCCAAAAAAGCAGGAGAAAAGATTTTTGAAAGCATTGAACCAGCAATTATTCAGAATATATAAGAAAATTACATTCACAGCCTGTTAGCATTTCCCACAATACAGCAATTCTTTCCCACTTTGCTAGCTTAAATGACTTAGTTGAAGTAAAGAAGCAAATTTCAACTTTTTCCACCTTTGGTCTTGATGAGTTCACTTTTAGATGTGGATTATGAAATGTTTTGTGAGTTGTGTCAAAAAGGGATAAAAATCTACCACTTTCACCTTGCTCTTTGGAGTCCACTGAGTGATCAAGGGCTGCTGAGAGACAGTAACTGCATTAGATCACAGCAGATCGTTTTCTCTCACCCTACCAGCTGTGTGGAATGACTGACAACCAGATGAGGAAATAATAAGTGCTGAAAGGGGCAATGATATGATGAGAGAAAGGAAAAGCGAAACCCACAAATCCCCCCCTTCTTAAAAATAAATTTGTACATGATGGTTGTGATAGTTGCTACCTACTTTTCAGAAAATGGTAAGTTTTTACTGTAATATTGTGCAGCTTTGCCTGTTGCACCCACCTGTTGCCTTCCCTATTAAATACATGTAATAAAGGCCTCAGGGTAGACACTGTCTTCTTTATTTGATTGTACTAAACCTCATGATATGAAACTGCAATTAATGTAATTGCTAATGCAAATAAGATATCAGTTACTATTACAGTTTTATTAGTAATATGAGGTCAGGAAGGGCAGGTGATGATCAGTTAAGTCTGCAATTCAAGGTGGCAATCTTGTGTAGGTCACCTTTTTGCTCAGGCCACATTTTGTAACGGGATGATACAAAATACATTTTTGCAGGCCGATAGAGCACACTGTCTATGTTGCTGCTTGACAAAAAAATTAGCTTTTTTTAGATAGTCTAGTCTTAGATGTATCTTTCCCCCTGCCTTTCCCAGGCTGTCATGCATATATAGACATATCATGGAATGGTCAAGGTTAGAAGTGCCCTTAAAAGTCATCTACTTCCAGTTCCCCTGCTGTGGGCCGGGACACCTTCCACTAGACCAGTTTGCTCAAAGCCTCATTCAATCTGGCCTTGAACACTTTCAGGGATGGGGCATCCACAGCTTCTCTGAGCAACCTGCTCCAATGCCTCACCACCCTCACGGTAAAGTATTTCTTTCTTTTATCTAATCTAAACCTACCCTCTTTCAGTGTAAGGCCATTCCCCCATACCCTTGTAAAAAGTCCCTTTCAGCTTTCTTATACTGGAAGATACCCCTCCTTAGGTGCTGGAAGGCTGCAATATGATCTCCACAGAGCCTCCTCTTCTCCAGGCTGAACAACCCCAACTCTCTCAGACTGATCCCTCTGATCATCTTCTGGACCCTCCTCTGGACTTGCTCCAGCCGGTTCATGCCCTTATGTTGGAGGCTCCAGACCTAGATTCAGTGCTCCAGGCGGGATCTCATGAGAGCAGAGTAGAGTGGGATAACCACCGCTCTTGACCTGCTGGCCATGCTGCTTTTGATGAAACTGAGGACACAGTTGGCATTATGAGTTGCAAGTGCATATTGACTGGTCATGTTCAGCTTCTCATCTATGAACATCCCCAAGTTTTTCTCCTCAGACCTAGTCTCAGTCCATTTCCTCTCAGCCTGTATCCCAGTTTGGGACTGCTCTGACACACGTGCAGTACCTTGCACTTGTTGAACTTCATGTGTTTTGCAAAGGCCCAGGTCTCAAGTCTGTCCAGGTCCTTCTGGATGCTATCCCTTCTCTTCAGTGTGTCAACCCAATCACATAACTTGGTGTTATTGACAAACTTGCTGAGGGTGCACTCAATCCCTCTGTTAAACAGCGTCAGTCTCAATTCTGACCCCTGAGGAATGCCACTCATCACTGGTCTCCATTTGGACATTGAAACACTGACCATTGAAACTCTTTGAGTGTGACTATCCAGCCGATTCTTTAACCACTGAGTGGTCAAATCCATGTCTCTCCAGTTTAGAGACCAGGATGTTGTGTGGGAGAGTGTCAAATACTTTGCACAAGTCCAGTCAGATGATGCCAGTTGCTCTTCCCTTATCCACCTTATGGCCTTGCAGAAGGCCACCAGATTTTTCAGGCATGATTTAGCCTTACTGAAGCCATGTAAGTGAAAAGATCACCTCTGTTCCAAACTGTTGCCTTATGGGGAAGGAAAAAACTTTGCAAGACAACTTTATGTGGGCAAAGTAGAGAAGAGTTACTTACAGGGTTTTAGGGATACAGAATATAAAGGAGTATGAAAGAGTATATAAAGTATAAAAAGAGTACAAAAATATAAAAGATCACAGCACGTGTTGACAAGTAGCAGATAGAAAAGACTAGGGCTAGGTTGAACTTATGGCCTCAGGAATGCCATGTGAGCTCTTTTACCAAGCACCACCGCTTCAAAACATGCAGAGTAAATTAACCTGAAAGACATCCCTTTCATTCCCAGCTGTATCCAGCCAAACCCTGAGCCACTCTGCCATGTCTTACCAGCTTCACCAGCTGTCACAAACCACCTCCTTATTTTCCATGTGCCTTAGCATAGTTTCCAGGAGAATCTGCTCCATGATATTGCCGGGCAGTGAGGTGAGACAGACTGGTCTGTAGTCTCCTTTTTTTTTTTTTTTTAAATGGGGGTGATGCTTCCCCTTTTCCAGTCTGTAGGAACTTCACCAGACTGCCATGACTTTTCAAACATGATAGATAACAGCTTAGCCAATTCTTTTGCCAGCTCCCTCCATATGCAACTCATGGTTGCATATGGATAGGTCCCATGTACTTCTGTAACTGTAAGTTTCTAAGATGATCTTGAACCTGATCTCCTACCGTGGGCAATTTTTCATTATCCCAATCCCTGCCTTTGCCTTCTGTGACTCCAGTGGAGTGTATGTGGCTGGAGTACTTGATGGTGAAGGCTAATGCAGAAGAGGCATTGAGTACCTCAGACTTCTCCATATCCCGGGAAAGAATGTCTCCTGTTTCCTTCCAGAGAAGGCCCACATTGTCCCTTGTCTTTCTTCAGTCATTGACATATCTATAGAAGCTTTTCTTTTTGCACTTATCCCAGGCCAGGTTTAATTCTGTCTTTGTTTTAGTTCATAATCCATTCCCTGGCTGCTTGGAATACTTTTCTGTATTCCCCCTAAGCTACTTGTCATTGCTTCCACCCTCTGTAAGCACCCTTTTTTTGTTTGAGTTTGTCCAGGAGTATTTTGTTCATCTACACAGGCTTCTTGGCTTTTTTTGCCTGACTTCCTCTTTTCTTGGATGCATTGCTCCTGAGCTTTGAAGACGTGATCTTTGAACATTAACCCGGTTTTTTGAGCCTTGTTTGCCCTGTTTGCCTCAAGGACTTTATCAAGTCCTTTACCAAGCAGATCGCTGAAGAGACCAAAGTCTGCTCTCCTGAACTCCAGGGCACTGCACTTGCTCTGTTAGCTCCTCCATTTGATGATCACTGTAGCCAAGACTGCCCTTTATGTTCACATTCCCCACCTGCTCCTCCTTGTTGGTGAGAACTAAGTCAAATAAAGCATCTCTCCTCTGTCGCTTGGAGAAGTAAATTACCATAAATGCATTCCAGGAACTTCCTGGATTGCTTATACCCAATTTTATCCCTCCAACAGATATTGGGGTGGTTGAGGACCAAAGCTTGTGAACATGAGGCTGCTTCTATCTATCTATAGAATGCCTCACCTGCTCAGTCTTTCTGGTGAGACAGCCTATAGCAGAATACCACTATAATGTTACCTGTCCCTGCCCTTCCTTTAATCTGATCCATAAGATCTCAGTCAGCTCCTCATTCATTCCTTGGTGAAACCCCATGAACTCCCGCTGGTCACTGACAGAGAGGGCAATGCATTCTCCTTGTCTCCCCTTCCTGTTTTTCCTAAAGAACCTGTATTCTTTCATTCCAATGCTCCAGTCATAGGAGCCATCCCACAATATTCCCATGATGCCAGTAAGATGGTAACCCTGCAGGTGTGTGTGTCTCTAACTCCCCTTTATTCCCCTTGCTGGGTGTGTTTGCACAGAGGCATTTAAACTGGGTGCCCGGTGAAACCGACCTACTGCCTGGAATGGCTGGAATTCCTTTGTGCTGCTATATAAGACGAAGCTGGCTTCACTTTTATTACTTAGCATGAATTGAACACAGCTTTAAGTCAAGGAAAGTAACAGAGCCATAAAACTAATGCAACATATAGTTAAATAAGTGTGCTTAGCTACATTAATTACATATAGATATATTAGTTTTAACCATGTGTACTGTGTTGATATCCGAAGACACCAATCAAAGCTAAGACCTGAGTGGAGATAGGGAAGAAAATATCTCCACCAGAGAGTTTATATTCTAAATGTCACACAAGAATATGAAGGTTGAGATGGATATGACCTAAAAATAAATGAACATGATGATGACTGACACACTTTTATTTATTAATTATGTTTGTTGCAACTGCTTTTCTCTAGGCAACTTATCCTGAAGAATTATCATACACACTTGCTGAAAATAATTAGCAAAACAAATATCCACAGCAGATGAAGCTTTAAAAGCTTTTGATAGATCCTGTCTAGGTCAGTGGAATATTTTGCCAATGAGGACTGTGATAGCACTAATGGAAGTCCACCTGAGCCCCTGCTGATGATAATACTACCAGCAGACACACTGATAAATTATAATGGGCGCAGCAGCAGCAGCCACTCCAGAAAAATCCTTAAAGTGAATTTCCTTTAATGGCTGGGAAGACAAATGGCTCACATTTTATCACTGGATTCCTCCTCTTTCAGAAAATTGCCAATAAACTTCCTGTTCTTAGCTGAAGATTTGTCAGTATCTTGGACATAGTAAATTTAACCCATTCAGTAGCTTTAATACATTTATTCATGTCAGTTATTTGTTCAAACTGCTCTTTTTAAGGCAACTGATCTGATGTCTTTTCATATCTGAAATTATGATAGTTTTGGTTTTTTTTTTAACAGTTCAAAAACTGTAGTAGTGTTGCTGAGGAGGACAGACTCCTGTAAAATTGTTTTTCAGAAGAGATTGCCCTTATTGTAAGTACCTAAATTCATCACGTGCTTCCCATTTAGATTTGGGAGTTGCTTTCTTGTCTTCCCAGACTGACTCTGCATGAATGGCTTGTACCTAACTCTTCCTAAAACCCAGAAACAATCCCAGAGAATTAGCTGTGGGCACACAAATGTCCCCAAATTTCTGTGGTTTAATGAGCTACTTTGCATTGGCTGAGCTGGTGTGCTCCATTAGCACTCCAATTTTCTTTCACTTAGCAAACAGTTGTGACAGTCTGAGACATTATTCACCCATCCCCAGTTGTTTGCTCTTGTTCTGCTGCTGAAGACCATCCTTTGCAGTAAGCGTGGCAGAACAAATATTCATTTTCTCCTACATGTTAGTTTGAACTCCTATTCGCTGTTCATTTAATCGAGTCTGTTGCCTTATACTAAGTGGTTAACACATATGCAAACTTTTCTCCCGCTAATTTAATTTCAGAGAATTATGATCTCTGACAAAGGTGTGGCACTAAAGCTGGAGTTAGCTTCAGTAATGCTTGTGTATAAATGCCTTTAGCTCTTTCAATTACAAAGTAACACACTTGGAATTCGTGTGAAGGAAATTGTCCCACATTTGGGATGGGCTAGCAATGTGCTGATGAACAGTTGGCTCAGATGACAAGGCAGAACTTTACAGTGTTTCCATAGCTTGGGAATTTCACACTCAGGTTGGCTAAATGGCTTGCTACTTGAAACATTTCAAAGAATATTTATGTATATCAAAATCTTCACATGAAAACACTCTTAGAGACATTAATGTTTCCAGAATTGCCTGGTCACTATGTAATAGCTCTTTTTGCTCAAGTATTCAGTGAGAGAAGTTATGGAACTTGGATTCAATGCCGTCATCAATCTGTGGACTTTCAAAAGTATATTTTCAATAGACTACTATACAGTAGATGTTAGTTTAGTTAGAAAGCACTCCCCACATTTCAGCTGGAACTGCACTTTGGGTAGCAAAAGAAACAGGATTATTTTGGCCAGGAAAAACATCAGTGACATAATCAAGGGAGAAAGGCATTTGGAAATAGATATCACTACCTACTACTGAGACTGTCTTTTATGTAATTACTTTGCAAAGAGGAAAATAACTCAAGAACCTCTGATCTTCTAATTGTCTCTCACTGCAGTCCAAAAGTCGAGGTTTTCTAAGAACTTCTAAGAGTGATTTTTGAAGAAAACTTCCTTGGTGTTTGAAGCTTGCAGCTATAGTGTTCTTTTTAAGTCCACAGGTCTATGAGCGACATCTTACAAACCACCAGTTGTCAAAGGTGTTACCTGCAGAGTTATTATGTTTAGTTTTGAACATCCATATCCTTAACATTGTGGATGAAGAGGAAACTTTAGGTATTGAAGTGAGATCACTTATGTGAGCTGTGACGTATGCCTTAGGTATTTAGAGACTGCATTTCATTTCTCTTTGCTTTTAATATTTCTGTTCTCCTTCCTGTGCTATTCAAGTGCAGTTAAAGATGCACATATATAGTAGTAAACTGGTATTTTACAGAATTATGCATACGTTTTTCTATAATCCTTAAACTATGCCATAAATAATTCTTTCTAATATTAATAACTCATCAGCCTGCACAGCACTTTAAAACTAAAAAGGTTGCACTCGGCTTATAAGGTCTTACTCCAAGGTACTTTGTGTCTGTTTCTAATTTAAAAGAGAATGGAAGAAGGGGTGGATAACTAGCCTCTGGTTAGCTCAATCTTTTATATCAATGACAGTTACAGACCACATTTGTCAAGATCAAATCAAGACTTCCATGGGTATGTAGGGTAAACTGCACTTTCAGCGTTTATGTGAATAGTACATGAAATTGTCCCAAAAGTATTCAACTGAATCAAAATCTGACCACATAAATCCTTAAAAAATGGAATGGAATAATTAGATTTACTATTGAATGCTTTTGTCTGTTTGCCTGAGGTAGGAACTCTTTTGAATCTATTAATCATATTAATTACCATAGCACTCTAGGAATCTGATTGCTCTGTACCTGTATAATGCCTAATACAGAAGATACAAGGGCCCATCCTCCAGAGATACCGACCTAAATGGCAATAGAGAGGTAGACTGTGAGTGTGTGCTTGCCTCACTATAGCTATAAATATCACCTCAGGTCTTGTGCTGTGTTGATTAGATGGCTGTGGTTTCTGGAAAAAACTGCATGGGTACAGGAAGGTTTCAAATGACCAGAATACATTGCAGAGAAATTTGCTATATATTCTTTTTGCATGTATGCAAACATACGAAGTGAACATAATCACTAAATTAATCTCACAATTAACTTATTTTTGCCTGAGTGATATTTTGAAGATTAAAGATGTTGCACTATAGAAATACTGATAATGTGGTATTATCAGATATTGATCAGAAGTTTGATTCCTAAATCAGGTGTAGTTTCACATAAAAGCAAGAACCTTTTTTTGAATGATCATCAATGGAAAGAGAGGGCATGCAGAAACAGGAGTCATATTCCACTTAAGACAAGCATGTTGATAAGTTAGGGAGGGTCTTCACAAAACAAGTATTAGCATTCTTCTTCTTTTGTGGTTTTTTTTTTTTGTTGTTGTGTTTGTTTTTTTTTTTTAATTCTGGAAAAAATACCCTAGCAATGGTTAAGCACATAAGATCTTGGTAAGTATCTCAATGAAAACATTAAATAAATCCAGGAAAAGTTTGCAAGCACTATTAATAGTGAAAAATATCAGTGACAACCAAACAGTCTTCTACAGATGTTAGGAAACATCTCTTGTAAACCGATGTCTTTATAGAATATCTGTACTAAAACTGAGAACATAGGTCACACACTAAGGTAAGAGAATGCATTTTTGGAAATCAAGAAAAAAAGCATTGAAATTATGATTAGTAACAAGGAATATGAGTTCTCAGCTCACATAGAGGCCAAGATCAAATGTGCCCCTTGTAAAAATAAAAATGAGACTTTGGAGTAAAATACTGTACTAATATGACTCCAGTGACAATTCCATACTCTATTCCAGAGTTTACACTTTTAAAAAGATATTGATAAATGGTGAAGGTTGAGAAAAACCTTACAATGATGAATCATAGTCTAGAAAGCCTGCCTTGTAGTAAGAGACTAACAAAACAGAACCTAATTATCTCAACAATAAGAAGGTAAGAAGGTTGACTAATCATGACCTATAAAGTATGTAAGTTGAAAAAAGAAGTTAATACTAAAAGGTTCTTTAATTTAATAGAAAAAGCCAAAGTGAAGTTCAGTTTTGTAAGGCTACAAGCCAGGAATGTGATTTTGACAGTAAGAGTAATTATGTACTAGCAAAATTATTCAAATATTGTAGAACTTGCACAATGAGGAAGACTTACCTTTAAAAAAAAAGTAAAAAAAAAAAGAAAAAGAAAACTTCTTATACTTTTGTTCAACAGTAACTAAATGACTTTTCAAAAAACACAGCAATAACAAGCAAAATAAAATCAAACCAAACACCAAACTGATGAAGCACTTAGGCTAAATGACATGAAATATATCCGTAGATAACATTAATGGTATCTTCTACCTTTGATTTTATACAAGCAGAACCAGAGCCCAGGAACTGTTTCCATTTCTCCAAGACTGAAAAAGTCAATGTCTATACCTGCCTCATACAGTTTAAAGTTGTATCTCAGAAGCTGTTGAAGTACAAATTGCTGTGTTTTGTTATCTAAAAAAACCTTAAATAGGTGAGGTGATTTTTCTGTGCTATTGTCTACATATCTAATATCTAGAATATCTTGGGTTTGGATGTTTCTCAGAAGCAGAGAATGACACTAAAAGTTTTAGTAAAAAACTCTAAGAAGAATGCAATTAGACTGTTACTAAAAAGGCATGTATCATGGAAAGTTCTCCTGAGTATTCTCACAGTGCACTACTCCCAGCTTACCTCGTTGGCATTGCAGGTGGGACTCTACAGTGTGTTTTTGATTTATCTGGTAAGTAGCAGAGCCAGCAGTGCAGTAAACACTTCATTTTACTATGAATGAAAGATTTTGAATGAGAAAATATAGATGTGATTTTTCTGAGTTGTAGTTTTGTTGTTCTGTGTAACTTTCTGTGAAAATAGTTATCGATAAAGTTTTTCTTTTATCAACAAACCATAAAAAGATAAGCCACACAGGAAACAATTTTTTCCTTGAAATTTAGTAAACAGCATCTCAATTAGAGGCTACAAAATTAGGAAACATTTACTATTTTCTGCAAATTTTAATTTTCTGCATGTTCATTTTAAAATAATCTCTGGAATTTTCTTGTTTATTTGATGCACCCGCTGGACTCTTCCTATTTCCTTTTGTTTTAAGTCCTGCAGTTTGGCATTAACGTTTTCTGCATTTCTCATTTACTCAGAGTCTTACAAAGGACTATATCTGCAATGTGTTATCACCCTTGTATGCGGGAAGTGAGCTCATCCAGTGACCTGAATACGAGACTCATTCTGGATTTTAGTCCACTGAAGATGGGCTTTTTGCAGCACAAAGCTAGTGAAACATACCATACCAACTGCATAAAGGGTATTAGGACCATAATGGCTCATCCTTGCATAAAAGGGAATCTAAGTACATCAACATTATGAATATTGGAATAAGAAGACCAAACAGAAAACAGGAAGGGGTAAGGAGTCAATTCCTGTTTAAACAATTGTAGAAAGTCCCTCTTGTCCTGCTCCAAGTTTTCATTTTCACACACAGAATCACACAGAACCAGCAAGGTTGAAAGAGACTTTCAGGATCATCCAGTACAACTTTCAACATAGCACCATCATAATCACCCCTAAACCATATCTCAAAGTGTCACATTCAGACACCTCTTGAACACGTCCAAAGACAGTGACTCCACCACCTCCCTGGGCAACTTATTCCAATGCCTAACCACTATTTTAGTGAAAGTTTTCTGTTTTTTTCTAACATCTAATCTGACCCTCCCCTGGTGCAATTTAAGGCCATTTCCTCTCGTTCTTTTGCTTGAGACATGGTGGAAAAGACTGATTCCCACCTCAAAACAACCTCCTTTCTGGTAGTTATACAGAGCAATAAAGTCTCCCCCAACTCTCTTCTTCTCTAGACTAAACACCTCCAACTATCCCAGCCACTCCTCATAGGACATGTTTTCTAGACCCTTCACCAGCTTTGGACATGCTTCAGCACCTCAATGTCCTTTTTGAAGTCAGGGTACGAAAACTGAATACAGGATTCAAGGTGTGCCCTCACCAGTGCCAAGTAAAGGGGGACAATCACTTCCCTGGTACCGCTGACCTCACTATACTTGATATAGGCCAAGGTGCCATTGGCTTTCTTGGCCACCTGGGCACACTGCTGGCTCATATCCAGCTAACCTGTCAGTCAGCATTCCCAGGTCTCTTTCTGCTGAGCAACTTCCAATACACTCTTCCCCAAGGCTGTAGCATTGGATGGGGTTATTGTACGCAAGGGCAGGTCCCAGCACTTTGCCTTATTGAACCTCATACAACTGGTCTCTGCCCACCAATCCAGCCTGCCCAGATCATTCTGTAGAGCCTTCCTACCCTCAGGCAGATCAACACACCTCCCTAAGTTAGTGTGATCTGTGAACACACTGAGGATGCACTCAATCACCTCGTCCAAACCATTGATAAAGATATAACAGGTCTGGTCCCAACGTTGAACCCTGGCGAACACTGCTAGTGACCAGTTGCCAGCTGGATTTACTTACTTTTAGTTAATTTAGAATTTGAATTGTTTGGAATTAATAACAAACTGGACAAATAAAATTGAGAAGCTTCTTTCCCTTGCCTTTCCTTGCCTTGTCTTCCCTTCTCCTTCCCTCCTCATTATACTTTCTTGCTATTAACTCAGTACGTCTTAGTATGAAACATGGGTTATCTGATTTAGAAATTAACTCATGGAAATTTTACATTGATTGGACTTGGGAGACCAAATTATGCCTTTCAGAAAGAGGTTACATTGGATGGAACTGAGCAGAGTTTGGCCTGTTTTCAGTCAGACTGTCGTGTACTGTGATTTATTTAGATTTTACTATTTACAAGGGTCATGGTTTAACCCCATTCAACAGCTAAACCTCATGCAGGTGCTTGCTCACTCTCCACTCAGAATGGGGGAGAGAATCAGAAGGATGAAAGTGAGAAAACTCATGGGTTAAGATAAAGGCAGTTTAATAGGTAAAACAAAAGCTGTACATGCAAGCAAAGCAAAACAAGGAATTCACTCACCACTTCCTACGTGGCAGGTGTTCAACCACGAAAGCCAAACTCCATCATTCATAGTAGGGACTTTACTACACATTGCTCTGAATTCCTCCCCTTCCTTCTTCTTCCACCGGGATTTTATGCTGAGCATGGGATACCCTTTGGTCAGTTGGGATCGGTTGTTCGGGATGTGTCCTCTTCCAACTCCTTGTGCACCTCCAGTCTGCTCACTGGTGGGGTGAGGTAAGGAGCAGAAAATGCCTTGATGCTGCATAAGCACTGCTCAGCAACAACAAAAACATCCATGTATTATCAACACTGTTTCCAGCACAGATCCAAATCACAGCCCCATACTGGCTCCCATGAATAAAATTAACTCTATTCTAGCCCAAACCAGCAAAACAAGTAAAGTTGGGTTAATACTAGAGTACAATGTGACCTTGTAAAAAGAGATGGTGTTGTATAGCAAGTGCCATTCTTCTCTCTGAATGATTGCTTCTGGACTCCTGCGTGGTGCTATAAATATGCAGTGGATTGCTGCAGACAAGCCACAGATTCCGACTGTACCTTTAGCTTTTTGAAAGTTCTAAGAGGAGGAAAATACATTCTGCTGTTCTGATCAAATGCCTTTGACTTAAATCCTTTGATCATATACTTGTGTGGAGTCTATGGAAAGTTTAGTTTTATTGCTGTGTTTGAGAATATTTAAGTCATAGTTGCAAACCTTAATTGTAAACATTAGAGATGATCGTTTGGTAACCTGCAACAAATTACCTCCTGTTAGTACAACATAGGTGGAAGATAATTATTCAGATTAACTAGTGTATACTTTAATATCCTACAATTTTATCTTATAAAATGCATGACATACTCATCAAAATAAAGACTGTCCTGCAAAATTTGGGACAGATGGCAGTGCAAGATGACATCTTTTCTAAATGTGTCAAAATATTCACTCAGTCAAGCAATATGATTGGTTGCACATTGTGGATGTGTTATTAAAATAACAAAAGCAGTAAAATTCACTTGCATGAACACCTGCTGCTAGAGTCACTTAAAATAAGTAAGTCAAAACATATAATTAAGTAATATAATTAATTCACTGACAAATAACAGTGTAATACAGCTATTGCAATGATTAAAACGTTTTAAGTCAGTGAATTACATCTGTATTTAGATTTGCAACATTCAAAACCAAAACATGACTTCCTAAGTGACGCTGAAGGAAGTATCCTTCACACCATATAACAAACACTATATAAGAACAGACACACAACAGGCCTACTGTTGTCTGTTAAATGATAACTTTAAATCAGATAGTATATATTCCTTTACCACTTGAAACAGGAGACCATAGAAGTGATTGATAAGCCAAATATCACAGACAGAATGCAGATTAGCGAAAACAAAGCACTATGTGCTGTCTTCTGGGGATCTGACATGTGGGCAGAAACAAAATATCTAGAAAAGAAGAGATGCAGATTTCTTTTTTCTTTTTTTTTTGCATTTGAAAATCTCAAAGACTCAGATTATGAAATCTAATAGGTCTCTAGTGGCAGGCAGTCTCATCAAGGTATGAATATGATTTTTGTTTCAAATTATGGAAAGATCTTCAGGATCCCTTTCTTCTCTGCTATGTTTTCAGAGAATCTGGCCAACCTTCACCTGTTCTCAGCAGAGGGTCTCACACTCTGAACAATGTTAATTGCTGTTATTAAACTGATCAAGGGAACACACTGTGGAGCGAAACAAGGCACATCTGTTGGAGGCCTGAGCACGTATTTGCTACAGTGCCCTCAGTCTGAATCTATACACGGGAAGAGAACCAGGAATCCTATGTTGTAGTACCTAGCAATAACCACAGGGCCCGCTGTTCAGTCCTCACACTTGACCATCACTTAGTTAGCTTAGTGGTTAGCTAACTAAAATACAGGCATCAAATAACTGGTCTGCTTATGAAAAAAAAAATCTGTTTAAAATGATGGGGCAATAGGCAACTGTCTACTTTGCTGGTTTTGTATGGGAGAAAGGGGAATAGGATCAAAATGTTTCATTGCTTGGTGTGCAATTATACTGTCAGTTCCATGAAAACGCATATGGGTGAATACGGTAACAACAGCCTGGTACTGTAGAAACGGCGGCTGCAAAGGGTTAACAAAGGCTGCACTTGCTGTACATGATCACGGAGCAGAGAGATCGACAGTGTGAATTGTGTGATCCCCTCGAACACACACACACACAGAGGAACACCTTCACTCCTCCATGTGAGCAGCGCCCACCTGTCCAGCTCCCCGGTCCGGCTCCGCCAGCGCCGCTTCGCGCGGGGATGCGACGCTCCTTCGCAGGGGGCTGTGGATGGAGATGCGGTTTCTGTAGCGATGGGGCCGGCTGCGGGGAGCCATTGGCTGCCGGCTTTGTGAATTTCATTCAGTTTGGTCCAATAGCGGGAGGAAAGCGCCTGGTACAGCCTGGACCTCTTCCCCCCTCCCCTCTCTCTTCTCTCTCCCCCCCTCCCTCCCTCCCCATCTCTCTCTCCCAGCTCGCCTTGCCTTGCAGATCAGTCTCTCCGCGGCTCGGTTTCTCTGCATAGGCAATCACAGCTCCTACTCCCAGACTCAAGTCTCCCTCTCGCACTGATTGCAATGAATTTTCTGCCTGAATGTAGGTCGCTTACAACCGAGAACAAGAGTTTCCTTCAAATCCAGTGTTGTTGTCTTTCTTGTTGTTATTTTTAATTTTTCCCCCCCCTTTCGTGATCGTTGCATTCCTTTGGAGAAGCCAATCGCGTTGGATTCCAAAAAGGAGAGCAGGAACCGTGTGTGAATAATCCTGGCTGCATGATAGCCCGAGAGGATTTCCTGAAAGATTCTGGCTGTGTAAAAAAGACCCCTATGCTTCTGCAGCTATCCCAGTGTTAAGGTAGGAGTACTGGATTCGCAGTTTGAGTGTTCATTTTCATTTTTTTTCTGTTGCTTTTTCTACCCCCCTTTTTTATTTTTTTTGGCGAGGGTGGGGGAAAGAGGGAGAGGTGTTGCAGTTGGTACTCTGGCAAAGGACGAGCAGTTTGCTGCAGTCGTCTGTGCTTTTACTTTCCCATCGTGATAAAGCGATACTTTCTGACATTTCCACCATCATACGGGATCTCGTTGTCATATATGGATATTTATGCAAATTTCTTAATTTTTTACCCGCTTCGGTCTCGTCCCCTATATCCCCTTTGCACCGTAATTTCTTTGGAGGCATTTTGCTGCAATCAGCTATTTGGAAAGGCTCTGGGGTTCTGTGTGAGATGTTTACAAAGTAGCTCTGCCTTACAGCCAAATAAACAGAAGAGTGTGGAGGAGAGGAGGGAAAAATATCTGCAGTACAGGCAGAGAAAAATAGCGAAGCCACAGTTTCCTGCAAGCGCAGAGAGGGGCAGGAGCGGCACCTCAAGCTCGGTGTGCGCCTATGGTTTTTAGGGAAACACAAAACCAACACGTAGGTTTTTGGTTAACCACTTTCCTCGCCACCACCACAGACACGAAAAAGCAAAAGGACGGGGACGGGCAGGATATGGGGGGAGAGAGCAAGGGAGGCGGCTGGTCAGAGGAAATCTTGGCTCTTCTTGGATTAAGCAGTTCACCCGCTTTCGCTTGAGCTATTCCGTGGTGGGTTTTCCTTCTTTCCTTTTTTTATTTTTTTCCCCTCCTTTCTTCTTTTTCATTCTTTCTTTCTTTCCTTTCCGGGCACGGGTAAAATGCCCGCTTTTGTGATGGGCATGGGCTTCCGCACGTGATAGAGCGGGGACTGGCACTGGGCAGAGCCAGCGTGCGCGGAGCGGTGGCTGAGGGCGGGGGTAAAAGAAAATAGGGGGAAAAAAAAAAAGACAACCACCACCTCCCCCCTCCTTCCCCCGAACTCTCCCCGCCCTTCATCTCCAGCTCGGCAGTAAATCGGTTTCTCTGCAAAGCTG
>WBMV01000141.1:1933778-1989549 GCA_013396655.1 Campylorhamphus procurvoides
GGGCCGTCCCGAGCCCGCCGAGCCGGAGCGGCATTCCAGCGGGAAGCGTGTGTGGGTTTGTTGGGATTGGGGCGGGGGCGAAGAGCGAGGCGGTGGGAAAACCTGAGCTCGGCGGGGTGCGACGAGGCTGGGCCGGGCGGTGGTCCGGGAGGGCCGGGGTGCCCGCGTCCCGCTGTCCGCAGGCGCTGTGCACGTATTGCCTGTCGCAGGGAGGGCTGGAACGCAGAGGGAAGTTTAGATGCTTTGTATTTAAAAACAAGACACGGCCACAAAAAAACCCCAAACCAAACCAAACGGAAAAAGCCTCCTCCCCAAAACAGTCAAAACGCCTCTTTAGCTATGCTTGATAAGTGTTGGAAGTAAGCAATCATGAAATTCTATTCTGATTTTTTTTTTTTTTACATGTGTCGAGTAGTAGGTGATTAGAAAGCTATTCTTAATTGGAGGAATTTACAAGCAGTTAGACTAAAATGGAAATCCCTGATATTTTTTCTCTTCTGAAAACACAAATACAACTGCTAATATAGAGATCTCATAAATGAAAGGGCTGTAGTCCATATTTCAAAAAATTAATTGTTATTAGATGTGTAAATTCCCTGTTAGCGCTAAAGAAATAAACTGTCACTCTAAGAAGTAATTATTTCCACTCGTTTTAATTCCTAGATAAGAGCACAGCTTTGCTTTGTAAAAGTAAGCTGACTTTATGTGTCAAATGAACCCTGCATTTTATTCCCATTTTACTTAAAAATATGCAGTTTATTTTTTATCAGCATCTATGCAGGCTTCTGTATAGGTAGCATCTATATAGACATGCATTAAGATACCTCTTACTGAGTAAGAGTTGCGTGCGTGCAGTGCATTGTCTTATGAATCATATTTCAATGAATCATTAGTCTGAGAACATGAAAACATGTCATAGAGTTTCTGGTTACTCAAAACAGGAATATCTCTGATTGCATGTAATTTTCTCAGAATAACAGAAAAAGAAATTTGGTTTTGACCTCATATATACAATTTTGAAATCACTTCTCCTTTGTGTATAAATATAGTTGTTATTGCTCTCTTTTACTTTTATATTGATATGCCTGTGTATCATATGGATCCAATTGTTGTTGGTATGTTGTGTGCAAGTGCCACCCCTTAAGTTGTACCAGATACAAGAACTGAAATTCAGTTTGATATCCAAAATGTCTTGGTCCTCAAGCTATTTTGAATCTTTTTTTTTTTCCATTGAATCTAATGGCCCTTAGTTTTGGTCTGTACTAGAATGCATTCTCATATAGGTAAGAAAATACATTTTCTTTCTTCTGCATTTCTGGAGGGAGTGATCTCTTGCCCACTATTGTTTTAAAATGCAGTGCTGTATCAAAAATATGTAGACTGTAAATTCCAAGATTCCCAATATTTTGGGGTTTTATTGATCAGCAAAGCACAGTGATCAGTATAATACATCACAATGCAAGTAAACAAAAACAAGCCTCATAATATGAATGAAACAGACCAACTGAATTAAATTAGGACAAGTGATAAAGCTGGTGGGTTTACTGGAGTTGCCATGCTATCTTATATATTTTGTACTCTCACTGTATCTTTTTAGCTGATCCCATGTTCTTGGGCAATCATTCACCTGAAAAATTTTGCATTTGATAAAAATGTCAATTTTAATAGCATCCTTCAGCTGAAGGCCTGCCATGTAGAACTGAAGGCAAGAGACAGAACAGCTGCTTAACTGAAGCTTTGTATTAAAAGTATCGTATAGAAACAAGGATTTGTTTGGCTTTTTTTTTTTTTTCTTTTTTTTTTTTTAACAACAGGGTGATTCAAGCAACATTTACCGACTGCTACATAGAGGTTTGCACATTTGTTTTCGACAGGTTCTCAGTACAGCCTCCTCTTGGCCTTTCAAACACACATGCTGCTATTTGATGGCTGAATCACATACTGTAAAGAACAGCTCCACCTGGGTAGGACAGTAATAAGCATCATGCTATAACCAGCATATAATTTAGTCATTCTGTCACTTGAAAACTTGTCATTGGGATTCAAGATCTCTTCTGCATGAGTAAATTGGTTAGTTATGTGCACTGAATTATAAGGCTGTGAGTCTTTAAAAATATATATAAAAAAATCTAATAAGGAATAAACACGAGCTGCACAAATCAATATAAGTATCTCATGTCCAGCAGCAGCTATCCTCTGTCACAGTTCAACTCAGGTGCCTCAAGCAATGTTTGTAAAGCATTTATGCTGTGAGCCATTTCGATCCTCACATCTGACAGGGTTATGTACTCAACTCTATCACCTTTTAATAGTTCTCCACTTCTCATTGTGTTTGTTTTAGTACTTCCCAGAATAGATTTGAAAGAAAAATAAAAAAGCAACAATAAAGAAACCCCAAACACCAGAGAGAAAAATCACTTTGCTGTCTAGTGGAGGAAGAACAAGTTTTATTGACAATACTCTTGGAAAATTTTTAGCAATGAGATAGGGCACAAAGGTAATAAACTTTTCTCAACTTGGGAATGGATGACAGTGTAGAGAAGACAAAATTGAAAGATAAGATTTATAGACAGTTTGCAGTGCTTGAATTTAAAAGGTAGGAAATTATTCTGGAGATGTTACTGGCAAGCTCATCCTTCTCTAACCCTGTAAACTAACGGGGATGAATTTTGACATTAAAAATAAGCTATATAGGAAACAGGGTTACTTTATGGCTGGCATGCATAGCTCGCATGAGGGTCTGAATAGAAGCAGCCCTTGTAGAATACTGGCTTATCCTGTGAGATCTGCAGTGGGGCTTTACCAGTGTCACAGCTAATTCAAACCAAATGCATTACCACATGCTGGAACTATCCTTAGCTAGGAATGCTCAGATTTGTACTGTAATAATCTAAAAATAAATTGTAGTCACTGATGTCACAATGTATGATTCTTTCTTTTCGGCTGTCTTCTGTGCGGAGCCCACACACTATTCAGTGTCATAGGATGTATTTCACAAAGTGTATGCCACTGACTAGCTTCAGTAGAGGGTTGGTTAGGATTTTCCACGCTTGTCTGTCTTCTGTTATTTATGTACTAACTGAGCTTTGCAACTTGATGGGGAGGCTGAGCCTTTCAAGAGAGGTAGGCTTTGAAAATGAATGGCACTCTCACTAATTTTGCAGTGACTTAAGGTCTCATTTATAGGATGAATATAAATACAAATTTGTATTTACTTGTGAATGGATTTATTTTGAAATAAATTAAAAGTATTTTTGAGATTTATTTGCACAGATCATTAAGACTAAGCCACTTCAATATTTCACCATAATAGATGACAGATGAAATAGTAGTGGCATGATTTGATAGTAGTAAACTTCCATCTAGCATTTTTCCAATTTGCTTTTATTGAACACATTAGACAAAACAGGTAGCCTACTCCTTCTCCATGCAGATGAGTTCAGAGAGAAGACCTTTCCTTTGCCCTCCAGATGAAGGTAGTCATTGCCAGGTCGAAGTCTAGGATAGCCAGAAACGAAAGGGGACAATCATGAATGGGACTTCTTTCCCAAGGTGTTAATTGAAGCAGTCTAATGGCTTGATTTGAAAATGCCTGTTACTGTAGTGTGCTGATGGGCTGCACTGCAGGCCCGGGACAGACCTGGAAGGAACAGATTTTCAGGCTCTCTATGTTGCTGTCAAGTTAATGGTCTTTCCAGGACTGACCAGTCATCTTGGTCAGTGCCATCATGTGGTGATCTTGTAGCATTTTTGCCAGACATACCTAGTTAGTGAGCAAGCCTCTTGATGTTTTAATATCAGTTTATACCCTTAGTGAAAGGGTATTCAATTTAATGCCAAAAAGTCTTTCAAAAAACTTTTTAGAGAAATACTATGGAGTGGGCTCAAATAAATTAGTCATATTTTATGTAAGAGGGTGTCTTATGCTTTCGAACTCTGGAGGAAAGTAAGTGGACAGATTTCAATAACTACTGTTTGGTGGGTTTTTTGTTCCAAAGCAGATCTTTCAGTAATCACCTCCGAATATTGATTTGTTCTATTCCAACAAATACTACATTATATTCACACTTTCGATTTCTGATACATAAAAGCCCTACTTCATATCTATCCAAATATAATAAAAAAGGGACAAGGCTGATAGCCTCTTTTGAAATAAAAAGAATTTGAAATGGAAACAGATTCTTAGTGGGTTTTTTTATATCTTCATTTTGCACTGACTTTTGTAATACTGATTTTAGACTTAATTTTCAAGTTTTGCAGAAGGCTGGTGCTTCAAAGTAGATGTGCTGGACAGTTTTTCTTCTGTCAGATAAAGTTTTTTGCAGACACTACACAGAACTCTGCAATTAAAAAGAGCAGGGAATTACTCAAAATTTATCAGTAGTTTAATTACACATCTAAAAATTCCTTTTCTGAAAATAAATAAGCATTTTTTTCCTCAATTTCTCTCTATTTACTTATTTTGCTCCAAAAATCTCTATCCCTTATACATCAAATGCATCTTTTGAGCACTTATGCCTATGCAGAACAAATTACCTGCAAATTATGTAAGAAATGCTATACTTTGAGATATGATTCTTACTTCTGTGATACATTGTGAATGTTTTCCAGATCTATCTTCTCAAATAAACAGAATTAGTATACTATTTATACAGGACATTATATAAGACATATGTTGTCAAATGTATGATACATTTTTACGCATTTTCTTACTGGATGTAGGATAAACCATTAACATTAAATGACTTATGTAACAGGACCAAGGTAAACAGATTCTTGACAGACTAATGTCATGCAACCAGGTCTTGTTGGATTCAGTGCAAAGATACCGGTTAATTTCTAAAGGCTTTTGGTCAGATCCAATAGTATTTGCGTAGAATTGTATGAAGTATTTGCGTAGAGCTGGCAATGTCATACATAGAGCATAAAAGTTTTCTTCCAATTTTCCATTAAATTCTGCTAATGAAATTGCTTTCAAACCTTGGTTTGAAAAGTGAAAATGAAAG
The DNA here is from genome assembly GCA_013396655.1 of Campylorhamphus procurvoides. NCBI lineage: Eukaryota > Metazoa > Chordata > Aves > Passeriformes > Dendrocolaptidae > Campylorhamphus > Campylorhamphus procurvoides. The sequence goes on from WBMV01000141.1 coordinate 1,938,785, forward strand.
CATAGCCTCTGAAAAATAATACCTCTCCATCCCTTCCTTGAAGGGCTTGTTACATGAGTAGAAGATTGTGCAGACTAAAAAAGTATCCTAGGTGATACAGGAGCATGTACTGCCTGAATTCAGGTTCTGTTGGCGACTGTGTTTATGAAGACAAATGGTTGTACAGACTTGTTTCTGTTTGTGATTTCATCCTGAAGTTTCTTGGATTTGCTTTTCAAAGAAACTGGGCATGTGTTAGATGGAGTACACACATCTGTACACTTTTCCAGTCATTCAGTCATCTCATTAGTTGTGGTTGTTGAAGAAGCAGGTTTTGCCTAACCTCTAAACTAGTATTTTAATAACTGTATTTTAATAACTGTATTGTTACCTCCCTGGATGTTCAGTTGTACTGGTTTTGGATCATAGTTTTCAATGTTATTTTATACATGGTGGTGACAAAAAAGGGAAAAAAATCCTCTTCTGGATTCCAGAGGAAATATGTATGAAGAGGTAGAGCCTGTGTGAATCTTTGGTAAATCAGTCATTACCAAAACTCTCTGAAGTTTTTAAGGTAATAGGACTGTCTGGATTTCATGGGATGTCTTAGGCAAAGAGCCAAAAAAGATTACAGCAACGACTAGAGGAAGCAACTATTGAATTCTTGCTGTGTGAAATGTAGCCTTCACCCAAACTTTAGTGCGGAGTGTTCAGTGCAGCACTTTAGGACATTTATCAATCGTGGTGTTCCTTCCCAGTCAGGTATATATAGTCACTGATTTGTTTGCTGTAGTCTCCCAAGCCAAATATAACCCTATCACTAATGTAATTACTGTTATGCCTGCCTGCTACATTTTATATAATATACATGAAAACAAAGATAAGTTCTCAGGACACAATGGTGTGAGGGGAGGTAGAACTTTCTGCAAATTATGCACAGCTGGACAGATGAGCTGTGGTGCCTGAGGCTGTGAATTTGTATTAACACAGCCAGCAGTAGGTTTGCTGCCTGAATTAGAAATGTTCGGTGTGTGTAATTTCCAAATGTGCAGGTGGTGAATTTGGGGACAGAAGATGTAGATCCAGTGGTTTTGACAGATTAAATAATAGCAGTTGGCATAACAGGAAATTAATTGTGGAGCTGGAGGAGATCTCCTTAGGGAAAAGCTAGCGTATAAATTTCATGCTTATTGTACTTTGCTTTAGTTCAGGTGCACAAGTGCAGGATAGGTGGACTTACTACTTCGATCTAAGCAGTTTAATAGTTACTAAGAAAATACCTTTTTTATTTTTACATTTATTATGTCTCTCTTTTTCAAGATCTTGTAGGTAAAACTGTTTGAAGATAAACATTTCATGTTTATATTGGTTTGATGTAATCTTTGCAAGTAAATGTTACGGATACAGCACCTTAGGACTAAGGCCAGATGGCACGTATATTTAAAACAAAACCCACCAACAAAAAAAAAGAACAAACTAGAAGAACCAGTAGGATTTTCCTACCCTTGGACTATGAAAGGCATGCTGCATTGATTTATCTGCCCTGATCTGGTGCAGAGGTGCAATTTTACTGAAATGCAGGGGGTTAATGGTGCAGTTAGCATGTGCCATCACTCTTACATGGAATTGTTATGCTCATGGAGAGGCATGCAAGCACAAGCAAAAGTAGTTCTTCACTAGAAGAGCTGGTCTACCCTCTTTTGTTCAATAGTGAACAAATGTATATTAATCCTTGTAATTTTCAATCCGTATTTTCCTTTCCTTGTTGGCTTTGGAATATGATGTTCTAGGGAATTGGCCTCCTGTCCAAATCTGTCTTGTCTATAAAAGTTTTAGCTTTAGAAAACTGACATTAGAGCACATAGTTAGAATGTTTAATTTTCTCTATTTCTTCCTTTTCCACAAGGTTTGTTTGTTTATTTGTTTTTTCTTTTCCTGTAACTTTGTAATTTCTCTTAGCAACCCAGAGCCTGTGAAACGCTTTCCATTCATGACTTAAAGAAGGTGTAATACTGGTCAATATGGTGACCATGGCTTCAATAACTAAAGTAAAACCCCCATTATATCTTGGTCAATTTGCGTTAGCAATTCTGTTACACTGAATTTGAGTGTCTTTTTGTGAAGAATTTCTTGTTCTGGCATTCAAAATCGTATTAGCAATGTCAAAGTTACATTAGCAATGCTGTAGAAAGGACAGGAGACAGGAGCAGTTGTAGTAGTGGCAGTGTGTTGAATTCTCTTAGCTATTAGCTAGGTAGGATTGGAAAGCTAAGTAAGCATTTTGTATATGAGTAAATGATCACTGGATAATAGCACTTCACAGAAACATCCTTCTCGGGTAGATTTCAGTTTTGTTTGGCCCTGGAGGGTGGCAACTTGGTTAGGCTTGATATCTCACCGTTTTCTGAAACCAGTTAGAGCTGGTTTATTCAAGAAGAACCAAAATGTGCAAAGTGGGAGAAGATATTGGGTGAAGCCTGAGACGTCAGTAAGGATGATGGAGAGATGGTCCGGTTCCATTTTGGAAGACAAAATTGATTGGCTTCTGAACAGTATTGATAGCATTTGCAACACAACTTCTCCCTCGTAAGGCCTGAAAGATAAGCACTAAGCATATTTATGTCTGAGATGAGGAGAGTGCATGTTCCGGTTCTTACCTTTTCCTCTGTGAAAGGTGAGGATGCTTCCTAAATGATCCAAACCGTCTCTGTCTTATTCATCATCTCTAACTTGGTGGGGTGTTTTCCTTCTCTTGTCATTACCTCAAGTGGCCCATCCTAGGCAGAGTCTGTAGACACACAGTGAGTTGCAGAAGATGACCACTTCCAAAGGAAGATTAGCATGATTAACTTTCATAGAAAAAGAATATGATGACACACAGGGATAGTAGACATACAAGAGTATAGAGAGTGTAATACAAGAGGACTGACTGTTCAAATACTGAATTCTGGAGCATTTATAATAGCAAGATATGAGGCAAGGTGGATTTACAAGAGGAGGTGATGCTTTTGAAATGAGAGTTTGGTTTAGTCTGAAGGGGTGCAGTGTTGTAGACATTACGGGTCAAGGTAAAAATAAGATTCTTAATATCGCCATCACTGCTTTTTAAGGAAACTGTATCCAGTGGTATCATCACTGAATATATTTCTATTTAGAAATGATTGTTTGTTTTATCCTGTTTTTCCTAAGAATTATAATGAATTATCTTTTTTGTTTAATTTCAGATACATGGCTTTTTTTGGTGTTGGATTTTTTTGTTTGTTTGTTTTTATTGTTTGTTTGTTTTTTGTTTGTTTTTCTCCTTTCCATTTTTGCTGTCCTTTTGGTGTTTGTGTGCTTTTGTTTGTTTGTTTGATTTTCCCGACATGGAAATTTTACTAGAAACCTGCAGTTGGTCAGAGAAACTAGTCTTGCAAAGAATTGTAAATACGGAGAAATTTACCTGGGATTGTGTAAAGGCAGGCTTAAAAAACTATGTGGGTTTTAATGGTTCTATCACTGGTACATGGTGGGGGGAGGGGAAGAAAATTATAGTAAAATGTGTCTTCATCCTACTCATATACATCACTCAAAGATATTAATGTAACAATTGATAAAGAACGTGCAGTCACTGCTGTACCATTACTTTACGCCTGAGTTATATTTCATAGTTACAAAACTTTGATCACTTTTTAAAGCCAAATACAGTTGATATACTCTGCCTATCTCAAAATAGTAGATATTTGGTAAGACACAAAGCGGTCAGAAGAAAGCATTTTTTTCCTCAGAGGATGCAGAGTACTAATGTTCCATGTTCTTAATAGAAAACCTGCTCCAGTATATAAATGGACATAATGCATGCAATCCCAATTTTAAGAGCAATTTTTCTTCTCTTTCTGTAAGCTGTATATTTAAAAGTTTACAAGCCTGACTGAGATCTCATTAACACTGGTTTTGCATTGGTTTATACCATTGTATTCAGTGACACTGTGTATAATATTTGAGTGTCTAGAAGTATTTAGTGTGTAAAAAAACACAGTCAGGTTCCAGGATTTTCTCCCTCCTCTTGTAGCTAATGCCTCATCATTTAATGTATTAATTTGGCAGAGGTCTCTTTTCAGCTAGGAAGGACTTGTTCTCTCCGGAGTAAATTGTTTACCTGCCAGCTATATATGTTTGCTCTAGTGAATGGGAGTGAAATGGTCCATCACAAATTCATGTAACTGCATTAACCTTCTTGACACTGTGACTCTGAAAAGTTAAGACGAGGACAGAGGTGAATGACAGGAGGTGGTGAAAATAAGATTCTTGAACACAGCACACATTCTACTATGTGTGAATAGTCTTAGAACTTAAGTGATTTTTAGAGATAAATTTATATTTTAAGTTTATTTGTCTTCATTAGGTTACTCTTACTAAATGGGAGGATTGTATTTTATCAGAATTTCAAGTCAAGTGGAAATGTTTTTAGTTCCTAATTCATGGTGATTTCTAGATTCAGACTTTGTGTTTAGACAGGTAGAAATTTCATGTACAGAAAGAAGAAAAATGAAATGGAGGGAAAAAACTCCATTACAACATTCTTTATTACTTTACAGCAATTTTTTTTCTTGTCTGACATGCACCAGGGATTCATTATTTATAGCACATACTTTCTGTGAATAAATAAGCACTGAATTTTATATAAGGAGTCCAGAAGTAGTTTTCTTGAGATGATTGATAAAAAGTGTGGCTGAAGAATTCATTTTTTGTAGTACAATATTTTCCCTCTATTTGCAAAAAGTTAAACAGTATTCCACAAAAAAAAAGAAAAAAAAAAAAGAAAAAAAGATTAGATGAAGAATCTAGAATTTTTCTAGACTGTTACACGCTCTCTAATCTTTCATATATCTTTGAGAATAGATTTTTTTTGGGGGGGAGGGAAGAGAGGAACATTTTTTTTTTCCTTCAGTTTTTATTTGGCTAATCTCCTGTAGGAGATGAAATTAGTTTCTAGTATCTAGACTGAGAAAACCACAAACTGGCAACACCTCTCAATCCTGCTCTAGAAATGGACAAAATTACCACTTTGGGAAGGATAAGAAAAAGTGAGAATGTCAGTCTAGCCCTAAAAGAGGATCAGGATATAGCTTCAACACTCAGACTAGGAAATGCTTCCAAGTTCTCTGATCTGGATGTAACTAAAGTCATGCCAGGAGTCACTCTGGCCATTTTCCCCCAAGATAATGAAGGTAGTAGATTGACTGAGTGTTAAGACATGACATATACAGGACAAGCAGGGGATCAGGCACAGCCAGCATATGTTTAGGAAAGGCAGGTACTGCTTGACCGACATGATCTCCTTTAATAACCAGGTGAACAGCCTAGTGGTTGAGGGAAAGGCTATGGATGTAGTCTATCTGGACTTCAGCAAAACCTTTGATACCGTCTCTCACATCATTCTCCCAGAGAAACTGGCATCCCACAGCTTGGACAGATGAACTCCTCGCTGGGTTAAGAACTGGCTGGATGGCCTGGCCCAGAGAGTGGTGGTGGATGGAGTTACTTCCATTTGTCAGCTGGCCACAAGTGGTGTTCCCCGTGACTCAGTGTTGGGGCCAGTATGGTTTCATGTCTTTACCAATGATCTGGATGAGGGGATCAAGTGCACCCTCAGGAAGTTTGCATAGGACAGCAGATTGTGCAGGAGTGTTTTTCTGCTGGATGGTAGGAAGGCTCTGCAGAGGGATCTGGACAGGCTGGGTTGCTGGGCCAAGGCCGATTGTATGAGGTTTGACAGGACCAAGTGTCGTGTCCTGCACTTGGGTCACAACAACCCCATGTATCGCTACAGGCTTGGGGAAGAGGGGCTGGAAAGCTGCCCAGCAGAAAAGGATGTGGGGATGTTGGTCAGCATACAGCTGAACATGAGCCAGCAGTGTGCTCAGGTGGCCAAGAAGGCCAATGTCATCCTGGCTTGTACCAGAAATAGTGTGGCCAGCAGTACCCCTGTACTTGGCACTGGTGATGTCACACCTTGAATACTGTGTTCTGTAGTCCCTTCACTACAGGAAAGACATTGAGGTGCTGGAGCGAGTCCAGAGAAGGACAACAAAGCTGGCGAAGGGTTTATAGAGTAAGTCTCATGAGGAGTGACTGAGGGAGCTGGGGTTGTTTAGGCTGGGAAAAAGAAGGCTCAGGGGCGACCTTATTACTCTCTACAACTACCTGAAAGGAGGCTGTAGCAAGGTGGAGGTTGGCCTCTTCTCCCAGGCTGCGAGCAACAGGACAAGAGGAATTGTCCTCAGGCTGTGCCAGGAGAGGTACAGGTTGGACATTAGGAAGAATTTCTTCACTGAAAGGCTGGTTAAGCATTGGAACAGGCAGCCCAGGGAAGGGGCTGGAGTGGAGTCACCATCCCTGGAAGTGTAGAAGAAACAACTGGACTTGGCACTTAGTTCTATGGTTTAGTTGACATGGTGGTGTTTGGTCAAAGGTTGACATTGATCTTGGATGTCTTTTCCAATCTTAATGATTCTGTGATTTTATGATTCTATGACTTCTTTTTTTCCTGGTCTGGCAGCCTAGAGACATAGGAAAGAATTTTCATTCTAAATTTTCATTAATATCGTTACACAAAGCATTTTGGATGTTTCAGTTATTGATGCTATTAGTCTTGATTGAAGCATGGCAATTTTCAGGTTTAAGTGTTGCACATTGGTTATTAAAATTTATTGTTGAACAATATTTACTATGTGTTTAAATGTTTATTGTCTGTTTTGGGGTGTTTTGGTTTTTTTGCGGGTGTGTGTTTTTTTGTTCGTTTGTTTTTGCTGTGCACTATATTTTGTGTTCCTCTATTGTAAATTAAATTTTACTAAATAAAAGGTCAGAAAACTGATGTAGAAGGATGGGCAAAAGAGGGACCATTCTCTCTGTAGTTGTTTTTTCCATGAGTAGCTGCCATACAAAACTACTGGGATTTGCAATTGCAAGATTGTGATCATAACAACACAAGACCTAGAGTTTGAGAACATCAAGGGAAACAGAAAAATAATGTTATGGAGTCTCTGGAAAACCCTGTCTCAACAGCTTAGGGGAAAACTTATAAAGCTGTGAATTGCAGACCCTTGGCATTACTAAGGCTGAGATATTAGTATACTCAAGGCAAAACATGCTTTAAGAGCATTCATGAATGAAAAATTCCTATTAGATCACTTAAACTTAACATCAGAGATACAAAGATCAGGGTCATGTAGACGTAATGTGGAAACTTTTGCCTGAATGCTTCTTTTTTCTCAAAAAGGGATAGTATAGAGAATTCCAAGGGGTTTTTTGTGTTTGGCTTGCTCTAGGCAAAGACATAGTGTATCTATAGAATACCTTTATTTTTAAACTATATAGTGATATTTCAAGACAACCCCTCCCCATAATTTACTTTATGTTTCACTATATTCACATAAATAGAACCAATACTTGTTTTTAGACTGTTTGAAAGTATGAAGTGACTTTGTATTCTCCTGTAACATATAGTATTTCATAATGGATCCTTTGGAAGGAAGGGTGTCCTCTCTTCCTAAGACTGAATCATTTATCAAACAGTAATTGCCATGGTACGTTAAGATGCACTATGACTTTGTAAATCATCACAAGAATTACCCAATATCTGCATTACCCAGTGCCTCAAGGTATTCCAAAATACAAAATCTCGCCACAGGCATTAACAGCACATACAGTAATTGCTGTCATATTTTGGTGCTGTTCCCAGAAATGCCACATTCAGAAGACTGTACTTTGAGGAATGATGCTGCATAATCAGATGGCTAAATTCATTAGAAGCTGAGATACCACAACAGGGAGTACAGTGTTATCCTTGATGATCTTGACTTTTGTAGTGGCAAACAGCAATGCCCACAGAATTTCTTGATCTGGTTACTCAATGAGTCAATCTTTCAGGCTTTTCCCAACACTGGCAGATTTTTAACTTCACATCAGTAATCCTAGCTTCAATTTTCTTTCCTGAGAAAGCTATGCATTGGAAGAATGCCGAAGTTTCTTAATAGTCCAAGTAACTACTTTAGACAATGAGATCAGTTATTCAGTGTCTGGATGTCTCAGAGTAATTACTCTTAGAGGTTGACTGATGCAAACTGAAGGTGAGAAATTGTGACTCTCTCCATTCTGGACTGTTCTAATATAAGAACTAGGGACAAAAGAGAACCAACAAACCTGCTGCTTTATTTTATGATATTCCTAACTCATTAGCAGTTGATGAAAGATGCTTACAGGACTGTTTCCAACTGTGTTCAGTAAGTCCACATTTAAATATTTTTATCAAATGCCTATTGAATATATTACACAGGAGAACTAAGGAGTAATGCATTTTATTTTTAGGTCCACATAGTTCAGATAATCAATTCATACTTGTGTGCTGAGCTGTGTGACAAAAATTTCAGTCTTCTATTTTTCTACACATGGTTCAGTGAAGATGACTTCGGTATGAGGCACCAACAAGCTCTCGATTTCAGTGATTTCCCTACAAGTAAATGAACATTTCTCAGAGGTGTCTTTGTCAGATGAGTGGGGATTCTGTCTGCCAGTGCCCTTTACTTCCTAAATCAGGCCTTTACACTACTAGTTTAGCTCAGATGCCACTGAAAATCATAGTTCTGAATCTCTTGGAAATCCAGTTGGTTTGGGTTTCAATTATGACAAAATCTTAGAAATATTAATAGTTGATACTCATTCTTCAGTCTAGATAGTCTCAGATGCTGACCAGATTAATTGATGTCTAGTAGGATTATTGAAAGTATATGGTGATGATTGGTAAGATTTTTCTAATATTTTTAAGGAAAGACCTTCCTTGAGTCCCCTGTAAATTGGTTCATCTTGCACACCAGAGATCCACTCTTAAACTGTAGACAGTTATGTAAAAACTAGTTATTCTGGGCTCTCAGTGCAATGTATGGGAACAATTATGAATTTGGGGATGCAATTGACCTTTTTAAGGTTTTCTTCGGAATGAAATTAAGCACTTAAGATTAATGAATAAATGCGCTTGACCAGGTGAAACTTGATCTTTGTCAGTTTATGTTGTTCCACAGATAATATGCTATTGGCTTTCCTGTTCTAAGGCTTGTCTGAGACACCTGTGTTATTTCTGAAGCAAAGGTCCCTTACAATTGCACTTTATTGTTATTTCTGTTTATATAAAGTCCTTTTAAGATAAAGGACTGTTCTTTTCATGGCTTACAGTTCTTGACATTTGATAATTTTTATTCTTTCCAACCACATTTTCTTTATGAAGTTGTGGAATCGTTGGATGGCTGATATTTTTGAGTGGCATCGAAAGTTTAGGATCTAGCCTTAATTGGAAGTTACTATTGTACATATTAGAGGCCTGAATCATCAGACTGTAGTCTTTTTTGAACTTTTGCATGCTAGCAGGTTCCTCACAGTTTGTTGTGGGTTGCTGGTGTCAAATTTCATTCCTCTCTCCAACATTGTCATAGTTTTAGTCATATGTAAAAAAAAAGAAACGACACAGTTATGATGTATGCAGGTCATGAAATATGAAAGAAAGAATTTTATATGCTGGTTATCTCCAAACACATTCTGTGTGAGACATCCTTTTGAAAAATGTGTGGAGGAGTTTTACAGGATTTTCAATTATTCTGAATTTAAAAGAGGTGAAAAAATATAATGAGCATAGCATCTATTTGAAATATTTATAGTGAATATGTTTTACTTTGTCTGAGTTTAAGGACTCAGACTATAATCTCTTATTCCTTTGCAAGTTTTGCTAAGCAGAAAACAGTGGAGAAGTGGCTGAATTTTTTGGAGTTGGCAAAATGCAATATAGAATACTTAGAGGACTAAGTTTACAATATAATCTGGAAATTTCATGGGTGTTTCAGAAGGTAAATCTCCACGAGTTGCCTGCTTAAATGTATTTAACTCAAGGCATAAAATTCAAACTCCCAAAAGCAGAATAAACCCAGCAATTTTCGTTTCAAGCCAATGCTGAACATTCTAAACCCACTACTCTTTTAAGCATTATAAATTAATTGCAGTATAAAAATTGGGAAGCAGAAGATTAGCTTTATTATTTATAATAATAGCTGAGCATGTTATATAACTCTAATTATTGACAAATAATTCTGTTTCAAAATTTTACTGAAGAGTACCAATGAAGGCAATACCTAATATAGTGGGGTTTGCAGCACAGATCTCTGGATTCAGCAACAACTGTTTATATTTCTCACATGAAAAAGTCTAAATTTAGGATTAGATATGAATGGATTATTTTTTAATTGAAACTCATTTGAAAATATTTTTCAAATAAAAAAATTCAAATTGTAATAAAAATATAATTTGTGCAAGTATGTATATATATGTTCATGTATTCTTCAGCTCATTTAAATGTTTGGTGTGTTTTACTGTCAAAGAAAAGATTGCAATCATCTTCTTGATAATTTTAAGTGGCTTTTAGGTATAGTTTTTTTAAAAAAATAAATAAAAAAACCCCGAGTGATTGGGAAAAAAAATGAAACAAATGCAAACTGAAATTCTTAAAAAAACCACCCAAACCAAGACCATCTGTAGTGGTTCTTTTACTGTGAGCAGCTGTCACTTGAATACCAGCTATGGGAGATTTCTTTTTATGAGGGTATACATTGCAGTTGGATCCTTTAGTGTAACTGTAGAATTTTTTTGTGCACCAATAATCAGATAGTGATAATCTCTGTTCACATCCAATCTCTCTTTGGAAGTGATTGCATGACAAGAATCTAATTTCAAAAGTATAGGAGACATGTTTTCTATATAGAGATTTTTTTTATTGATAAATCAAGTTAATTTTCAACTTCTGAGAATATTATTAAAAATTTCAAAGCTTTCCCTAAAAAACCTCAAGCTTAAGAGCTCTATTTAAAAACTCTTGTAAGAGTTAAGAGCTGTATTTAAAAAAAAACCAAACAGTAAAAACAATAAACTTTTGCCCTGATGTCCTGTTGTTTATTGAGATGTAATAATTGAATTATTAACTAAAACCAGGTGATGATACAACAAAAGCATTTATCACTTAACCATCTATGAATCTCAGTTGCATCTTAGACATGTGAATAGAAAAAAAAAGGAATGAAAAAGAACTGCAAACTGCCATGCTTTTAAGTGTTTGTAATATAGATTAGGTATTAGTGGAAGGTTTAGTTTATTTGTAGAAACTTCAAATTGTTACTTTCATGCAGAATATCTTTGTTAGCATACTTACCTATGTTGGGAAAATTTTCTACAAATAGGGAATTACTTTTTGAAAAATAGCAAAACATTTGGAGTTTGTGATGCTCAAGGAAGACAAAGATTTTACTGCTGCAGAGATTTGTCACCAGAAGGGTCTTTTGCGCTATTAGTTTTTCTAAACTTTTGAAAATCAGGCTGCAGTCAAGCTTACTTACACTTTATCGTTTTCCTCAATATTGACCACGTGTGTATATTTCAGGAGTCTGTGTGTACTCAGAGGAGTATTTCTACAAATATTTTGCAGCATTGTGCAAACAATTCCCCGTTACTGGACACATTCTCACAGTGTCACAACAGTGCTGTTCAGCTCACCAGATGGTGGGTGTTCTGCTCAGGCAGACAGTCCTCTCATACTCTGATACTACTGCTTCTGGGTGCATCACTTAGGTCAGAGTTAGCTTTGTTTCTCTATATAATTCAGGGTTTATCTTCAGTTCTTAGGGCTTTTTGAGGTAAAATTTATCTTTTGGTTTGCAGAGTTGCAGCGGTTTCCCTCTTGCAGAAGAGACTTCTAAAATATGTTTCTTTTTAAAGCTCTACACAACCAAGCTCCTAGGTTTGGTTTGTAATTTTCCAGTAGCAGCTACCAGCTACCTGTCAGAATTTCTTCCTAAAATTATGTGGCCAATAGACTGCAGTCAAGTATGAGACTGAAATATGAGACATGGATATGTGGACTGACTTCTGCAGTTTACTGATCTCATGAGAACTTTTATTCGCTTCAAAGGGCTCTGGATCAATCTCTTGATCCAGCAATTGGCTTCTCAACCAGATAAGTGGAATGAGAGTGGAGATAGTGGACTCATGACAATCATAAATTTGTTTTTGTTATGACCTATAATCAACAGCATATGATATAACCTATTGCTATTGCAGGCAGGAGATCTAAAGATGACTGACAGCCTAGAGCAAGCAAGGTCTAGTCGAAAACAGAATATTCTAAATACAGAACAATGGCTTTATATATAGCCCTACAGTGAGAAAAATCTTTTCATTTCTGCTTCTGATGGGAGACAAGAAAGGATTTATTTGACTTTTGGGAAGCTTTAGAATCTTCAGCAAATATTCCAAGACACTGGAAACATTTTAGGCAACTTACTCAGTTCATGCAATGGATTTTAAATAAATTTACCAACATATTGATTTCCTGCCCTGGGGAAATGTAAAGGCTTTTATTATTACTGTGTTTTTTATTTGGTTGTTCAATTAATTATTGTACACTCTCCAGTGCTAATTTTGGAGAATTCTAAATCTAACAGACTGAGTTAGTACATGGAGTAGTTGATTAGCTGATGATTGAGATAATCTATTGCCAAGGGTTAATGCTTCTCTTGTGGGTGTTCAAGGGATCTATCATCACTCTTAACCTTTATCTGACATTTGCTATGTGGTTCATTCAGCACCAATGATTAAGTTGTAATTTAACTTTCTGCATTTGATTCAAGTCTTAGTAGAAGCATTAAACAAAATACATTTATTGCACTCATATCTTTTGAATGTGTTAATCAAAAGGATTTAGGGCTACATTCTCACCTGTTATATATGGTTTGACATTGTTTTTCTGTTGAGTTTTTCTTATTGTCTTCACGCAATATTGTAAGTTGTAGGAAAAGAAAAGGAATCCAAAACTTATACAATGCCAATTATATTTGCCACACCTCCTGCAAAACACCTTAAGTCAAATTTCAAGACTCAATATGGCCTGTTGCCACTTGAGTTGTAAGACTTCACAGTGTTCATCTGACAGTAGAGTAATCTGGTAGAGAAGAGGGAGGTTGTGCTGCAGGTGTCAAGTTTCAGGCATAGAGGGAGCCCAGCTTAGTTTGCTGTCCAAAAAAATCTTAATGCATCTCTGCCTCTTTTGCTTCAAGAGGTCAGGGAATGGGGTTGGTCATGAGGTTCCTGTCAAGGCAGGGTCCATTCTCTTTTAGTTTCCTCATGCACTCCCAGCATATTAGTGATGCTAGTAGTGGTTGCCATCATTGCTGTATGTCACATTTTACCTCTAAAAAGGGATACGCATTTTAAAATATTTGCTTTTTTTTATATACTATGATTTTTGTAAACTGCCAAAACTTTCCTGAAAACAGCAAGAGAAGGGAAAATTAATAGTTTCAATGGCAGCCCAGATAAACCAGGATGGAATTTTAGTAGTGGTCACTAGGTTTTCTGCTAAAGGCTTTTCTCCTCATTGAATTTGAGGGAAGACAAGCTGGAACCTTAGATATAAATGTTGTGTAATTTTATGTTGTTGCTCATTGTTACCAAAGTAAATTTCGGCTGTATTTAGATTTCAAACTGGGGTATAACTTGAAACGGTTGGGGCAGACTGAGCTGTAGACAGGTTGAGCCATGACCTGGAACAGCGCTGTAGTTACTTTTACTCCTCTCTTCCTGTTTACTCCTACTTGCAGTTATTTTATCTGTTGAAATGAAACCTCACATACACAAGAAGGAAAGGATTTGTGTTTTTACCTGGAGGCCTTGTTATACAGAGAGCTGTGAGAATGAGGCCAAGGGGAAGGCAACAGAGGCAGAGCCATTAAGCTCCAAGATTTGAGGGGCTCTCATAAACTTCATGTGAAACACAGTCTTGTGAGTATCAAATGTGCTTTTGTTTCCTTACAAGACTGTGGTTGTCACATAGAGACTTAAGGGTTTTTCTGTTCTTGGCAGGGAGGCTGTAGTAGGTGTAAGAGTACCTACGTCTCATTTCATGTAATTAAGTTTTTTGTAGTGCTGGAAGAAGATGGAGCTGTTTCTTTTCCTCTGTAACTTTCCTTTTTAGGCAGCTGATTTGATATGATCATTTATACAAAGTAGGAAAGAGTTAAAATATGTTTCTTCCCTTGTTTCTTTTGAGGACAGAACAATGCCTGGGGATATAGGACTATAGCAATCCCTGTCCTACTTGACTTGAATCAGGATTTTGCTCAGCTATCACAAAAGATATTCACTTGAGATGTCAGAGATTATAGTTCAAGCTGTTCTTTAGTTGCTAATACCAAATGACTCTGCTCTGTATGGAGAAATAATGATCTGAGTAATTGATGTAGTGATTCACTGGCATGAATTAGACATAACCGAACACTGAACATCTGCTATAACCTTTGCAACTGGAGTCTGCCACATGGATGGCTTTCTTGAAAAACATACATATATTTACAGATCACTGAAGAACAGAATAACTGTTTACTTGAAGTTGGAAGGGACCTCTGAAGATCATTTCACCCAAATCCTATGCTCAAGCAGGGACACCTGGTTGTCCAGGACTATGTCCAGACAGTGTTTGAATATCTCCAAGGAGGGAAACCCAACAATTTCTCAGAGTTGCCTGTGCCAGTGCTCGGTCACCCTTACAGAGGAAAAGTGTCTCCTGATATTCACAGGCAATGTCCTGTATTTCAGTTTGCGCTCATTGCCTCTGCCAGTTACTGAGCATGATTCAACATCTGAAATTTTGAATTAAAAAATTTCCTATTAGAGAAATCAAGAAAAATCGAGAGAAGTCTATTTAATCAATACTTGAATGTTTCCAATCATAGTGATTGTTTTTAAGGGTTTCTAAGATGATCATATCAGATTGCTGTTGTACTTCAAGTTCATTGCTCTCTACTCCCCAACTTCCTCACAAGTTGTTTTTGGGAAAAGATTGTTCATTCTTCTTTACCAATCATTTTGAGACAAGTAAGGATGTTGGAAAAACACATTTCTTGCAGTTTAAATTGTGTGGATTTTAGTCAGTAGGTCTATGCAGGATGTGGTTGTGTTTGCCCCTAGCTTATGATGATAATCTCTACAAAGGTAAAATCTGCCTAGAATAGACCAATTATTAAATAACTTTTGGAAGGAGAAGGGGTGAGTGATAGGGATGAAGACAAAGTGTCAAGTTAAATGAAAAGGAATTATGTCTAAATAGTCCAAAACTGTAGTCCAGTAATGACACCTCTATATTATATATTCATTGTTGTTTGAGACATTTATTTTCATCTGATGATTTAAAGCAAAATGCGGAAAAATGGAGCTAGTAACCTAATTGCCCTTCTTTTATAGAATTCTTTTTACTAGAATGACTGCCATTCTTCCTATATTTCATTTTTGACTGCTCAATTTTTAGGCATGTTCTGGTGTTAAAATTTCAGTTAGATAATCTCAAAGTTTTCAAAGTTTGTAAAGAGAGTTAACATTACTCATTTTACTAAAAATATACCTTAGATAAAATGCTGTGGTTCTGGACTGAGACGCTCTCCTGAGGGGCTGGAACCAAACTAACAAAGGTTACAATGAATACTTGCTAGCAAAAAATGTTCTGAGCATTGCATCCTAAGGCAGTGTAGGTGGAACCCCTTTTACCACATATTTGTGTATCAATTAGACAATTCGAGAGGCAGGATCTCTGTAGCAGGTATGAGTGCTAAGTAGGTGGCTCAACCATGTAAAAAAAGTAGTGAAAATAGGTTATAACAAAAAATAAAATCTTCTCTAGAGAAGAGGCACAGAGGTCTCCGTGGAGTCTAATTTTGGGTACTCAGTGGAGTTACAGAATTTAGTGCTTAGATGTATCTCAAAGGTTTTATTTAGTCTGGGTGGATAAACGGGAAGTAGAGGAATGTTAAAAAATTCAGCGGTAACTAGTTTCCTTTCTGGACTGATAGTTTGAGTTTATTCTGCTGCAGTGTTTGGTGTGGGTTTTTGTTTGTGTGTTTGTTTGCTTTTAAACCTTATAGTTTCTGTGATGGCAGCTGGAGGGGAATATAACATGGGTTAAGGAGATGTGGATTTTAGCGATTATGTTATGGATGGAATGATGACTGCTGCAAGAAAGATCTGTTCCTCATTTGTCTGTCATTGTGGATCTGGTCAAAGTTGGATTTTTTTGTTGTGTGAACAGTTCACTTGCAGTTCTGAATTTGGTAACAGTGTCATGGCATCAGGGTCCAGAATTGCCAGTGGCATCTCATGGAGGGCATCAGAGCAGGCACTGTCAACCAGGACCTGTTCCCCCTAGCCAGGAGTGGGGCAGCCTGGGGCACAGGGGCAGCCTCAGCACCAGGCATTGGGCACCTCTGTTGGGCTGAGGCCAGGCCAGACTATCCACCTGACGGTGGTCCTGGGTCAGCAGGGCCATGTCTGGGCAGGGCAGGGCAGGGCTGTGGGGAGCTGGAGACCAGCCCTGCTGTGGCACCGGTGGGGCAGGAGCTAACAGTCCCAGGGGCTGATGTGGGATCCTGGGGCTGGGGGGGGCGAGGATGAACCCCAGGGACAGTCAGGGCTGGTGATACCCTCAGGGACATGCTAGATTGAAAGGTTTTCTGCAAATACTTGCTTTGGAGATGCAATATAGATGGGTTGCATGGTATGATTTGACTCAGTAACATTTTAGTTTCATTCTGGGGAACTGGGAAACAGCATGAAGGTGAACATAAGTAAGAGCTCAGTTTTCAAGAGAAGAAAGTCTGAGAACCTCTGTTGATGTTGCTGTGAATTGGGGCCCTCTGCCTTGTACCCCTGGCAGCTTCTCAGTTACGCTGATGCTGAACTGGAATAGCCTTCCTGTGCATGTCCTGTCCATTGGAAAGGTGTTTTGATAGTATAAGAATGGAAATTTGTGCAGCTAGATAGGTAAATCCCTAAGAGCAGACAGATTTTGTTGGGCTCATTTCAGTTTGATGGTTAGGATTGCAATTTTTCGCAGTGCTAGCATCTGAGACATCACTTATGTAAAGAAAAGATAAAAACTTTTCCACTTGTGAGAGTTTTCATTTATGAATTTTTCTTGAATGAATTTTTAGCAATTTCAGTCTTTCTGGCTGTGAAAATTTTAAGAGAATTTCTTTCTGAATTACCTAGGATCTTGAAAAAAAAACATAAGGAATGTATTTATCAGCATTTGCTGGTACATAGAGAGGCATATCTAATTTCATCAAAGGTAATTGCTTTACTAGTAATAACTTGGAAGTGACAGAGATAATTAACATTACCTCAAGCATAATGAGCACCTTGCTGTAATAGCAGTTTAAGGGCCTTTTTGTACATTTCTTGCTGTTAGTTTCAGAAACAGAAATAATATTAAAAGGCCCAAGGAGACTTAACTAGATACTTGAAGTGAAGACTAAAAGATGATCTGAACTCCATGCCACTGGGTAGATTATTCTGTCTTCTATTCATCTGATTCCCGATCTGCAACCTCTGAATGCTGTACCTTGACAAGCTTGAGGGCTATTATGTGGAGCTCTTGCTGTTCCAACTGATCTTTAATTTCCATATGTCTCAGCATGGTCTTGAACTCTCTTTGGATTTTGTTTCTTTGACTTCAGTTACTTCAGTTTTGTCCTCAGTCTTTTTTTAAGTCTTTTCCCCTCTGCTTTCTGCTGTCTTTCTCTTTTAGCTGTATCTTGGCCTCCTTTTTCTCCTCCTCCCTAATCTCAGGCTTGGCCTTTCCCTTATCCCTGGCTTGAGATTCAACCTTTTCTTTTGACACAGGACTAGCACTCTCCCCTTCTCTTTGACCTTAGACTTAGCATTTCTCATGTCCTTTGGTTTTTCTACGTCTTGTTCTACATGCTGTTTTGGCATTGTTACTTTCTGGCCCAGCGTTTCCCTAAGGGGCTTTATCATTCCATTTACCATTCAAAATTTCTTAACACGGCAAATTACTCTCTTCTGCATCATCAGCATTTCTCTGGTGTGTGTTGCTGTTTTGGGCCCAGGCTTCATGAGTTTAATTCTTCCTGACTTCTCATAGCAGTTTGCAAATTCTTCAGAAGATTTGTTTTGTTTTGATTCAAAGTGAGTCTAACATCTCTGTTTCCAAGCCTGGTTGTTGTATTTTGGGTTTGTTTTGTTGAGAGGTTTTTTCCCCTCAGCATAGTTGGTTGTTTTTTGTTTTTCTGGTTTTTTTCCTGGAACTTTCCAGGTTTTTGATTTGTAAGGTTATTTTAGGTTTGTTTGGAATCTCATTGTAACAATATTGTCATTCTTTCATCCTAAAAGTTTTTTAATGAAATGTATATTATATGCTATTCAGATACTTAATTTATTTTCCGTATGAGAAGTTTTTAGTCTGTCTTATCTGCTGTATCACACATGACATCTTTGATAGGTGGTTCAGGATAATTCTGATGTAGCCCACACGAGAAATTACCCTGAGTTTTGCCAGTCATATTAGCAAAGATTCATATCTAAGCAATATTGGAGGCAAGAAGATTTCTCAAGAAATATTAGTCCTTTTTTGAAAAATAAATTCTACTGCAAATTCACATCACTTGTTCCTAGCTGCCATCATGCCTTACATGCAGTTTCTTTCTTCCTCCCTGTCTGTGTCCTGTGGAGATGGCATCAGCCTGTTCGTTTCTGTGTTACCACTCCTCTGCTGCTGCAGATGTATGTTTGGTAGCAGCCCATTTTCTCTGAAGAGCAGTCTTTGTTTATTGCTTGTGTTAGGCTGTTCTGCCTGCTTTTTCTGTTCATCTTTGGTCTCTGCTAGACTTTTTCCTGCCCTTAGACCTTGCCACAGATTTGTACAATTCTATTCTTTCATTTTCTTGTAGTTTCTTTCTGAAACCCACCTGTTTTGTGTAATATTTTAGTTCCTTGTGGCTGAGGACACAGTCTCTCACTTCTGGCTTCAGAAGAGTGTCAGTCTATTATTCCTGCTTTCTCTGACTATGCTAGCACAATGGAATCCTTACGGGACAGGTAGAAATCAAGACCAGAGGTACAGAGGGGTTCATAGGTTTAACTATTTAAAACGGAAATAGATGAGCAGAGAATCATGAGGAAATTACTATGTCAGAGGGAGAAAGAGGAAACACAGGTTTCACCGTATCTTTCTGATCTGCTTGAAGACAAGGTGTATAACTCAGAATATGTACATTTAGAGGGAATGTGTAGGTGAGAGTCTTCCTGCCGCCTTGTTATGCTACTTTCAATTAAAGTTAAAAGATGCATCTGCAAAATGGGAGTTTTTTCTAATTAGTGAATTTCCTCTCTTTAGGCAAAGAGAGAGTTACATTTCATTGCCATTGCCTTATCTGATACTTAATTGTGCTTGGTTCAAGTAAAGAAAATAAGATACCACCACTCATTTCTTAGATATCTGAAAATCAACATTACCTCAGTTGGTGTATGTGAAGAGCAGGTTCATTTTCTAACTTAAAGCCCATACTGTTGGACTCAGGAATATTGGTAAGACGTCTGCAATTCAGGATGCCTATTTTTTTCCCACTAAATAAATCTTTGTTCAGATTTAGTATTTCACTTTCAAATACCTTAATTAGTGGGAAAAAAAAATCATTTGCATATTTCTTGTACTCCTCTACCTGGTTTGTGTCTATTTCCTGCTGTGGAATCTACCTCTAGCTGGCTTTCCTCTTCTGAACAACCCCTTCCTCCCAAACTGTCAAGGCAATTAACAGTGGAAATAGAAATATTTACTTAGCTGAAATTCTGAGTTCTGGGCTATCAAAGTTGAGAGAACATCACTGAGCTGCCTGGATGCATTTACCCATGCTCTCAGGCACATGGTGTGATTCTTGCCTGGCCCTGCGCAGGGCCAGGAGTTGGACTTAGTGATCCTGATGGGTCCCTTCCAGCTCAGCATAGTCTACATAGATTCCATGACCCATTGCTAAATCACTAATTTCTTTTTTGTTTATAGTTCAAAAGATTTGAAAACTTAACGGCTATGAAATTTGTCACTATGTATGGCGTTTTCCAATATAGCAGTGAAAAGCTTATTATAAAAATTTTCAAAAGAAAGAGCTTGATATGAAACTGAATCAATGGGGAAAAGTGGGTAAACAATGTAAAAGTTACAGATTTAAATATTTAAAGATCTAAGTACTTAAAATGGTAAGATTTAATTCAAAAGGGTACACTTTCTTACAGAGATTTCGTGAACCTACCTGCTGAAACAGAAGTTAATTACAATAGTCCAGTATTTGTGTTGAACAAAATTAAGCATCAAAGAATCAACAAATTCTTTATCTTATATCTAGGTATTGTCAAGAGCTGTCAGAGTTATTGGGGATAGCTGGAGAGAGTAGGTCATCATGTTTAAAACAAAATGAAAGAAAATTTTTTATGAGACAGAGATTTTATTTCACAGAATCCTAGAATATATGGAGTTGGAAGGCCACCACAAGGATCACTGAGTCCAACTCTTGAGCCTGCACAAGATTATCCCCAAGAGTCACACCATGTAGCTGAGAGTATCATCCAAACGCTTCTTGAACTCTGTCAGGCTTGGTGGTGTGTCCACTTCCCTAGAGAGCCTGTTGCAGTACTCAGCCACCCTCTCTCTAATATCTAACCTAAACCTCTTTTGATATATTTCTAAGGTACAAACTAAGATAACTGTATAAATATATAATACCAATCTTGATTGCTTCCTATTGTATTACCTGTAAGATCAGAGCCAGTTGTGATAGTTCTGAGAAAGTAAGTAACCTTAAACTGGGTAACATTAAAACTAGGGCCATTATAGCATCATTGGATTCAAGTTACCTATGCACCTGTGGAATGATGAGCAAACATGTAAGAGATTTTAGAAAAAAAAAATGCTTAGAAGGACTGTCAGATTCCTTTAATATTTTTATTAAAATTTGATGAGGAAATCGGTTGTCACAAATATGAAGATAAAGTAGCTCTTCAAATAAATATAGAATAGAGAATATATAAAGAATGCCTATATTTTGTCTTAGAATTTAACTGCTGGTCTTGTAACGTGTGTACATGCTTCTTGATATAAAGGAAGTGCAGTATTTGCTGTTGCTTTTTTGAGAGCAGTTGCAGAGATAAAGTCTAAACATACTCTGTAAATGGACAGTGTAGTTTCTTAGAATATATGAAGTTTAAGCTATTAATTTAGTTCTCTACAAAGATCAGTCTATCAAGGGCAACTAGAAGACAATGTAAGACAATCTGAAGGTCAAAAGAATAAGCACATAGGTACGAAGATCAAGCTGCAAAACCTAATGGACAAATAGCAGTTTCTTCATTCATTTTTATACTTTAAAGCTGGAGACTGTTTTGGTACTATGGAGAGACAGTAAATGAAATCCCCATGTTTACCAGTAAAGTTGAGGTTAGTTTTGTTCTGTTCTCTTCCTGTAGCAGGAATCAAGCTGTAAAGGTTACGGAAATAAAGAAATGCGAGTTTGAAATAGCTGAGAAGGGAAGCTGTGTTAGCCTTAGTGGATTTTCACTGCCATTCACAGCCATTCCTGAAATCCATCCATATTTCTTACATCCGAGGTTTAGTCACCTACTACTGTTGGAGAATTGGAATGGCTGTCAAAGTCTACGTGAGCAGTGAAATCTCCAGTAAAAGTGCCACTGTCATGTGGAGAGATTTAAGACATTCCGTAGCTTGGAATAAAGATTGCCCTAAACTTCTACATCTGACTCCTTAACGGGTGTGTATGAAAAGTTGCGGTGTTGCCAGGCTTCCCCTACAGCAAGCGTCCAGATGGACACTTTGACGGTTTAGCTAGGGTGTTTCACACATTCTTTATTCATAAGGAATGTTGCCTTGCTTCTGTATTTCAGAATTTCTAGTTTTCAAATGTGTATTTAGATAGCCATCCACTGGTATTAATTGCAATTTATAAGGAAAATCACTGTGTTTACAGAGAATTGAGGCCTGTGTTTGCAGCTGTTACAATGAATTGCACTCACAGGGAGTTGTTTGGCTGTACTGAGTCAAAACATTAATGAGGACATACTCATTTTCTTTAAAATTGCAGAATCTGCAAACTCTGTGCTGACCAATTTAATGACAAGAGGAATAAATGATATGAAGTGCCTTGGTACTTACTTTCTGAGAGATACAGAAACAAATATACAAGCAGTCCTGAGTTTCTCCTGCAAAATGTGTGCAGCTATAAATCTCATAAAAACAACTTAGTTGGCTTTTGAGGGAAGAGAAGTATTTCAGCTAATAGAATCTTGAAACACATTAAAATTACCGGAAATAAATTTCTTAACACTATTAAGGTTTGAGTTTTAAATTGCAGTGTCTCAAGATAGTCCTGACAGAACAGACTTTTGATAAATATTGGTATTTAATCTACCTAAATAGTCTATCTAAAATGGATAGAGTTTTGAGAAATAGTCTATTGATTGAAATGTCATTTGAAGTGTAAACTACAGTTTTGAATTCCACAGGAAAGAATAAATTCCATAGGAAAGAATAAAAGTCTTTCTAAAAACATTTGACTATATTTTAATATATTTGAATATTTGAATTTTGTATTTTGTATTTGAATATGTATAATATCTGTTATTGCACGTGATTTATGAAGTAACCTTTTTTTTCACTATTTGTGACTCATGTTTTTTTTAAAAATTCTTTTGCTGAGGAGCACTATTTATTTCTTTCTAACAGGAAAAACTGCTGTAACAAAAATGACATCATGCTTCCTCCTATGGGGGAATTCTGAAGCCTTCTCAAAAATACAACACAGTGGTAAGTGCTAAAAATATATTCATAACAATTCTATTTTCTGTAAAAATATATAAAACAAATGATAGCAAGTCTCTGTTGCTGGTGTTAAATGTGTTTGAAATACATTATTTGCAATATATGCATCCAGTTAAAATGCTTGTTTGCCGTGTGTTCATACAATGAGATGTGGAATACAGTGCATTCTAAACATTAGTGCTGTTTATGGGCTTATTCATGATAAGCATGAATTGTTTATTTTTCAGTTCTGTAAGTACTGAATGATACCAATTAGTTTGTAGTTAAAAGACATGGGATTAAAGCTGGCCATTGTGCTACTGTTAATCAGCAAGGTTTGGGGTTTCCAGGCCATACTGTACCAGATAGAGCTGACAGTCTTCAGCTTGCAGGACAATGTTGAATTTCAAAGTTCTTTTGAGGCTGTACTGAAAAGGGACTTGGTTGCTATTTCATATTGTTACTGTAAAGATTTTGTTTTTCCTCTCATTTTGTTAGCAAAATATGAAATAACATATTTTAGTACACGTATATAGCGTACATGCAGAACACATATAGATAGTTATATGTATATATATGCACACACCTATATAAGCATTCTATCATTATGAAATATGTGACAAGGGTTTAATTTAGAAATCTGTGCATAGAATATATTCTATTTATAGAACACCTTAATCTAATTACCATTCCTTCGTGTTCTGCCTGACACACTGATTAATGAGAAGGGAATGACATATACAAATGACCAGAAAAGTTTCTCTTATGCACATTCTTCCTTCTCACTTGATATTATCCGTGAACTTCAAAACAGATGTGACGTTTTCTGTAGCCGTTGCACTAGCTGTAATACAACGACGTTTCAATTTCATATTAACATTGGGTCCTAAATTCAAGGAGAAGGAATAGTAATAGATCTGATGTGATAATAAAGTTGTGAATAAGCAATAACTCAAAGTATGACAGGTTAGTTTTAAGAATCAAGGGTACCCTTGTGTGAAGTGTAAAATTCAGACAAAGAAAATAATAGCTTTGTACACTCCTGTGACTTTTGCATAATTGAACTATGTTTATTCCAATTTGTAGCAATTTAAATGTAATTGAATAAAAAATACTTCATGAACAGGAGCCTGTTTAGTAGTTTAGGATCCACACTGATTCTGATAATGTCTGAATTCTTAGGCGTTGCTATAGTGAATAGTAGGGGTTAGTATTGTGAGTATGCATGAATGCCATACACAGGATTCAATTACTTCAGAGAACTCATAACATTTTTTTCAGGAAAAAGGCAAGCTATAAAGGATACAAGGTGGATATAAAGAGTACAAAGCTGAAGAGTACAAAGATGAAATAATAACTTATTTTCTTTGGAACTAACAAATTTTGATAGATTTACATTGTCTTGCCCTAGAAGAAACCATAGCCATGTTTCAGGAAGAAAAAGTCTCATCTTTAGATCTATCACAGTACACTGAGATTAACCACAGAAACTGGGGAAGGAGAAACTGAGGGATAGTGTGATTTCAGTTTTTTTCTGTTTTCTCAGCATTTTGTTTGTTCTTCATAATGCACAGAAGAAAAGTCAGAGAGAAGAAGAAAAGGAAGCAAACAACATTAAAACAGAAAAGTGAGATGGAGCCTCTTGATGTCTGGCTTTTAACTCACACTGCAAGTTAGTGGACATCAGAAGCCAGCTGTGCCTTTTGAAAATTTCCGTGTTCATGTGAAGTGATAATTGGACTATACATTAAAAAACTCCCAAGCAACAAACAACAGGAGAGTAGAAAATGAGGTTATAAATCAGCATCAAATTTATTTCAGCTTCTCTATTTGTAGCCACAAACATTTGTGTTCAACTGCCAACGCAAAGGTACTCAAAGATACACAACAGAAATATGAAAAGATGTGTTAATTTCAAATTTTGTCTGGAAAAAGGCTGTATTATGAGAATTTTTTCGGGAGACAAATAGAAATGGATCTGAACGCTTTCAGGAATATGTATAACCCAAGCCAAACTAATTTTGAAATATTATTTGCAGCAGAAAATAAGGATACATTTGGATGAATAGGAGAACTGAGAGCACGCGTATAATTATCAGTGTTGGTTCCAAAAAAATAACTAGATAAGGTAGCTTGAACAGATTGTAACTATGAATTTTGGTATATTGTACTCTTATATTTAAGAGAAATACAGAAGGAAATCCCTACATGTTGAACACTTTTGCTTCTCACTTGCTATCATTCTTGTCCAGGATTCCAGATAAAATTCTTCTACATAAACCAATGATCTTTCTCAAGATGAGGAAGCATAATTCTTGGAGTATGCAAAAAGGGCTTTCTGGCGATGCACAATATAGTAGTAAAAATTGAAGCAAGCAAATGGGCCATGCTTTGTCCGTATATTTTGATCTTACATCAGAAGCGTGAGTGAGTTTCAATGGTGGAATTTCATTCCAGAATGTCAGCTTGACAGCTGAATGTGCAGACGGAGCCCTGTGGTAGTCTGTGAAGTGCTGTGTCGTTCCTTTGATGTAGCCACATACTGTCAGATTCTTGATCATGTTCTCAGGCTCTGATCAAGCCTTCTGTCTTGCATCATTTATGATAACAAATGTGAAGGAAAAATAAAGCCTTCATATTAGAAGGCAGGAATAAATCATTCCAGCTCTGGTCTTGGGAGTTTTAGGAAACAGATCAACTCTTAATTTTCTGAGGGAAATCAGAGCACAATATAACTCTTATTCTTAGAGCTGTCAGCTTTCCTCAGCCTACTTTTCAGCATTTTGGATTCAGTGTTGTTGATCAAAATCTTTGCTTTCCTCTTGTCAGGTTTTATGGCTATAAATGGAATTGTCCTCAGCTGAGCAGTCCAACCTCTGGTTAAGCATTGCCTTCAACTCCAGTTTTCTTTTTGGGCTCTCACTGTATTTTACACTCTTAGGGGGAAATAAAATGCTCCCCGGATTTTTTCTGTCTTCGTGAAATATTAGAACAATGCATCCAGTAAGTAGGCTCCTAAGGCCTATACTATGGTGTGTAGGCTCTGCTGACATTACAGTGTACATTCTTCCTACCAATTCTCTTAACTTTGAAACAGAAGAAAGAAAGGGAAGAATTCAGTTTTAAATTCTTCCTTTTATATACAAGGTGTGTTTTCCATACTGAAACATAATTGATAAGCTGGAGCAATTATTGAAGTTATCAGCTGAACATCTCAGAACTGATTGTCTGGTCATGTCAATTAACTGAGGCTGACACTCAACATTTTGGTAGGTTTCCAAATTGTAAACCGCACCTTCTTCAGGAAATTGCAGTAGGTAATTTGAGTTTAACAGCTACTGTGTGGATGTTTAACCAGACTTTAATGAGATTTTGTCTAGATTTGTTTGCAGGATGTTCCACAATTCTCTTTGTGTCTATAAATTTGTTTCCAGGGAAAGTATTCTGAAGTCCTAAATCCATTGTAGTTAACCATGGCTCAGTTGATATAGAAAAAAATAATTGCATCATCTGCTTTGCTCTGAGATGTTACTGGTAAATCTAATCTTAGCAAATCCATTACATCACTGATATTGTAGTGTGTTTTCCATTAAAGGTACAGACATTCTGTAAGTAGTGGAATCAAAACATTTGGATTCTTTAATGAATCTAAATGATTTCTTGCCTCCATTTGAATTCAAAGTGATGTATCCATTATTTTTTATTCCAATATTTAGTTATCTCTTTCAGTATGACTGATCTAAGGTACCTAAAAGAAAGTAAATAATAATGATGTCCATATGTGAATTTCTGAATAACCCAAGTGAGAAATAGAAATATGAAGCACTTACAAATATTATTCAAATATGAAATAACAAACATCAGAACTTTCCAGGTCATTAAATTTACTTTCAAGTGGCAATGTAATTGAGTAATTTTAACACTTCTACCTAAAGCTACATAAAGCTAAATCATTAGCTTTACTAGAAGCTTTTGGGATAATTTTATAAAATAATTTTATAAAACTATGAGTCATGATTGTCTTAAATCTTTAAGAAGCATAAACTATTCTTATTTAACATTTCCATAACTACAATTGATTTTGCAGAAAGTTAATTTGAACACAATATTACAAAAAGTATTGTACAACGATAACAAAGAATGGCTAAAATTGTCTAATTTCAACCTTATACAGACTGCGTGAGTAATGGGAGTTCACTGAATCATAACATCATGATTAAAGAGTAAAAGTAAAATAGAAGATAATTGTACTAGGCAGCTTATTTGGTTGATTACAGGTATTTTTTAATGTTCAGTACAAAGAACTGGAGTACAAATTTTACTCAGTGTTTGAACTTGAAAATGTTTTATCACAGTGACTTATCATTTAAATCTACTGTACCTAACAACAGGTAGAGATGTTACATCAGTTATATATGTTTCTATGGGGAAATTTTAACTCTTAAAAAAATTCAAAACAGCTCAGTGTTGGTTTTTTTGTTTTTTTTTTTAAGAACAGTAAAGCTTTTGAGCACAAGGTTACAGTGCAAATGAATTACATGTAAGCAGTTGTCATCCTGTCAAAGTTCAAAACACAGTGTATCTGCATTATTAATCACAAGACTGCAATATGTTTATTTTGTTTGGGTAACTCCATAGTTGATGGTAAGGGAAGATCATCTGTATCTCTTAATAAATATCCCTTTACCTGCCATTCAGCAGCTACCTTCCTTAGTTTTTTTATAAAAGGAATAGCTCTGTGTAACAGGAAAATCTTGTGTCCTCCCGGCATCCCCATGACTTAATTTGATCTCTGCACCCTGAAGTTCAAGTTTCTTTTAGAAACAGCTGATAGAAGATGATCTCTGTGATCATCAACTGCAGCTTCTAGAGTAGGAGTCAACTATATCATGCAATCCTTTTTATACAGGTTATAATGTTTTTTATGACGCCAAGGCCTGCATTGGTTACTGATGAAAACCACTAGTGAATGATATCTCTCAAGGTCTGTACTGGTGGGACAATGCCATTAATTATTTTTATCACTAGCATAGACAATGAGATTGAGTGCACTCTCAGCAAGTCTGTGGGTGACATCAAGATGAGCAGTGCGTTTTATTCTCTTGAGGGAAGGAATGCCATCCCAGGGACACCTCAGTGGGCTGGAGGAATGGGTCCATGAGAACTTCATGAAGTTCAACAAGGCCAGTATAAGGTCTTAGACCTGTGTCATGTCAATCCCTAATATCAGTAGGGGCTTTTTTCAAGGCCTGTTGTAACAGGGAACAAGAAGGAATGACTTTAAACTGAAAGAGCATGGATTTAGAGTGGCTGTAAGGAAGCAGTTCTTGATTGTAAGGATGTTGAAGCACTGGAAGAAATCGTCCATAGAAGTTGTTGTTGTCCCATTCCTGGAAGTGTTCCAGGCCAGGTTGGATGGTTTGGAGCAACCTGATCTATTAGGTAGCATCTCTGCCCATGGCAGGGAGGTTGGAACTCCATAGTCTTTAAGGTTTCTTCCAATTCAAGCCATTCTATAATTTTATGATATTTATGTCTAATATCATACAGTGATTATCTATGTATGCTTACAAAAGATGAAAGAGTATTAAGGTAAATGGCTGTGTACATACGTAACTGATCAATTTTAACACTCATATAGCACTATAGACAGCACTATAGGCACGTCATCAAGGGAACTGGAATTTGGAGATAAAATAGGTGAAAAATCAGTAATGATGGAATCACATTGTAGAATTTTTATTTATTTATTTATTTTTAAGGAAATTATATCACACTGAAACCCTTTTGAATAGTGTCCTCAGTGTGCCTGTCTTCAGCTAATTTCATGAATGTGTGCACTAGCCATGGTGTGAGATCATTTATCTAACAGCATATCAGAAGAGTTAGGGGTTTTGGTTCTGAGACAGATTTGGGTTCTGAAAAGTAGTGTTTTAGTACAGTTTGAAGGATAAAACTTCCAGCATTACTTCAGAGGGCCTGGATATCCCACACATTCTATGTCACACATTATTTTTATTCTGTGCCGAATGCAAGTAATCCACCACAATTATGCTAATCACTGCCCTGAAAACAAATTGATACAGCTGTTGAGTGACTAGGGAAGATGACGGCATATTTATTTCTCTTTCAATAGAAAAAATAAAATGCTTTTTCCAGCAGGAAGCCAAACTGCTTGTTGAAATTACTTAGAACTGAAAATCACTATTTGATTCTGAAGGTAAATGTGTTTGTTTGTGTATGTGAATATAAAATACATTTATCTTTAATTGCATGCCAATTTAGACTCAGATAGCTGGTATTGTACAGAATTCTTTTAGAACTTTTTTTTTAGGTTCTATTGACAATGTGCACAATATGCATATATATGTGTTCTTCTATACTATATATATAGTGTTCTTCTATTGAATCTTAAATACGGAAGCTGAAAGTATCTAAAACTCTTTTCTACCAGGTTCTTTATCAATGGCCCCTCCCCCCTCCCCATTTTCTTTCATACATACTGCTTTGCATTCCATTGTTCTTTCCCAAGGAAAAAGCCACAGAAATGGAACACAACACAAATATGGTAATGTTGTTATCCACAACTTGAAAAAAAAGCTCAGAATTATTTAAGTGTAGGTGAAACTACTCAGGTTAAGTAAAATCAGATTCTTTCAGTTTTCAGGCATTATAGGCTCTGCTTCTTCTGAAGAGGTTTGGACTAGTACTGTTCACTTTTTCACCTGGTTGCAGCTGTATTAATAGTGATGGATATGTGCCCATCTGCGCTCACAGCATGAACATGGATTTAAAGCTTACACAACTATTCACAGAATGTTAGGAAAACCCGCTTAAATTTTTATATTTCAGTATGACTTCAGGAAGCAACTGACAAAATCTGGTGCTCAATTATAATCTTAAAATGCTGCAGTTTGGCTCTCTGTGGTGGAAACAAAACTCTTTTGTCTGGAACTAAATCACACATTTAATTCTAATGTATTTTGCAGTCAATGGAGTTAATTGTAGTGAAAAATTTCGTTGCTTCTATCATTTGAGGCTTTTTGCTTTGCTTTAAAGTTATGTAGGTGATATTTTCTATGCTGTGTCATATCACTGTGACTACTCTAATGGGTGTCATGAATTTGATTCATAGAGATGAGATGCAAATCCTTGAAAATTAAGTATGAATATAGAGTGATCTAACTGGTACACCAAGTCGCAGTCTATTCTTACTTAAATAATGTCACTAAAAGTCTAAACTAAAAGATGCATAGACAGCCATTGAGATTAATATCTTGCATGAAAAGTTACAGTGCAAGAGTCCTTGCAAAGGGTGTAACTTTGTCTTCATTATGAAATATTACTGAAATGTTTCAATAATCGAAATTATCTTCTTTCATTGAAGCCATTTCTAGTTTAGTAATACTTTCAGACTAAAGTACACAAAGCTTTGTATAAAGCTTTAAAAGCTCTCTTTCTGTTTGTCATGCATCCTTCCAAAAAGATGCACATACACATAGAATAACCTCAAATATGATGGAAAATGATGGAAAGAGCCTCCAGATATAATAAATGAATAAATGTAAATAAATGAATCACACCTACTTTTTTGTAGTGAGTGATATAACAGAAAATAATTGCTATAGCTCATTTCCAATTCAAGTTACCAGTTATTTTCACAGTGCAACACAAAGCTTGCACTGGAACTGTATTTATAGATTATAAATTCAAGGAATAAAAGAGGGTTGTGGGGGTTTTTTTAAACAAAAATTATCTCCATGCTCAGGCTTGCTGTTCTGTAGCTGACTGCTATCCAAACTCATATAACAGCATTCCTCTCCTTGTACACTTTTTGCAAGGTGGGTGCATGCACATTGCCAAAATTCTCTGGGGAGATTTAGTTATCTGTACATATGAAATTCATGTTACGCTGATCTAAATACTCTGTTTCTGTTGATTTTGAGAATTCAAAAAATATCCCCAAACCTATAAGTTAAGACTTTTGGCAGAAGTATAAAGATCTATTGGGATAATTATTACAATTCGGAAACCTCCAAATCAAATTTCTAAAGAAATTTTTCTGTTTTGCAGTGCATGCTAATTAAGACCCCATCACAACATGAACTGATCATAAACTAACTTTAATTTATGTACAATTCACGTTTCTAAAGATTTTTTTTCAAATGCTGGATTCCTATGTCATTTGGCTTTGAAAATGCAAGATATTCTGGTGAAATAGTCTTTTACTTTTCATGTGAATTGTAGTTTGTTGGTTTGTTTCAATCATAATTTTATTTTAAGTCGTGTCTGATTCTGAATTCTTGTAAGAAGATAACATATATATGTAGCAAATTGATTGGAAGGCTATTGTTTATTAGTGAAAATATTCATATGAATGTTGTTTCTAGTGTTTATGATATGAGAGTGATGAGTGAAAAATTTATTTATCTATTTATTGCATATGTCCTAATCTTTAGAATGTATTTACTTTTAAAGAAAATAGTCATTTATCTGGGTAACAGTGTTAGATTTTTTTTTTTTTTTAATTTTTCTGAACATCAAAAACTACTTTTTTACTGTGTGGGAAACTGAGCATTGCATACATTGCCTACAGAGGTTGTAGTGCCTCCTTCCTTGGAGATACTCAAAAGTTGTCTGCACATGGTCCTCGAAAACCAGTTGTAGCTGTCCCTGCCTGAGGGAGGGGTTGGACCAGATGACCTCCAGAGGTCCATTCAAACCTCAACCAATCCATGATCCTGTGATCTTCATTCAAGAGCAATTTAAGTTTTTCTTCCTGTGGATTTAAAATAACAGTATGACCCTTTCAATTTCTTTACAGAGAAGTATCAAAAAGGAGGGACAAAAAACCCAAGCAGTTATATTGCAAGTTTATATGACAATGGTCAGTCACTTGAAAAGTTAGGAGATTAATAATTAGAGACTTAGTTTTTCTGTTGTTACTACAGTTCTGCCTAAAGGAAGATAGCTAAAATACTTTATTTGACCAAATGAAATAGAAGTAGATAGTTTAAAGGCCACTGAAATAGTTTTAATTCATATTTTTCATTAAGTATTAGTGAAATAGACCTCATTGATTGGAATGGTGTGAAGCTACAATACAAAGTTCAAGCAATGGCAGAACTAGAATCTGTTTTCATTAGAAGCCATCAAAACTAAAAAGTATAAACAGTGAGTTAATAAGCTACATGAAGGTACAAGAAATTCAGATCTGATATATATATGTATATGCTGATACATTCAGCATAAACTACATTAATTTTGAGAGTAGAATTAATTAAAGAATATATGTATGTGAAAGACAAAGCTTTTATGATAGTGCAGAAACTAAGCAATCTGAGTTTATTAATTTACAAAGCAGGCATTTTCAATAAAAGCTTGATAAAGAAAATGGATGTATTAGAATTTCCACTATGAAAATTGGATCTGGGACAAAGCAATCATAGCAATTACACTAATAGATCACCCTCTTGGCAGCTTCATTGTCTTTTGGTGTATGGATTTCAGTGCTTCTAAATATTAGTATAATATTAGCACAACTGGATTCTGAGCTTGTTAAATTTAAATATTAACACAGTATGTTACGAGTTAACTTTAAAATAGGGAATTAAAGACTTATCAAAACTTTTGTGTGATTATGGTGTTCTGGACTGAAACATTTTTTTTAATGACCTTTATTTAAAACCAAATTGGAATTCATTTGATACAGAGTTGCTTTTTTTTTTCTGTGAAAAAATATCTCATGGAGAATTTAATTTAAATCTTTATCTGAGCAACTTTTTCCTATGGTTGTTTATGGTTTATCATTTGAAATGTATATGCTAGAAATCAGAAAAATCAGAAGAAAAAATAATTCAGAGCTTCTTGTAGTGAAAATGTTTTGTTTGAAATATAAAATATGTAGTCGCTATTACCAGAATATGGGAATAACACTTACAGTTCTTATTATTAGCAGTGTAGATCTCAGGTCCAGAAATACAACCATCCTGGTGCAAGAATGTTAGAAAGGTAGTTGCTACAGATATATTGAAATTCATGGCCAGAGAAAGAACTAACTCCGGGATGGTTATCTCGGATGCCTATGGAAAACAATATTAAATTCCAAAAAGTGATTAGCAACTTGCCAAGGTGATAGCTGCATCATCCATTTGAGGGGCAGACTTCAGGGAGAGTAGTGGCTGTCTAAACAAAACCAAAAAGGACATTTGATTTGCTTTTCTAAGAATCAGTAAGAATATTGCTGAAGAAACATACGTGCACTTTCCCACCACTTCAAAATGTATATACAGCTGCAGGCAAGACCTTAGATTATGGATCTGTTTCTCTCATGCCAAAGAAGGCACTGTGAAAGGAATTATTTTGAAGAATAAAAGTGTAAGTCAGATCACACAGGAATTACTGACATATCTCCAGTATGGGGTAGAATAATCTTCTCCTCTGTCAAAGGGATTTAATTGTTTGCCCTGACCTCCATCTGTTCTACTAATTGACCGTTTTAGTTTGTGGTATACATTTTTGGCTGGTATTATGTTTTATTAGTGAGATTTCTTAAGATGATACAATAGAAGCACATGGGAAGCTGTAATTCCTGCCATGTGACAAGGTACATTTCTTTCTCAATCCTGACCTGAATCAATTGACTGAGGGCAGGAAAAAATAGAACAGTCTTTCCTAGTCAACCTGGCAGCTGCATATTGTCTTCTATTTTTTTTTTCTGCAGTAGTATCCCATATGGATATGATCAAAGCAAAAAAGGAAAAAAAAACCAAAAAATCCCCCAAAAAACCCAAAGAAAACCAGAAATCCCCTACAAATAAACAAAATAAATTCCCTCTACAAAATAAAAATAAATTTTACATTGATTGAATTGATGTACATATATCTTTTCCTATATATCTTACACACACACACAAATATATATATATATATACGGAGAGACAAATGAAAGCTAAAAACAAATGACCAGGAGGAAGAAAAGAGTCATAGGAAAGAATTATGATTTGGAGAAAAGAATAAGCTAGTGGTTTACACTCTATGAGAAAGATTTGAGAACTAGAAAGGGACTGAGAAGGCTATGTGCAAAACAGGAAAAGCGTGGAAGATACTTGTATAAGAGGACATGTTTTCAAGCAGGGGAGAACAAGAATAAGACAAGTCTTGAAAAGCTACTGAGGCATAATGTTTTGTCATGGAATCATATTGTTAAAAATTATTTCTCCTCACATTAGGAAGTGCCCATGTAGTTTTGCAGTCCTGTGGAAACAGGTAGAATGTGCTAAATAATATGATGATAATAATTATTACATGGGTCTTGTTAGAAAGTCATTCATAAATAGTACTCATTGCATCCAAGAAGTGCAAAATTAGGAAACATATTTTTTGTAAATAAATAAACCCAGTATTTCTAACATAATACTGTTTCTATATTAGCAAAGATTAGTATTAGGTGAAGGTGGTGAAAATGGATAAACTTATTCACTGAGATATGATTTTACATCAAGGAAGAGACCATGTAGCAGTTTTCAAAATAGCACAGAGATGGCTATGGAAATAACAATAACAGTAGTAATGCCAAAAATAATTAAAAAAATAAAAATAGAAAAAGGAAGGATTAAATGAATTGAATGATAGGCAGGAAGATACCTGAAGTTTAGTCTAAACTCTATACTGAATTTCTTACCAATGGGTGCTGCATAGTCTTTTATAAACTACCAGCAGAACTAATGAAAGAACAGACAAAAACTGTTAAGAAACTCAGAATAACCTCTTTGTAATTTTAGTAATGAGTACTTGGTTCATGTATGAAACAAATGAGAAAGTTACCAGTTTCTCAACTTTGTGGTTATAGAGATAATTCCATATATATTGGTGAGAGGTGTAAGAAAGAATCATCTTGCTACAGCTCAGTTGGACAGTTAGCTGTCAATCTAGGCTAATGACTTGAGCTCTTTAAACAGTCTGCAGGATGTTTTCATAGTGGTTGACTTCAGCCAATATTTAATGCCAAATACCTATGTTACCATAGGAGAAGTTACTGCCTGAATCATATGTATCTGCTAGAGACAGAATATGTGACTTTTTTGTAAACAGTTAGTGAGATGAACAAGAGTTTTAGTGATGTTTCCAAGGTAGAGAAGGTACCTTTTCATGGTGCTAGGCAAAGATGGAAACTCTCCAATAATGTGAGTGGAAGGATGAGCAGGATGAGAAACAGTCACTTTTGTGTTTGCTGTTGACTTTTCTTTTCTACTCAAATACAGCTCTACACACTACAAAGCAAATATGATATATTATGTTGCATTTCTGGGAACCCTTTGATGCAAGAAAATACAATTAACTAGATGTGAGATGGCTTTGAAGTTCTGCATGTAGTAGAATGATAGGGGCTGTCATGCAGGTAATTTTGAGACATTTATTTTTTACTTAAGAGAAAAGCATTCACTTATTATTATGAGATTTCTCTTGGAATTCTTAAAAGACCCTGAAAGATAATTTGATTTTTATAGTTTGCAAGGGTAGGATTGGAAGACCTTTTTAACTGAAGAGCAAATTACCTGCAAAATATTAGATTTCTTTTCCAAGACTAGCTTTTCAGCTTTTCCTGATATAAGTTTTGGCAACAAATACAAAAAGTTGAAAAAATCTGTTGGATTAAAAAAACCCAACACAAAGCTCAAGTAACTGGCATCAAGACATGTTTTTCAAGCTTGTGTGTACGGAATTAGTAGTATATCTTCTTGCTAGTTTGTGTAACAATCTCAGAACTTGCATTTCCAAGGTAATGGAAATTCAGTAGTCTATTTCTTAGGTTTCTACTTGCTCTTGTTGGATTCTGCTTAATATTTATTCAGCTCTTACTGTTTTGCAAGTTAATCTCACTTCTTCTGTTGTTGTGTACATCTTCTCATATTACAAGTTTGTCAGTATCGCTGATGTGATATATATAACCTCTATTTTTTTCCCTCAGGTTCCATATTTAGGCAAGAAATGTACATTGCATAAAATGCACAGTCAAACTTGAAGTTCAGGCATCCATCAGTGAGGAGGAAAGATATGTTTGGTTCTGCCCCTGTGGTTATGTCTGTTATTAAATAAAATGGCCGAGGTCCTGTTCTCTGCACCTGAGGGCACATAGCATAGCAGACTTTGCATCTCTGTAGTGCAAGTCTTTCTTTCTAAAAAGAAAAAAAAAACGAAAAAACAACTGTCCTATTTCATGCTTATGCATGTGTGTTGGCTGGGAGGTATGAATGGCAGGGCAGTGCTGGAGTCCATGCTCTAGCCTTATTTAGTTCACTGCTTAGACCTAAATTCCAGTGCTGACTCTACTGGCCTGAAACCAGGCTGAGATCTGGATCCATAACGGGACTTCTCTATGGTAATATTATGCTTAGCTTTTAAGTGTCCACAGTACATAATGTAATTCACAGGTCCCAGTACTTATGTCAACTAGAAAGTTAAGAATTTCACTCTTCATTACAATTTCAGCATAGACAGGACAGTGAAGTTGTCCACTTTATAAATTGGTAAATCTGATGCTGTGACACCATAATAAAGATAATCTCCAGTCAATTTTTTTTTTAAATGATTCTCCTAGAAACTGCATAAGGCTTGCTTGAAAGTGAGAATACCTATCCAGGGAAGTTTGTACTTCATGGGAATGCAATGTTAAATTTTTCTTGTAGTCCAACGGTGAGAATCTCAGAGGAAAGTCTTTTGGTTTTGGATTGATAATGCTTTACATAGTTCTTGTAGCCATTCCAGCCTTATTTGAAAGCTAATGTTTGCAACTTGAAAGACTGGACATGTGAGTTTAGACTTCAAGTTAATGAGGGTAGTCACTCAACTCTCCCATTTCCAGAATGAGTGCATAATTGTGCCATTATCATATGAATGAAGGCAGTATCACCACCTGGTAACTGAACCAGGTAATGCAAGGAAAATGTCTCTTGTGTAATTCAGTTCTAGGAATTCTTACAATAAAACAGCAACTTTTGGCCATATAATGTACTGATGTGCGTGTGTGTGCGCGCGCTTCGGAGTTCACATGCCCAGCTGGTTTAAATTGCTTTTCCCACCCTGGTTTTGGTTATTGTAGCATTTTTAATGTCACCCCTTCTGACACTGGAATGCCAACAGGAAGATATTGGAATGCCAACAGGAAGATATCAAATTCTAATCATTAAATAGCCTCGAGAGATCGAATTGCCTATCAATCAGTCTCTCAGACAATTTCTCAGTTGGTTCAGACAAGAGGTTTAGTTCCTTCTATCTTTAACATGGGCATGCTCATAAGTTCAGTGCTGAAGACAGAGAGGACTGAGACCTGTAAGTTTCTTTGTATAATATTTATGCTAAACCTGATAGATTCCCTTAAGAATTTTCATTTTCAGTCATTTGAGCTTTCATACTGGGGAGAAGTTAAGACTCATTCCATCTTAGAAACACCTTTTTTTTTTAAGTGCTTTTTAGGTGTTAAGTGGTATTAGGTAATGAACTTTGATTTTTTTGAGGGTTTATTCAGATTATAAAGGCCTATTCTGTAAACCTAATGAAATGTTTTTGTATGCATTTTTTTTTTTCAGATCCATAAATTATTGGTTTTCTGCAACCATAAGGAATTTTATTCTCCAGGAGCTTTTTCCTTACAGAAACTCAGGGCTGAAAATCCTCTTTCAGATCATGATCTTTTTGTTTTTGGAGCAACACATCTGAATTTAAGAAAACAGAAGTGCATAAAATAAACAAAGGGAGATCCAGAGTGTGTTACATTTTTTCTACAAGGTCATGTCAGAAGTAAAAGTTAGAAATAAAGCCAGCAGTTGTGCTAGGCTGAACTGATGTTATTTTTTGTACATTTCCCTAACACATTTACTAGACAAGTAATATTTTCTTTAGACTTTTCAGCTGCAATTAGACATTTCAGTGGCTATAGTGTCCATTCAGTCATAGGAAGCTTAAATTCAGATCTCGATTTGATTAGAGTGGAACACACCTTTGGAATTACTAATAATTTCAGGTTTATGTTTGCAAGCTGTTTATGCTGTTTTTTCCTTCCCAATATTGACACCTTATATTTATTCGCAATCTTCATCTATTTATCTTAAGAAGCAGAAAATATTATGAAAATTGTCTAACCACTGAAATTCTTCTATAGTTCTTATGTACAATAGTAGTTAAAATTATAGTTCCCAAGTCAGTGAGGTAAGTGCTACTGTCTCTCAAATGTCTGAACTGAGCATTTCCAGTTAGTCTTGTGTTCTCCTGGCCCTAAAGTTTGGTGATTTTTTAAATAATTTTAAATACAGGAAAAAATGAGGGAAACCATGTCTGTGATTGTTCAACAGCCACTTTTTGTAATTAGATCCAGTGTTTTTCTCTTGAAAAGGAGTGATGATTGCACTTTTTCTTTCCCCGTTTACTTTTCAAATTGTTTTCATTATTGAGAGAATTGCAGTTTTCAAAAACAGTGCAGGCACCACACAGTCTTTTCTTATAATCCCATCATTCTTTTTGATAGTGCATGAGACTTAGAAATTCAGAATAAGAGTGGCAGCTGCAGGCAAGAAGCAATGATACAAAGAAATGTGTGCACATTTACTGAAAGTAAATGGTGATTGTGGTTTCTAACCTGGGGGATCTCCCGACACTGTCAGAACCTATCTGAGACACTCACTTGAGGAAATTCATAGAAGGGTAAATACAACATGTTACTTGAACCACCCCCATGCCACCCCCCCCCCCAAAAACAAAAAAACCCAACAAACAACCAAAACCCAAAAAACCCACAACTTCTTAATTTAATGTTTGTCATAGTTCTTAAGTTTGTATTACTTTCTTTTCAGTTTAAACTTTAAATGTTTAAGTGATTTTTAGCTGTAAATTAGTAAGACATATTTCCAATTAAATAATTCTGTGATTTTGTGATATATAGCTCAAATACTGATCTCTAGTGAAGTTTATAATGCTAAGTCATTGTCACGACCCACTGGTATGGGGGTGTGATGTTTGTTGTAAGTTCTCATAAGGCTGAACAAAGACATTAGACCGTGTGTCAGGGAACTCTTATGCTTTATGGTAGTGTTGTCTTCTTAGTTCCAGCAACCAGCCCAATATTTAGACTCAAAGGTATTGGCTAACATGCCCTCAAATTTATACAATATGCTTGAGTAAGTTCCCAGCTCCAAAAACAAACTCCTCAAGGTCCTGGTTCACAATGCGCAACACACAATCAAAGATGCTGACTGAAAAGCCACAACAGCACTGCACAAAGGTGCTGGCTCACAAACCACAACACACTTCCACAATCTCCGCAGAGTGTGCAGAGTATGGAGTAGATTATGATAATGCCCAGGCAAAGCAAGGTTAAAAAACAGAGCATCACCAGTCCTTAGATCCCACATCAGTCTTGCCACATGGATGATCCTGAACTGGAGCAAATAAAAACAGAGGGAGTCCAGTCTGGTCCCTTTTACGGTTAAAGTGGTGCACACCAGTAAGTTAGATTTTTTGCGTGTTTTGCTCAGGTATGCACAGCCAACCCTTCTCCAGGAAGTCAGTTGAGGGGATGCCTGAGCAGGAGTCTCGAGGAGCAGGACTTTGGCTCAGAACAGCACTGCCCCACCTCCATGGGACCCTCTCCTCTGATCACTTTTCATGCAGCAATACTCAGAATGGTTGAGACAAAACATGCTTAGAGTTCATCTTCTACAATTAGAATTATTATAAGCTTGGATTTTCTTGTTTTTTTATGTGGCTGTGTGTGTGTTTTTTAAATAATAATTTAATAATATGTAATTTATTCCTATTGAAAGAATGCTTACAAAACCACAACATAATAAACATACATCTCCTATTAGAAAAATAAATTTCTGGTGAGGCTTTGTTGCATGTTCATTTGAAACCAGACATTACTATAGCTACAGTTCTGAGATTCAAAAATAGATGTGATTGGCCAGTTTTGGTAAATAACCTTCCCACCAACCTTGTAAGTAATCCAGTCCAGAAACTGCATGTTAGTTCATGATTGATGTTCCTCTGTCTTGTTCATCATGACTTTGTCTGACTTTTCTGAATTACTTTATGTAGGATGAGGAAGAATGAAGCTTAGCTCCTTTCAGTGTATCAAGAAAGAAATCCCTATTTTTTTTTTTTTTAAATTTGCAATATGGTAGACAAACCCAGTATACATTTACTGATATTTGGAAGAATTCAGTTTCTTTGATCTGTTCTTTGAAAATTTATCCTGCAAACATTTGAAATCTCTGACTAACAAGAGGATGCAGTGCTGATTATGAGGCAGAGGTGCATTTAAACTTGCCTTGGGAAGGGCTTTTACAGAAAACGTGTGTGATTAGTTTCTTGCTAATATTCCAAATTGGATATATGTATTGCTAAAATTAATACTGCAGGCCTGTTCAGAAATTACTATGCCTCGGGTAGTTCTTATTTACAGTATCATACCACTACATTAATTTTTTATAGAGCTTTATGTATGTTTAAAATATGGTAATGTTTTTAATTACTTTGGTTTGAAAACAAATAACCACAGAAATACACATGCACAGAGAAACCAAACCAACAAAATAAAAACAAAAACCAAGAAACCATATATCTACTTCATAACTTTCAAAATTATGTATTTCAAGGGGACAAACAGAAAAGAAAGAAGCCCCAATTCATGTTCTTGGTAAATTAAATATTTTTTTAAAAATCCCCATATTCTGTGACTGCATTAAATGCTGTGCAAAGTATCAGTATGAGGAGAATCTAAAGTTTTATTGATTACATTATTTTTATTTTGGTGACTAGTTGGTTACTCTCACATTTCAGCTAATCAAGCTGATTGTATGCTTTCAGAATGTATGTATAAAGAAGGGGATGTGGGACTTTAACCCTGACTCTCTATTGAGGTCAGACCTATGTGCATGCCAAATTCCTTGCCCCAAGGAATTTGAGCAGAAGGAAGGGCCAGAGACTGAAGGTGGTCAGCAACTGAAAGCTGAAGTGCACTGTTGTGCCCAAGTTGTTTTCGATAAAGCCTTAGATATCCTAGGGTATCTGTGCAGTGCTCAATCTCCTGTGCTCATGTAATTTATATTTGTTTAATTTTCTTGTGACGGTCCATGACCTGGACAAGCAGGCCAAAAAAACTTGAAACCACTTTAGTTTTCTATACTACTTTGGAGCAAAGAGGACTTTTAAGCCATGTCTTCTATTTGCACAGCAGGTACAGAATTATTATAAAGCTACTGACATAATCATCTCCTCAGGTTGAAAAAGCAATAACAGCAAATCCTGGAAACCATCAGTTTAGCTCTGAAGACCTGATTCATAGACTATTTAAGCATCTCTAAGCATGGCTTGGGGCATAGATTTATAATCAAGTACAAGTGGTGTTTCTAGTAGATGCGCATCCATGTTAACTTCAATATGCATTTACTTCAAAGTCCATAAATGTCTCATTAGCCTCAAATTACACTCCTCTGCCAATAAGGAGATCATGTATGAACATATGTGATTTCAGATCTTCTTTGACTTCTCTTTGCATGTTGTGCTGCCAGAACTTTTCACTTTAAACTGAATCTTTTGATTTGGATTGATTAGTTTTTGTTGTTTGAGTGATTGATACTTCCAACTAGCAATTTTTTGTAAACAAGTTTGTATACATTTTTCTAACATTTAAAGCAGTTAAAAAAAAACAAAAAAGAAAAATGCAGCATTATTAGTGATAATAAATAAAGACATTACAAGTATGTTTCTTCCTGTAGATTCAGTATGTAAAGTTGTATTAAATAGATGACTGTATACATATAAATGTTCACAAAACTGGTTTTGATATAATATCTAAAAAACCTTCTAAAAGTTTTCTATTTAGAATTTGTCTCTAATTGAAATCTGTGACTTTGTTTGCATCTTCCAACCCTTTTAATGATGCACTTAACATTAGAGCATAGCAGTCATAGTTCACAAATTAATAGGTAGCATGCCTTCTTCCGTCGCTCTGGATATTCTTACTGAAACTTACTCCATATGTCTTTGTATATGCATGTGTATGCATTTCATGTGTTAAACTAACCTTATGAAAATGGTAGTGTCTCTAGTAATGTTCAAAAACTGAAAAGTATTATATTTTCTGCCTAATTGGGGAGAAATCCCATCCTAAATGGGATATTTTTGCCTTGCTTGTGTCAGTCTTCCTTTACCTGAGTCTTTGATACCACAACCAGTTGTCCTCAGGATGTACAGCTTCCAGAGCTGAGTTAGTTATGGGGACCTAAGTGAAGCCCCCATAACCCAGGAGGAAATGGTTAGTGACTTGCTATATCCAATTAGACACCTACAAATCTAGGGACTCAGATGGGATGCTAGTGAAACAGCTTGCCAAGGTACTTTCAATCATTTACCAGCAGTCCTGGTTAACACAAGGCGGCCCCAGAAGACCTGGCTGGATGGCTGGTCCCAGAGAGTGGTGGTGAATGGACTTGTATCCAGTTGGCAGCCAGTCACTGGTGGTGTCTCCCAGGGCTCAGTATTGGGGCCAGTCCTCTTTAGTATTTTTATCTATGATTTAGACAAGGGGATCGAGTGCATCCTCAGTAAGTTCACAGATGATACTAAGTTAGGCAAGAGTGTTGATCTGCTGGTGGGTATGAAGGCTCTGCAGAGTGATCTGGACAGACTTGATTGGCTGAGATCAGTTGTATGAGGATCAATATGCCCAAGTGTCGTGTCCTACACATGGGTCGCAACAACCCATGCAGCACTTACAGCCTTGGGGAAGAATGGTTTGAATGCTGCTCAGATGAAAGGGACCTGGGGGTGCTAGTTAACAGACAGCTGGATGTGAGCCAACAGTGTGCCCAGGTGACCAAGAATGCCAATGGCATCCTGGCTTGTATCAGAAATAGTGTGGCCAGCAGGACAAGCAAAGTGATTGTCTCTCATCTGCACTGATGAGGCTGCACTTTGAACCCTGTGTTCAGTTTTGGTCCCCTGACTTCAAAAAGGACATTGAGGTGCTGAAGCATGTCCAAAGGAGGGCAACAAAGATGGTGAAGGGCCTAGAAAACATGTTCTATGAAGGAGCAGCTGACAGAGCTGGGATTGTTTAATCTGGAGGAGAGGAGGCTGAGGGGAGACCTCATCACTCTGTTACTTGAAAGGACATTGTTTTGAGATGGGGAACAGTCTCTTCTCTCATGTCTCAAGTGAAAGGACAAGAGGAAATGGCATTAAGTTGCACCAGGGGAGGTTCAGGTTAGATATCAGAAACAACAAAAAAAACACTAAAAAGACATTGGAATAAGTTGCCCAGCGAGGTGGTGGAGTCACTGTCTTTGGAAGCGTTCAAGAGGTAACCTTGCTGATTCTGTAATTCTTTGTAATACTGTCTGCAAAACAAATTTGTTCATGAGACTTCTTTTTAAAAACTTATTGTATACATACATAGTTTATTACTTATGTAAACTTTTGAGACCTGTTTACTAAGAAATTATTAAAAACTATCATCATTGTCTAAACACAATACTTAATAGGCAAAATATTTTATAATAAATAGTGAGTTTATTCTGACTTATCATCTTAAAATTGCTTTTGTATGATATTTATCTTACCTGTGTTAATGCACTTGTCATTATCTGCTGTTTGTTTTTGTCTTTACACTGTTTGGCAAAGGCTGCAGGTCTGTTACAGCTCAGACAGTGGATCTGAGAGGTCCGACTATATTCTCTGTGTTAGCCAATTATTATTACCCTATGGATTCAAGATCCTTAAAATATAAATGTCTGTGTGTGCAAAAATGAGAAATGCACACTATGTATGCTTCTGTTAAGGCACAGAGGGGAAACAAAATACACCATGTGAGTGGATTTAATACTCACAAAACTAATTTTTGTTGTTCTTACTTCCTAGATAAGATAACAAATTCAGTTCCAGATCAATAATGTTTCCTTTTCTTGTCCTTTCACTCTATTCAAAATGATGACATATAGCCAGATATTTGATCCAAAGACCTGCTGTAATTAGTGTGGATGCATACTATTTAGTAAGTCACATTTTTGACAGTTGTATATTGTCTCTATTGTATCAACTGAGGA
The DNA here is from genome assembly GCA_013396655.1 of Campylorhamphus procurvoides. Lineage (NCBI taxonomy): Eukaryota > Metazoa > Chordata > Aves > Passeriformes > Dendrocolaptidae > Campylorhamphus > Campylorhamphus procurvoides. The sequence continues at coordinate 1,982,588 of WBMV01000141.1, forward strand.
TTTCCAATTTCCTTCATGTTTTTTCTTCTCTCCATGCTGGTAATGTGTTCACCCTTGTTTATTTGTCATTCCTGTTTTCTATTCTTGTTTTGTTTTCCTTTTTTTCATTTGCTGTTTGCCCAGAAAAATTTTTTTCTCTATCTATCTTTTATCATCTGGATCACTGTCTTTCCTTCCACCTTGTCAATTTTCTTCGTGCTTTATTCCACATCTCTTAAAATGTCATTACAAACTTCAGCAGTGTGGGTGTCAAGGGAGTAGGATTTCCCTGAGCACAGATTAAATCTTCAGTTGGATATGACTGGAAAATCTGATTTGTGCTGCATGGTCAGAAAGTATGCCAAAGTCAGGATTGGAGAGAGCAAGAGGGAATAGATAGTTCAAATCAATCCCCTGCTGCTGACTTCCATTGTTAAAGACAGTAGCAGAAATCAGAAGGGAAAGTGGTGCTTGAGGAGGAATTTGGGGTGACCCGTAGCTGGCTGACCACTCTGAGTGTCAGGAAGCAGCTGAACTGTGGCTGCCCCATGAGGGAGGATGACCCAGGAGCTGTGGGCACTGCAGAGCTGGCAGAGAAACACACTAAACTCCTAAAGCATCCCACTGAGGGTGGGCTGAGAACAGGGACAGGACCCTGCCATGACCCAGTGATCAGCAGGGCAGGCAGGGTGAGGAGTCAAGCCCAAGGTCGACCTGGGGACCCAGTGAGGGCAAGATCCAGGCTGTCATGGAGCCAGGCATGGGGCTTCCCACAGCATAGCTCAGACAGGGACTGATGGCCCTGGTGGTGCTCTCGGGGACACAACACTTTGAGCTAAGAGTGATTTGTCCTTCAGAAATGGCACACAAGTTGCAAGTCCTAGTACAAATGTCAAAGGAAATGTTGGTCCCCCATAAATAATACATATCTGATATTTTTCTGCCTCTGGTGTTCAGGTGGTAACCTGAACAAAAATTTTGTGGTTAGAGTGCTGAAATGAAGTCATTGAAGAATTCCAGGAGTTTTCAGAGAATGAAGAATCTTTCAAATGATTTTCCTTGTCAGAGTCCTGGCTGAAAACAGGACCTGGTAGTCTGCTTATATGTTTGATATATAAAGATGTGTATCCTACCAAATACAAGGTATCATTATCAATTTCCTATAATACGGATTTTTTTACCTGTGGGATGGATGTCTCTGGTTTTGAGTTGAATAGTGGGCGAAAAGGAATTCCATTTCTTTTCATAGGCAGAAGAATGTTGATGTGTTTATTTATACTACTTGTAATGGTTAGCATATACATGTGACTTGTATTTCATTAAAATTAGCAGAATTATTGTATGAATTGCCTTCTGTCTAAAAATAAAAGTAGGAGAATGCAAGAAGGTAATGTTACATAATTGTAACATTATGTAGGTCAAAATCTGACTTTCAAGAGATTGTATCACACTTTTTTTTCTTGTTTTTCATTGTTCTGTTTGTCAGACATAGAACAAAGAAAACAGATATGAAAACCAATAAATTTGTTTCTAATCTTGACTAACTATTCTCACACTTGATTTGAACTGATATAATGCTATTCTATTAATTGGAATTTCTGAATTGGAGGTAAATTAGGTTTGTCATACAAAGAAGAAGTCATATCTATGAAAAATACTCTATAGAAGTCATATAATAACAAAGAGCTATTATCCAATGCAGGAAAAAAAACCCAAAACCAACAATCAGTGGTTCTTGTGGGAGGACAAATATGCTGGAAAAGGAGATTCCATTTATTTAGGGCAGAAAATATCCTTAAGCTAGCGCTTAAATGTGATACCCTTCCTGAAAGCAGCAATGTTTGGGCTGTGGTTTGGTTTGGAAGCATATATAGAAGCACAAATGTTTGTTTTGTGGTAATGACCCCTGATAAGCTTATGGCTTCAGTTTCAGCTCTTTTACCTTACTTGTCTTTGGAAACACATAACCATGATGTCTAAAGTTCATAAAACATTTGTGAGCCTTGGCATGGAAGTAGTGTGTGAATATAATTTTTTTATTATTATTTTTTTATTTTAGATTTATGCTAATATGAACTTGTCTGTTGATTTCAATTGCATGTTTTCTCTTGACCACAGGCTGACTGAGTGGGCTGGACTTCACTGAAAGGAGCCATTTCACTGGGGAAGTGGAATAACTGTGGATTTCTTGCCACACTACTTGCTGGGAAGTGCTATGTGTTGCCAGGATTAAGTCAGCGCTGAAGTCTGGGATGGGCCTTAGGGGCAAACATTCCCTTGTTTCATCTGGTGTTGGGATGTGTCTACAGCCAGTCAGCTGAGGCACCTACACACATCAGCTTGCTTTTTTTTGTTGCCTGAACAAGGTTACATTTTCCCTCACATCATCTCTTTTTTACTACTTTTTTATTAGTTTGCATTTTCCTTGACTGATTAATTTTCTGCTGGCTGTGGAAGAAAGAGCCCTGCTGATGTTGATTTAAATAATGTCGAAACCAATGGGACTCCTATGGCTGCCTTTGATCTTCACCCCAATGTGTGTCATGTTGAATTCTAACTTCCTCCTGTGGATAACTGCACTGGCTATAAGATTTACTCTCATCGATGGCCAAGCACAATACCCAGTTGTTACGACAAATTATGGCAAAATACGTGGTTTAAGAACACCTTTGCCTAATGAGATCCTTGGTCCAGTGGAGCAGTACCTGGGTGTTCCTTATGCCTCTCCTCCAACTGGAGAAAGGCGATTTCAGCCCCCGGAGCCACCATCATCTTGGACGGGTGTCCGCAATGCCACACAGTTTGCTGCTGTCTGCCCACAATACCTGGATGAAAGGTCACTGCTCAACGATATGCTGCCAGTCTGGTTTACAGCCAATCTGGATACTGTGGTGACATATGTTCAAGATCAAAATGAAGACTGTCTGTACTTGAATATCTATGTGCCCACAGAGGATGGTAAGTACCCTGAGGACCACACTGCAATGCGCTCAACAGTTCTACACATAAGCAGTATCCAGGTCTTTAAAGCACCTTGCTGAGTTTCCTCCATGTTTTATCTGTGGAAATCGATTATGCCTCTGAACATGCATTAAAAGTAATACTTTGCAGATTGAATATGCTTGCATGAATTCTCTTTCATGTTTCAATGCAACACCAACCCACAGTTTCATTTGCAGGAAGTGGCCAGGGTGTGTAAACTAGCCTTAAGTTTATATCTAAAATACAGCTGAGTATCATTCACAAGAGAGGAAAGGGGAAATAAACATTAACTCAAAGTAGCATATTTGTTTTTCCATGCATGAATGATGCAAATATACTGTTGCATACTAATTTTTAAAGGAGAATTTCCCTCATTTGTTTAGTTTTATTATAAAACCTCTGGACCTACTATTAACTGTGCTTGATTTTAATGGATAATAGAAAGTTATTATAGTAATTCAGTCAGCAGGGCTTTTTTTTAGAATTTTTATCTATGAAACATTTAATTCCAAGTTATTTTTCTTCATTCACTGTATTCAAAATGAAGGAAACATGATTATGTTATGCAGAGCTGAACAGGTAGCCTTAAACTTTTGTCTGTTTTATGCAGTCCTTTCTCAAGAGAGCTACTTTAAACCACCTTCTATAGTGAAAAACAATGAACACACTATTGGTAACGCAGAACTCTTTGAACATTTACATGATCTCAATCTTAACAGTTGTAGCTTTATGGCATGTAGAATATCTCTTTGGTTGTTCTGAATAGTATTGCTGAATAGTATTGCTTCCTACAGGCAAGAAGTCCTGTTTTTATCAGGTCTCAAATGAGTTAAGCCTATTCTATACCATGAGGAAATAAGAAGTACTGCTGGCACTTACATTTAATATTCTACTAAAAGCCAGTTCTTTCAGCTACTTAGAATGTAGCTACTGATGCACGACGTGACAGATTTCTCCCAGATATGCAAATCCCTTCACTTTAACTGAGGGTTTGATTTACACAACCAAGGCATTGTTATTTCTCAGTAACCATACTCTAAATATGCAAATTTTGTACTTTGATTATTATAATCCTTCTGCCTTGATTGGCTTCTTTACTCAGAATTTCCAAGCTGTTTGCCAGCAATAAACATACCGCCTTCTTTTCCTGTTCTCATCAGCCGAAGCAAAAACTTGAAAGCTAAAAATAAAGGGGTAAGGTTTGGGAATACCCAGAGCTTTGCAAAAGTAAATTCTATGAAGCTGCTTAAATGAAAAGTGCCGTGAAAGAAAAGCTATGTTTATGGGAGCTCTATGTACACATGTGTGTGTGCATGTGTGTGTGTGTTCATTTGTTGGGGGGCTGTGCACATGCATGTAGATAAAGGAGCAGGTCTTTTAGACCCAATTATTTCCCTCTTCCAGTGTCACTGCATTGCTTCTCACTCCATTGATAATAGCACAGATAATTCTTTCCCAAATTTGTTAATATTCTGGATTTTATCCTTCAGCTTTTAATTAATCACTAGGTTAAGCCTGCTCTAAGAAAGCATTCTGGGTTAAGATTTTGTTTGTTCTTACTGAAGGAATATCAGCTCTGCTAACTCAGTCTAATTTGAGAGTCCAGTTTTAATAAATTCCTCCAATCTAATAATAAGAAGTTTCATTCCTTAATTATGGAACACAGGAGACTAGACATGGAAAAATATATACGAATGTCTAGGAAAAGAATGTTTGATATCAAAATGGAAAATAATAAAATATCATGGGCTGAATGAGTAACAATCTGTGACACTCTTGCTGTAATAGCTAATGGCATTTGCTGTTAGATTAAAACTAGATAGGACTGACAAATTTAATTTTACCTGCTGTAGACCTTTTTGTCCACTTAGTTCTGAAAAAAGTGCAGTTTACTTTACTTCCTGGTTTTAGATTCTTTTTACCCTAAACCGCATGTAAATGGCATCTATTTTCTTTTATATCTCCTCTTCAAAATATAAAGCCACACGTAAAAGAATATGTAGCTGAATAATGAGAGACAAAGTTTGATGTCAGTGATGAGCTGAGAGGGAGAATGCTCCTATACAATATGACAAGCATTTTTAACAGATTCCATTGCAGAACAAGAAACTTAAACATTAATAAAGGGAGTGCATGATGTTTTAATTTTATGCTGTATATCTTATCACTGGTTAAATATAACTGTGTGGCTTTTTTGGTGAAGAAAATCTACAATCATCTGCCCACAAAGATGCTTAAGGGGAACTGACCTACAAATCACATCTCCTAAGTTAGTGTGTCTCCAAATCATCCTAAACATAAATAGCCCGAACTGTAGTCCATACAATCTGATTAAACACGTTATGCTTCATTATATGAGTCTTAGCTGGCAAAAATAAGCTATGTTGTTATGGAGACAGACCATGAAATTAGTTTTTGAAGCAAGATCTCAAAGTGAGTGACTTTGAATTAAATTCATATTTTCAATTCTTTCTCAAGTACAGATTGATTTAAAAGATGTTTGAAACTGTTTTGTGTCTAGAAGAAAAGGCATCTGGAATAATCCAAAGCTAATTAATTTTCTGATTATGGAACTTAACCTGAATCATTTTATGTGCCCTTTTTTTTTAACTTTGGTGAAAAGAGCAGATGAACAATTCTAATGAATTAACTGCAGTCATGTGCAGTGCTTACTTCAAGGCAATTCTGGAGAATAACTAATCAAAATACAGCTCAGTTTTGGGGTTTGTTTTTCATTGTTTTGTTCTGTTGTGGGTTTGGTTTTTTTGTCATTATATAGCATGACTTGTTTCTTACCACTTGTGTGATTTGGTCAAAGGGAACCAGATTTTGACCATGTACTTTCAATAAAGAAGTGAAAAACAAATACACACATGCCTTCAACTGGTTTCAGAATTGCTTCACTGGAATCCTGCCGCTATAAACTAATGGAAATAAGAGTAGAATACTCTTATTTATTCATAATACTCTTAGTTATTCATAATTAAATAGTTTGAAATGTTGACGCTTTTTTCTAAAGAAGTACGATGAAATTAAATGACTTATAAATCTATGCTTCCTTAAAATGGTTCTAACTTCTAGTTAAAGAAATTAAAATGCCCTGTTACACAGTCTGTATCTGTATTAATCATTATATTTCTTTTGACCCAGAAGATTCTAGATTTCAAATGTCAAATAGCAGAATTTCCCAAGTTAAAATGTTCTTACAAAGCAAAAAGTATCTCTGATTTTAGGGGCTTTTCTTTTTTCATTTTAGGTGAATATATTATTTATGATAGAAGTCAATGCACATGCTTAACAGAATATTTCTGTAATTTTCCCTATGCAGTATTTTATTCTTTTTCTGGTTTTCACTGGATAAATGGGGATTTTTTATGACACTTTCCTTAGAGTAATGCTTATATTTCAGAGTATCCAAGGTAGCTGTAGAATTTCAATGTTTGTTTTCTTTTGCCTTTGGAAGGGAAAGAATTGCAGCCACTGTAATTCACTGAGATTTTTTTTCCTGATCATAAGTTTAAAGAACAATGCAGTTATTTTGAAGATACATGGTATAAGCAGTCAAAATAAAATCTAGGAAACTTCTTTGATTTTATATGTCAAAACAATAGTAATAAGAAATTACTCAGAACTGAAGCAAATAACATATTAATAGTGAAATTATTATTTTATCCAATTGCTTTCTAAACATTTGGCTTGATTTTCAGAATCATTTGTGTGGGTATATATTGTCTTGTCTGCCTTTTCACTTACTATAAACTGTAATTTTCCACAAGAATACTTGAATGTCAGTTTTGAGGAGGTCATCTAGGGAAATGATATTGAGGACAGTCTGTTTATTGTAACTTCAGTCTGAATATGGGTTTATCTACAGTGGAAATGCTAGATTGAAGAGGACACAGACTGTTAATCGGCTGTGCTTAATCCCTGGCCTTTATCATTTGAATCTGTGGATTCTGAAGGAGATTGCTAACTCCTATCATAACTGGGGGGGGGGGGGA
>WBMV01000142.1:0-14782 GCA_013396655.1 Campylorhamphus procurvoides
GCCTTGAGAATTCACTGAAGAAGCGATAATAAATCTCTTTATTAAATGTGTAATAAATCATTCTCTTAGTTTAGAACCTCTAATTGTTTTAGGTTTATAATTATGTTGTAATTATCTGTAAGAATTCCTTTGCTTTTCCTCCTGTCTGAGCATTGTGATGTGTAACCACCCGGAGCCCCGTTTCTCTCCCAGCACAAATGTTATCTTGTTACACCTACTACCCCTATATATTGTGAAGCACGCTTTCAATAAAAGGTTTTCCAGTTATTGCCCCCTAACTGGGAACGTCTAGATTATTAGCTGTCACATGGGTTGTCAGGGTTGTTCCTCACAGAGGGATGAATTGAGCAGTGTAAGCATCCTGTAGGTGTTCACATTAGACAGTCACTGCAGTAAAACATACGAATGCTGAACATCCCTGGGGCACTCACCAGTTCTCAGTGTTAACCAGCCCTCTCACAAACACCAAAATTGCTCTTTGGAGACCCAGATACAAGCACTTTTCCCCTGTGGCCCCATGAACCTTCTGTTTTCACAAGAGGGAGAAGTAGCGAGGAGTCTTAGCCCAGCAGCTGTGACTTTGGCTTTGGCAGCTCCAGGGTTGCAAGGGAAGCTTTACCAAGGCCTTGTGGGCAAAGTAGATTGCCACTCCCTGCAGATCCAGTTCCAAATGTGGCTACTGAACTGGGAAAAGACCCATTTTGGGTTCTCCAGATGCAGTTCATCCAGAAATGTGTGGGAACCACTTGGCTAGCACAGAGGTGGCACCAGATCTTCCCACAGAAGGGCTCAACCTGCCCCTTCCAAAACCAATGTCTACAGCCATCAGCAGCCTACACTGCTGTCTGGGACCTTGGCAGGTCCTGTCCAGCATCCTGCATCCTTCCAGAGGCCTGTCCCACTCTCTGAGCTGAAAAACACCACCTAAAACCAGCTCCTGAAAAGCAAAGACTATAGATTACTCTGACAAGCATAAACAATGCATGCCAAAGTCTGTCACTATTATTCAGTTCATTGCTGTAACTCCTCTAATAAGAAGATCACTCTGAAATACAAGATTTAAGTGAATTTAAAACTGGCAAATGGGAAAATCTATGCAGTCTTTTAATTTTTCTGCAGTTTCTCATGGTCCACTTGTAAGCACTACCTGCTTTACATTCTGATGTTCACCTAAACTGGCAGACTGGAGTTTTTATTGAGGGGAGGGTGAACAGTTCATTAAGGATAAGTCTCAGAAAAAAAATTGTGCCAGATAATTGCAGAAAAGTCAAAGTTCAGGCAGTTTTATTCCCAGCTATTTGATATATAGAGTGAAAACTACACTGCTAGACCTTTCATACAGTGTTATCAGCACCAGTTCATGAGGCATTTTAAGCTCTGATGGTTATCTTCTCTTAAAGCCAGATTTCAGCACACAGTCCTAACATTGACTAGAAGAGGGTTTGGGAGCCTGGTCTAACTCAGAGGAGCTCACAGCACGGCCAGGCAGGGAGAAGTCCCTCTCCTCCTCTTCATCAGAGGAAAACAATGTACACACCCAGCTCAAAAGCTGCAGTCCCAGCTGAGGAGGGGGGGATGTCTCGCTGCCCAGAACAAGCCCCTGGTACCCAAAACAGGCAGCTCAGTACCTTCCAGCTCAGCTCAGGGTTGTGTGATGCCCACTGTCCTCAGCCCTGCCTGCAGCATCTGCCCCCACCCAGGACCTCACACCTAAAAGAGAGTGCCTTACACAGAGCAAGGTGAGTGTTCCCTCCTCTCTGTCTCTGTTTTATTCTTCATGGAGCTGATGGAGAAGTCATTTTGATGCAACAGAAGTCAATATGATATTACTTGAACTAAGCACCTGATTATTATGGGGGAAAAAATTTAAAGTATAATAATTGGCACTTTCTTTTACCATAAAAGTAGCCTTCACTCCCCAAGACATCTTAGGGTGCTCCTGCTGTGAGGTTAAGGGCAGCTTACATGCCAAATACTCATTTTCCTGAAACTTTCTGAGCCAGGCAAAATTTGACAAACATCAAAAATCAGAACACAACCTGTCTTATTCTTGGTTATTATTAATATTCTTCAGCCACAGGGATATCAAAGCCTTTGGCGGCAATGGATGCAATTTAGCTGCTCCCTAGAGATGGCTTTAGAGAATGCATAATCAATTTTATAAATGAGCAGCTGGCCTGCACAGCAAGGTGCACTCTGCATTTCACCAAAATGAATAATGAATTGTATATACTCTGCATTAAGATTGGCTTTCTTCTTAGGACGTGACTAAGTCTCATTTCTTTCCTGGGTTGAAAGACAAACTAATGCCTGGTTGTTGCTCAGCGTGCCCAAATTTACACACTGTACCCATGCCCAAGGACCATCTGAGACTGCACACTCCCAGACAGGGTCAGGCACGAGGTCAGAAGGAGATTGTAGGGAATGTCAGTCTGCCCAGACCCTGTGGATCCTGCAGTGGAGACAGCCATGAATAAGTCTGAGGCTCCAGCCTTGGGGAGTGTCTTCTGCTGGCCCAACAAATTGATAATCTCAGCAAAATGGCAAGTATTTATTTTTATATTGAACAAAAATATTTCATCGCAGAAGCAGAAAAGCAATTTCCAATGCCACATCTATTTCTCTCAAACTTAGCGATGTCTCTGATCCAGGACAAAAGTTTGCTCAGGCCCAAGGGCATTTTGTTGACTTTCCACTGGCCTTTAAGTCTATAATGTGATTTCTCAGGTCTCTGTGTGGAAATGATTTGTGACTCTCATATTCCCATTGAGAATAACCCATCCATTATATAGCCTCCAGCAAAAGCTGCACCGTGACAGGTCTTTTGAGGTCAGATAGGCTACTGCAATGCTTCAAATGGGCAGGCATGTCATGCCTGCATTGCTTGCTGTTCCTCACAAAGCAGAGAAAGCAAGCAGAAAGGAAAGAAACAGAATGAGAAAATTTTGAGGCTGAGCACCCACCACCTTTACACATTCAGACTTAGAAATACATTTTCATCTGACAACACAGTCTTTGGAAAAAATCTGACTTCAGTTGCTCCATCCCCTGGGACATGTCCTTCCCTCAGCAAACGCTGGGAAGCCTTTCCTGAGATTCCTGGGTGTGCCTGATGAGATTTCACTGGCATTTACATTTCAATTTCTGGTTACCAGACGTGCTTGTAAGACAGCAAGAAGGGAACAAGGCTTTTCATCACTGCTAAGAGCTGGCTCAAAGATGCCTGTGGGTTGGGGTTTGTTTTCTAACAGTGTTGGGTGTTTTTAGGAGAAAGTTGTGGCAAGAGTGATGGAGGCTGTGTAGACCATATTCAGCAAAGACATAAGCCAGGAGAAGAAGTACACCTGTGGGAGCACATAGAAATAGTGCTTGGCTTCATGGTCCATATGTGCTGTGGGAATTCAGTGCACAATACCAGGCCTTGTGACATTGCTCGAGGCCTGCTGTGGCCCTGCACTTTTTAATGAGTTCAGCAAAACACCAATAATTCTCTATGCACAGGTTTTTAACACACAGCCAGTTGTTTGGGCACTTCAAGCTTCTGATTCTGGAGTGGTGCAAAATTAAATGCAGGACCCAGTGGTCCTGTTATACCACTGTTCACGTGGTGACAAGGGGTACAATAAACTCAGTGAAGACCTGAAGCATCACATCTGTACATAAACCAAAGAAGACCACGCAGGGATCTTGGCACCTAAATTCTGTTCACAAAACTGAGACCATGGATGGAAACACTGCATGGAATGACAGGCCAGTGTGTGGTCTCCCAGTACCCAAGCAACCACCCAGTGGTGTAATTAAGGTTGCTGGCTGTCGACAAAAGCTGGCAAGACTGCTGGGGAACAGCTTTATAATACTGACGTGCCTACAGCTGCCATCCCAAGCAGGGACAGCAGCTGCTCTGGTGGCGTTTCCCAAGCTGGCAGTGGCTCTTGCTGCAGCACTGCCCTCCAGCTGGCAGCTGTGCCAGATGCCAGGGCCAAACAAGGGCAGAAAGGCCTGTTCTTCACCTCTGAGCATCCCTTCTTGTTGCCCCAGGCATGAAGACAAGGATGGTGGGATCTGAACATGGGGTTTGGCAGCTGCTCCTCTCGGAAGGTACCAGAGCTCAGTTCTGCACATCCAAGGCAACACTTGGATCTCATTTGCCTTATTGTGCTGAGAGCAACGTGGTACCCATGGCCCTGGGTAGTCCTTTCACTTCTGCATTCTGCTTCTTGATTACTCAGCTGTGCTTGTCTTCTGCTCTCAGATCACCTACCAATTTTTTGACACCAAGAATTCATAAAAATGTCTTGAAGTATTTTCTTTCCAAATTTCTAAACAAGTTCATTGCATGACTATTGAGTCATTAGTCTTAAAATACATTTTTTGAAGGGACTTGTAGACAAGAACAAATCTGTTGGTAAAGCTTAAATTTTTTTTTCACTTGGGAAGCTTGTTTTCCTACAAAAATACTACCACAGCCTCGTTAGGAATGAGCCAGTTCTTTCTGTGTTTTCTGCTGAGCCTCTGGAGAAATGCTCCATAATCTGGGATTGAGGAGGTCCTTATGGTGCTTGTGTGGCATTGATGCTCCTTATGCTACCAGCAGCATCCTCCATCCTCACGTTTGACAGCAAGGTTGTTTTCCCATGGGAGACCAATTTGTATGTCAGAGGACACATTTCCAAGTCTTCCTCTTTTGCTGTTGTTTCTGAGAACAGACACGGCTGCATGCCAAGTGGAAAATGACGGGAGGCTGAGGTGCTCTGCCAGTGGGATCAGGTCACGTCACAGCAACTCGGCTGTGGCAGGACTGCCAGGGGGCACGGCTCCCCAGCAAAGCCAGGACCTCACCAAGCTGGAGACAGGAGACCAAGTCCTCAGAAGAAAGGACAGAATTATTAAATTGGGTATTTCCCAGGCACAACTGCCTGGATAGTCCTGAATAATACTGTTTTCTGCATGGTTTTTACTCCTCTCTTTAACAAGAAGTCAGGATAGCTGGCACTAGTCCTTCGTACTTACTTAGAGAGCAAACTAGTGCAAGCTAGTAAGAGGCATTATGCAGGACCCAAAAAGTAACACCAGTCTTATCTTCCCAGTAAAATCTTAAAAAAGATGTTGTTTCCATCACCCTCTCTGACAGCAGTCAGTGTCAAGAACAAGAATTTGTAGCCACCCATATTCTTCTCCGACTGTGTAAATGCATTTACACCAAAGAACCCCAAAACAAACAAACCAAAAAAAAAAAAACACCTAAAAAGATGTTAAATTTTCAGACATTTGAGATTTTGTTTGTTTTGAGCAAGAATTCATTACATGTCTATGGCTGTTTATTTGCCCACCTAAGCAAATTCTGAGGATCAAAAGGAGTCACCAGCTTTGAAAGTTTTGGATAGTTTTAAAATACAGTCTGTAGACAGGCAGCTCAGGCATATATACAGCTTTAAAGAGAAAGGAACCGCAAAATGAAAGTGAAACCCTGTATTGAGTTGTAGCCTTTACTAACCGGTGGTTTGGGTTTTTTTTACTTTTCCTAATAAAAATGTAAATGTTTCTCAGTGAGAATTAGGACCAGCTCTCAAGTAAGTCAGCATGTATTACTTATGCATTAGCTAAGATTATTCAACAATTCAGTGCAATCCTCACAGCCAGTGTTCGACTAGAGGGCGAATACAAGGCAATGCAGTTTTTGCTAGATGAAAAACACATCAGCAGAGCTCTCGTTAGAACTACAATCACAGGAGACGCACTTGACAAACTGCATCCTAACTGTGCTGCCCGAGGGATTTACAGTCGGTTTCTGTGCAAACATTATTCAATCAGGCATTTTTCTTCTGTGGGCATCCTGTGGGGAAGCACAGCCAGGGGGATGGGAGGCCAGGGGTGTTACAGCTGTTACCTCTCCTTCCCTTCCCATAACGATTACTTTGCCCCTTGTCACTGCATGTACATTGAATTTTCTTGCTATTGATTACACAGTAGGCAATATATCAAAGGCACTTCATCGCTATGTGTGAGCCCTGTGACTGCTGCAGCAGGAAAGGAAGGGAATTAAATTTCATGAGGAGGGGTGGGGGTTGGGTTATTACCACCAGAGCACAGCCCCCTGAAGATCATCCCCTCTCAAAGTCTGCAGTGAACAAGTCTGGAAGCCCCATGCAACATTGCAGTGATGCCCCACCTGCCTCCATAAATCCTCCCCATCTCAACTGCTCCCTCGCTTGTCAGAGTGTCACAAAAAATACATGGAAGTCCAACAGAAATGATGAGTCAGACCTTCAAGCGCAACTATTTCTGTTTATTTTTCTTTACCAAAACACAGGCTCTGTTTCCCTCAGAAAGAGATTTCACTTCAATCTCCACATTTGTTTATTTTATACTCATTTTCCTCCTGAAACTCCTCTTGCAGTCTCTGCTACAGTGACAGACATGGCTACAGCCATGTGACAGCTGATTATTTCTGTTTGAGAGAAATCCATTCACATAAAGCACGGCTGTCATCTTACTACATATCCAGTTTAAAAAATAAAAAAAGGCATAGAGCATATTAGTAATAGAGGTGAACAAGAGGAGACAGAGCTTCTCTAATACCCTCCTGTCCAAATGCTAACATTTTAAATCAAGCTGAGATGACAGGACTGTGTTTCACTGACACTGAACACAGACAAGGGTAAAAAAGTGCAACAACACCGTTTTATTTAAAAATAAAAAATGTTATCTTCCATGTAAGTTCATAGTTTCTGCCTTAATTAAGCCAGTCATGAACAACACTATTTAGTGACTGTGTCCAATGAAATGATGATGCTGCTGGACCAGCAACACACTCCAAATCAAGGCAGCTGATGGCAGAGCTTTTATCTTGTGTCGCTGTGGGAAGGGGTTTTTTCAGCCTCCCACCATCCAGACCCCTGGATGCAGTGAAATTCTTCAAAGGATAGCAAAACACGTGCAGGAAAGCAGGCTCAACTAGGAAGAAGTTTTATGATGTCTCATGTTTGTGAAGATCAAAGTTTTGTCTGAGGGAAGCACCTCATTTTTGTTCCTTAGTAAGCTTGGATTCAGAGACACATTGCAAAAGAGTCAGGAGAATAGGAGGGGAGGTGTGATTCTGCTATTGCTTCTGCAGTACCATTAAATCCTCATGGACTAGTTCAAATATGGACTAGTTCCCTATTCCTCTCTGAAAAAACAGTCATTCTCTAATGCTACAACCTAAAGACATTACTCTTCCAGCAAAGACACTGTTACAGGTTGATTGCTTCTGAATTTAGGGAAGAGCAGGTTCTGTACGACCTTCAGATGTGGCAGCACCCATGAATTAAGGAGGTTTCAGGAGGGTCCTCCAAAGATGCTGTCACCAATCTGGGTCAGGTGGAAGCTCCCTTAGCAAGGAGTCCCAGCCAGGCTGCCTCAGTCAGTGTCTCCCACTGCTGATGGTGGTGACAAAACAGCTGCATCAGGAGGATCGTGGAAGGATCATTTACACTGGAAACCTGCTTTGTGTCAGGCAGAGCTTTCAAGCACACTGTGTCTGGTGACAGAGGGGTCTTCCATCTCCAGGTCCCTTGGGTTGTCCTTTGCTGTAACTGGAACTGGCCTGGTTAATGAAGGCAAGTTATTTCAAGGCTTCTGTTGCCTTCGGGCTCAGGGTTCAAGACTGGCAAGCAGGTTAAGGGTTCCTCTTAGAGCCAGAGCTCTGATTTGGTAGACACTCCAAGGCACTTGATTTGTCACTACCCTTGTAGCTCGCTACAGGACGCATCAGTATGTCCTTTCATTTACCAGTGGAACCAGAAACCCTTTTCCTTGCAAACAGGAGAACCCTTCCTTCCAATATCCATGCTTACTTGGAAAGGTACCCAAAAGACACAGAAGTTTTAAATTCATTTTTTTAAATGAATACAGATTCCACCAACAAGCACCAGCTTTTACACCTATCCCTTGTTTCAGCACTGTTCCAGAGCTCTGAGATTCCCCATAACCAAACTGAACAAGCAAATTTACTCTTCCAAGACTAGAGAGGATCTACGGAGAAAACTGTGCTAAAATGAAAAACAGCAGCCAAACCACAGGAAGGATGTTCTCTTTCATCACTCCTCTTATGCTACTGCTACCATGGATTAGCTACCGAAATTTGTTTTGAGCATTTGTTTAAACACTTGTTATAGTGTCTAGTGTATTCATTATGAAAATTATCATGTCCTTATGTTCATGGTTTCGTGTCCTGCACATTTAGGACACATCCATCACCATTGTAAAACATACACCTGCACAATAATCAAGTCCAATATAAACTGCAACAATCCCTCTAACAATATACTATGAGCACAGTTCAGAAATTTTAAAAGGACACATCAGTCATAAAACCTTTGCACTGAAAGCATAAAGAGGGTTAAAAAAAAATCAGGGCCCTCTTGACTCTAACTTTCAGCTCTCACATGCATGAAATGTCTGTCTGGGTCATAAACTAATCAAGACCTTTAAAAAAAGTCTTTAAAAAAATAAATGCTCTGAAACACCTCACTATCCATCTTGGAAATGCATTTCTGAACCTGCTGCACTGATAAGAAGGTGCTTCCTATTCACCCTCTCGTTTTTTCTGCTGGTATTGTCTTCCACCTCATAAAGTTCCTCTCCTCCAGCCCTGGCCAGTTTCCCTCATCAGGGTTTGATCCAGCATCATTACACCACCAGTCAAGAGCAGCAGAGAACAGTAGCTAAAGCTCCCACGTAGGTCATACATCTCTGCAATACACACATGGTGCAGGCTGTAGGAATAAATGGCTTCAGATATCTTGCACATCTGCTTCCTGGAAGCCTTGCCAAGTCTGTGGAGCTGCAGTCGTGGACAGGATAGGGGGCAGGCCCTTCCCTGCTGTCCCTCACAGGGAGTCTGAGCTGTCTTCTCCTCCCTAGAGCCCAGATGAGCAGCCATCCAAACACTCCCCCTTCTACAGGTTAAATGGACACAGAAGAGCAAGCTGGTGTGTTGGCAGTCTTGCTCAATTCTTTTGTGTTTCATCAATTAACCTTTTTCCTTTTGCATTATGTATTTTTTTTGAACACAGTATTATTTTATATTACTGCAGCCACCTCATGTAACAACAGATTAAAATAGATCTTATTCACAAAAAGCCTTTTGAAATGGAATTTTTGATGGTTCAGAGCAAGACCCTGGTGTACTTCCCAAGGGTAAATGTTGCCCAGTGGGAATATTGGAAATATAAGGAGAGAAAAAGTGGTTTTGCCTGCCATGTTTGTTCCTTACTAACCAGTCCTTTCTCCTCATTACACACAATTTACAGCAAAATGGAATGGTATTTTAGGGTACTGCATTAGTGCAATATGCACACTTGGTAACATCCACTGTCCAATTTTTTAAAGAGCAACTAGGTTTTGAAAGAAGAAAATGGTGAAACATACAAAAGCCTCGAGAAGGTTTGTTATCACTGTATGCCACAGTTCAAAAGAATTGAGAGAAACTAAACCTTCTCTGAACTCCAGTGCACTGCACAATCAAATCTCCCAGCTACAAGTAAAGGTCCTTCTGCAACACTGCCTGTAAAACCAACATCTACAGACAAATGTGGAGCCCTGGTTTTACTTGGACTTTTCCTGTAGCATGCAAACTGTAGCATGCAACCAAAATGACCAGGAAAAAGAGGGGAAAGAATATGAAAGTCCAAGTTTCTTGTAATCCAAAATATAAATCATCCAGACTGTGTTAAATGATTTTATTCACCCCACTTCTGCTCAGTCTCTGGTCACATTTGACAAGCAATTTAGAAAAGAAAGGAAAAAGTACTCAAGTGCTCAAGCTCTACATAAAATGCCACCTTTCACGGTGCAAAGTATCATAAGTCACTGTTGATTAATCTGGTAGGTCAATATGCAAAATTGCAGAAGCATATGTGCTCTAGAAAGACTGTCAGCTTCTCCAAAAGTCAAAGCAGCATTGGTTTTTGTCCTATGCAAATCACATAATCCCAATTCCTGCCAGGTTAGTTTTGTTCCCTGTAGAAACTCACTGTAAGTCAAGATAATAATTAGATTCATACCTTTTAATTGCTTTTTTTCTCTTTGGGGTTAAAAAGGCTGGAATTTCTGCATTTCTGTTGGGAGGGGAATAAATAGCAGAAACCAAATAAAAGCTTACCCGAAGAGATCTTGCAGTTGCCTCTCCAGTCCAAACCACGTTCCTGCTCTTACAGTCTCTTCTGGGCACAGTGAAGAAAGTGTTTCCATTTGATTTGGGAGTTGCAGTAGACAGATCCCCATATCAATCACCCTGTGCCCACACAGGGGTGGGGAGAGCAGCTACCACAACTCTGTATTTGCTCACCACTTTTGGGGAGAGTGGAATACTGCATGTGCAGAACCAGGGAGCAAATGCAAACCAATGTATGACCCCTTTGTGCCGTACCAAATCCTCTTACCTTCTTTCTTAGGGAAGAAAAGTGAACCTCATAACAGAGATTAAGTCTAATCAAGGAGAAAGCAAGGAGGAAATCAAAGGCAGGGCAAGTAAAATGGGGAGGGCAGAAGAAAAAGGAAAGTTCAAAGATTAAGGAAAACAAAAGGAGGAGGTAACAACAAGACAAATTCAACTGAGAAAAAACGGGAGGAAAACTTAACTGTGGTCACAGTTACAAAGGTGTATTGAAGGTACAAACTGCAGTCCAGCTACAACAGCCAGGGCAAATGAAGCCAATGTTGAGCTGAACATCCCCACAGAATGCCAGTGCCTGACACAGGGGCCCAAAGACTCCATCAGGAACTGTGGAATTAAACAGCTCTATTGCTATAATTTTCCAAGAATGACCGGGACACAATTTTAGGGAGATCTTGGAGAAAGGTGTGACCAACCACAGAGAGACACCAACAAAGCCCAAAGCATGGTGGTTGAAATTCAAAAGGAGAAAACCAAAACAACACACTGGAACTGCTAAAGTTCATTTTAAATATGAAATAAGATGGATCTCAGATGTTTTCTGCCACTGGTTAATAGCAATGGGTTGCCCTGGTTATAGAAAAGACATTGCAACTACAGGCTCTTACACTGTTTTTACCTGAACTTCTCCCACCTCAGTGTTCTGTGTGGGATCCTTCATACCTTGTGTGCTCCACCACTGCCCACCTTCTCACTGGGGAGGTTACAGAGATGTGCATGCAGACAATGCCCAGAACACTGGGGCATTAGCATTAGGTATTGAAACAGCAAGAAAAAAATACTCCACACATAAAAAGACATCAGGAAAGCCTCATGCATAAAAAGTTGTCAAATTCATAACATAAGTAGGCTGAAATAAATGTCATGTCATCTTGGTTAGTTATTTGAGATGATCCTTAAGAACATGAGAAAGTAGTTCTGGGAAGCAAAATCTGGAAATTGATTTTAAAGCAAGTACAATCTAACTTTCCTATGAAAGGATTGGTTTATGTGAAGCAGGAATAAAGCAGTTGATTTATTTTTTCATTCTGCATTTGAACAAAGGAAAAACTTCCCCTGCTATTGTTGAATCATTCCCAACTGTTTTCCATACCCCAATGCAAGTTTTTCAGGGCGTGCTTCACCTCTCCCTGCTCCTGTAGCATCCTTAGGCAGGAGCAACTCTCATAACCCAGAACATTTCAGTTCTCACCTCCTGACTTTTGCAAATTAGCAATAATAATTCTCCTTTTTTTTTGCAGCAACTTATTTGCATTCTGGTTGACAAAGCTATTTTCCAGTTATCCTCAACATTCTCTTTTCTGCCCATGTATTTCCACATTTCCACCTTCCAGCAGGGACAGAACAGACTAGTAAGGAGAGAAATATCTCTTAAGTAGAATGCTGCTTGCTTGAAAACCAAACCAAACCAAACCAAACAGGCAATCCCTGGTAACCAACACAGTGCTCCAAAATACCCCTTCATCCCTTCTGGAAATCCACAGCATCTCTCTCTGTGGACATAGCTGCTCTACACTGCAGACATATGTAGCAGTTCTTCCTCAGAAATATATAGGAGTACCCTGGGCAAACCCATTGCTTATCTTACAACATTAATCAAGCACCACCTGTCCTCCCAAATGCAGCACAAGCACTTCTGGCTAACCCCAAATTTCTCTACTGATTGTTTTCTGTGTAAGAGGAAGCATTCCCACTATACTTACAGCCAGTTAAATTTTAGCTCTGTAGCAAAATGAGCAATCCTACAGAGGATTAAGGAACAAGATTTTCAAGTACAAAATAAGAAGGAAGATTAAAAAGCATAGTATACCACTAGCTCACCTGGGAAAAGAAGTTCCTTCTTTGGGTATGGCAAAGCAGTAAACCAAGAGGACACAAGCAAAGTTAGAAAGCTTGAAGAGATGAAGTGCATGCCCAGAAGCACAGCCTCTTAAATTTACCCACTAGTTCATATTATCTGTGTTTAATACCAGGACACTACCTTTTCAGTGTCCACAGTATATCCCTGAAGCAGAGCTGTCCTTGCAAGGCCACGTAGCACTTTCTCTGCACCTCTTTGGGGTCCTTTGCTTCAAACACTACTACTGTTGCAGCAAGACAAAAGTATTAAGGGAGGAATGTTTTATTGTACTGCTGGAGGTCAAAATCCTGTTTTCAAAGGTGTAGTTGCACATTTAGGAGGTATGGTTAATATATGTATAAGCAACCATTTTTCTGAGGGTAAGACCAAGTTAGTGAATACAGATGTTCTTCTGCATTGTCTCTTTATACAATTTTTTGTTCCAGATATGTGACAAATCTGCTGCACAGAGTGTTTACAGAAGTATTAATGTACAATTTTTCCTCCTTCTCAGAAAGTATTATTGGTTTCTCTGACTGTGATGGATGTCGTCTGCTTTTGTTTTCCATTGACCCTAGATTGTAAAGGAATAGAAAAACAGGCTCTTTGCTGCATTTACATCATCCAACAACACATCTGAAGTGCTGAATTAGGATCTCAAGTACTGCTTGTAGCCTAGGGTTTACTACATCAGTTTGTGAACTTGTATCAAATAAATCAGCAACTCATTTTTTTTGGCTCTTAAAAATTGCTTGTGTTGACTTATCCTCAAATGAAGGCTAGTCCATCATTAGTCAGAGCAGACGGGTGTTCTGCTGGAGATCACTGCCCAGGAAGGGCTGTGCAGAAGGATTTCTGTGCCAAAGATCACCCCTAGGGAGCCTGAAATGACTGACAGCATCACAGCTGCCAGGGTGTAGTTTAACTTCAATCAATGAGCTTTCTGATAAAATTTTGATGCTGACTGGAAAGCTGGGCAAAATAAAAAATTCTGCTGTATGAAGAGATTATTGCTGTTTTGCTATGGAAAACAACTTCTGTATGCATGTTCCAGGACTTAAAATTAGACAGTGAGAGTGCCAGTAAGTATATGAAAAGAAAAGCTGCTTAGAGCATGGTGAGCTGTGTAATGGAAAGGACCATAATATTTGTCACCAAGGACTGGGTTTGGGTGACTTTGGTAACAGTGTTTTTTAGGTTTGAGGTGGAGAAGAAGAAATCACACAAAGGGAGCAGGATTGTTTGTTGCATGGCAGGATTCAATCATTCTAGTTACATGTGCAAGGACTGCATTCTGTTTCCATTCCTCATACTAAACCAAATAATTAAGAAAACCCAAAAATTTCCTTGTTCCAGCACCAATTCCATCATGACTACCCAAAACAAATAAAGGGATATTGTCGCGGTGGCTTATGCCACAGGTTATTCAATGGTAAGGATATTAATGGGCTTAGACAAGAGGATCCACATCCTTAAAAAACCCTCAAATCCACCTTACAAAATAAAGTGCAAGACAAATTCACTGTTTCAGTTCTGATAAAATAAGCTCTTCTTCCTAAAACAACTGTGTTGCTCTTAGGCTGAAGGACAGCATTAGAAATAAACTCAGATATGTAACACTTCTGTACACTTTGCCTCATCCCAAAACTATATCTAGAAAGTTGTCTAACAGCCCAGCTGAAAATTACCATTTATAGCCATCATCTAGTTTAGAGATTATATGATGTCTCACTAGTCAAGTCTGGCTTCTTTTCCTTAAGCAATTATCAATAACCTGAATTTCAAGTCACCAGTTTTGCATCCTGAGACGTGCAGACACATGTCACTGATTCAGCTCTGAGAAACCATACATTAAGCTAGTTGTAGGCCACGTATTTCCCACATTTGATCAAAAAGTGGACCTGCAAGCACCACAAGTACAGCTTCAGCACTTAGACTCGCTGTCATCGCACCAGAATCATTTAGAGCAAGGTGTGATTTTAGGCTAGGACATTAATGGAACAAGACATACAGGGCTGATCAGTCACACACAAGTTTTGAACACAACACACATTACATTAGCTCTCAATATTTCAACAGCTTCACTGGTCTGAATTTAAAAGTCCTTCAGCTATGTGCTTCTGGGAATGCAGTTTTATTCTGCACCACCTAGGACCGCCATTGCCAGAAAGAATGAATGGGGTGTTGTATATTATCACTGTGAAAAGCAGCACTTTGCCTTACAAACTTTTCAATACCTGCTCAAGAGATCCAAACGACACTTTAAATTGTACCACTGGATTTTTTCTTTTAAAAAATAATTTAAAAGAAAAAGGTACAATACAGTCCAAAAACATTTGAACATGACCACCTCCAGCTCATAAAAGAAAATATAGGAAAAAATCATAGAATATCTTGAATTGGAAGTGACCCACAAGGGTCACTGAAGTCCAGATCCTGGCCCTGCACAGGGTAGTCCCAAGAATCACATCATGTGCCTGAGAGTGTGGTCCAAACACTTCTTG
>WBMV01000142.1:14871-63537 GCA_013396655.1 Campylorhamphus procurvoides
GAACTTCATATGGTTGGTGATTGCCCAGCTCTCCAATTTGTCCAGGTCTCTCTGCAGGGTCTACCTGCCTTGGAGGTGACTCAGCAGCCCCTCCCAGTTTTGTGTCATCAGCAAACTTACTGTACCTTCCAGTCCTGTGTCCAAGTCATTTATGAAGATGTGGAAGAGCACTGGCCCTGAAATGGAGCCCTGTGGAACCCCACCAGTGACAGGTCACCAGTCAGATGTCACCCCACTCACCATTACCCTCTGTGCCTGGCCTGTGAGCAGCTGCTCACCCATCACATGATGTGTTTATCCAGATGTGTGCTGGACGCTTTGTCCAGAAGGATGTTGTGAGAGACACATGCCTTGGGATAAAAGGAAATTATGTTTGACAAGCAGGACTTTCCCTCATGAAGCTGTGTTGTCTGTACCCAGTGACTGCATTCTACTCTAAGTATTTTTCAATACATCCCAGAATCATCTTCTCCCTAATTTTGCCAGTCAATAAAGTGAGACTGACAGGCCTGTAGTTTCCAGCTTTGGCCACACGAATTTTCTCCCTACAGTGGAGAGCAGCATCTCTGTATTCTTCCCACATCACTTGACCTTGCTTCCACTGGCCAATACACCTTCCTTTTTTGCCTCATCTCTAAAAGATGATCCCTGCTAAGCCAATCCAGCCTTCTGCCTTGCCTGCTTGCCTCCAGTATTTTAGAATTGCCTGTTCCTGTACCCTCAGAAGGCAGTACTTACAAAGTGGCCAGCACTTATGACTCCAGCACCTTCAGAAGCATTTTCCCAGGGCACCATACTCACTAGCTGTCTGAGCAGCCCCTAAAAAACATGATCTAGCAAGACTTCATGGTGTCTTGGAAAATATGGATAGGATGAAACAGAGATTCATTTAAAAGTTAATCGCCTTATTTCAAGCTTGTCAAATATCTTGATTTTCTCATCAGTACAGATGTGCCTTTATTAACAAGTTATAGTTTCAGTCCAAAAGAGACAGGGAACTGCACAATAATAATTACTTTTGATAGTGCTAAACTCTGGAGAAAGGAATGAGTCAATTAACATGAGATGGTAGATGATGAACCTGGAAGAAGGGGTAATAAATAAAGGAGTGAAGCACAGTTTTGTACCTTTGGTTTAAAGAACACCACCAAGAAACATGAAGTCAAGAAAACCTTCAGCCATGCAGAATTTAGAAAAGACAGATGAAAAACAGTAGCAACACTGTTGAAGATGAAAAGCAGGATGCTTTAATTCTGATTCCATCACAATTCAGTATATAGGTTTGGGGAACTGGTTTCTCCCATGACTGAGTCCTCCTCTGTTTGAAACTGGAATGACAGCATGGATTTAGGAGAGGCAGATCCTGCCTAATCAACCTGATCTCCTTTTGTGACCAGGTGACCTGCGTGGTGGATGAGGGGAAGGCTGTGGATGTGTTTACCCTGACTTCAGCAATGCCTTTGACACTGCCTGCCACAGCACACTCCTGGGAAAGCTGCAGCCCATGGCTCAGACAGGGGCACTCTTTGCTGGGTCAGGAACTGGCTGGATGGTCCAGAGTGGTGGAGAACAGAGCTGCATCCAGCTGGCATCTGGTGGTGTCCCTCATGGATCATTGTTGGGACCAGTCCTGTTTGATATCTTCACTGATGATCTGGTTGAGGGGATTGAGTCCACCATCAGCAAATTTCCAGATNTGAGGAGTCAGGAGCACAAATCCTTTGAGGAGCAGCTGAGGGAGCTGGGGTGTTCAGCCTGGAGAGGAGGAGACTCTCATCACTCTGTACAGGAGGGTGAAGCCAGGTGGGGGTCGATGTCTTCTCCCAGGCAACCAGAGGTAGGACAAGAGGACACAGGCTTAAGCTGTGCCAGGGGAGGTTTAGGCTGGATATTAGAAAGAATTAGGAAGAGTCACTGCATATTGGAATGGGCTGCCCAGGGACGTGATGGAGTCAGCATCCCTGGAGGTGTTTAAGGAAAGACTGGACGTGGCACTGAGTGCCATGGTCTAGTGGACAAGGTGGTGTTTGTTCAAAGGTTGGCCTCGATGATCTCAGAGGTCTTTTCCAGCTTAGCTGGTTCTGCCATTCTGTGGCAGTGTCTCAGAAGAGCACTCAGGTAACAGGTCACTGTATCAGCCCTTCTGCACCATGTTATGCACTGACAATACCAAAGCATGAGAGCTTTTCTATCAGGGTTTGCAATTGATAAGCAACGATGCTTCTGGCTATAGTTTTCAAGTTCATGGTAAGAAATATAATACTTGCCACGTGCTGGACCTGTTGTACATGCAGCACAGAGTTTTCCCTCACTGCACAGAGAATGCTGCTCTGGAATTTGCAGGTGTCCAGAGGAGCAGTGAGAACTGCCAAACACCCAGGGCTGTGGTAAGTTATTGGCAAGAGCAGTGAAGCAGGCAGAGAGGGAAGAGCTGAGGAGACACACTGGACTCATCACTGCGGGGACAGTCTGAGTCGGAGACCAAGTTTGTCTGAGAGTCGTGTCATTGCACAGAGCAGCTCCACACTGAAGTGGGGAAAAAGGAACTGCAGTGGCTGCTGAGGAGTTTGATTTATGAGGCAAAAGAGCTGCCACTCCTGAGCACTCCTCGGGGGCCCAGTGGGGCCACCTCTGCAGCGCTTGCCACTGAAGCATCCCCAGACCATACGGCTTGGCTGTAGCTCCTGCAAATAACCAGCATCTCAGGATCTTGGATGTTATGTCAGATATTTTGTCAAAGTGCCTCCTTGAAAGGAAAAAACCAACAACAAGAGCCTAAAGTCAAGTTTAAGTTTAAAAAAATAAAATAAATAGAAATTCCCTGCTGCTTGTGGCATGAGGTTAAGAGGAGCTGCAGAACTAATGTTACAGCACCTGTGAGTCACTGTAAATAACCAAAAGTAATAGGGGAAACAAAACATGTTTCAGTCCTCAGCAAAGTTTCAGAACAAACAAAAAATTTACTTTCCTCCTTTTTAGGTATTCATATTAATAACATAAATGTTTTATAGCTTTCATTAAAGAAAATAATTTCATATTTAACTCAAACTTCAAAGTAATTTCCAGCACAAACACAGCATCTTTTTAATTAAAATAGCAGTGGACTTTTTTTTCCCCCATATTGCAATCATTCTTTCAGTTCTTATATATCAGATGATCATGTTGAAGTGTCTGAAATTGCAGCAGAAAGTTTTGAGGGCTTTTATTTTGGTTAAATTATTGTTAGACAGCAGCATTAAACAGCAGTTTCCATATTGAAAGGGGAAGAATGTTTATTTTCCAGCACTTGTTATGAAACTGTAATGAAAAGGGAAGGGGGGAAAAAAATGGCAAAACAAGGTTCCTAAATTTGCTTTGTTTCTTAAAGTTGGATGATTTACAGTCATTTAGCAACCTCTAGCTGCCTGAACTCAGCAAGCCACTTGACCTGGATTGCATCTTGAAGAAGAAATTACAGCATTTTGTCACTTCAGTACAAGACCCACTAGCACTGAAATGTGTTTATACATGTATGTGCACGTGTTGAGGAAGGAACTTATCACAAGACTTTATTTGTGGCCATTGATATTGCTCAGAATCTTTATTATGGTTCTGGGTGGTTTGTGCTGTAACTTGCTTTATGAAGCTTTCTCAGTCAATAATTTCCTACTAATAAGGTGCTGAGACACAGCACTGAATGTTGAGGGCAGGGCAGTGATGACCTCTACAGTGAGAAGTTGTCCCACGCTGGATGGTTTCATTTGTCACTGTTTTCAGGCACGGCTGGCTTTGCTGTTGATGGTGTGTTCTCCTCTGGGTAGGAGGGAGGAGACCTGTGTGAGTGTGACCAAGCAGCTGACCTGCTCAGCCTGGTGGCAGACCTCTGAGGGGAAATAGGTTAAAGAGTGTCAGCAAGTATGGGAAGGAGGTAGGCTGGTGGATCTGCCCACCCTGAGACAGAAACAGGAACATCTATCAGAAGAAAACCCTCAAGATCAGGCAAAAGGCAGTAACTTGAAGGAAAGGAGTGAATAGGGGGAAGTCTATGCTTTCAGGTGCCTCCAAACAACAGGCATGAGGCTCCGAATTTGGAAGGTCAGTCAGAAAATGATGATGTGGACAGTGGTCCATCTACACCAGAGGTGTTGCCAGCATCAGAAAGGCATAGCCCCTGTGTCATGACCACCTCCATGAGGAAGAAAAGATGGGTTACAGTCGTAGGTGAG
This sequence comes from Campylorhamphus procurvoides, assembly GCA_013396655.1. Lineage (NCBI taxonomy): Eukaryota > Metazoa > Chordata > Aves > Passeriformes > Dendrocolaptidae > Campylorhamphus > Campylorhamphus procurvoides. The sequence continues at coordinate 19,077 of WBMV01000142.1, forward strand.
TCCTTTCTGAGGGGAATAGAGGGACAGTTCCCTTAGGGAACTGTCTGGAGTTTTCCTGGGTTAAGGACATCACCATGAAACTTTTTAGCCTGATATGGCCCTCAGACTATTACCCATTCCTGCTCTTCCATGTGGGTGGCAATGCAGGTGGAATGTTATCTGAGGGTGACCAAAAGAGACTTTAGTGCTGTGGGATGGTTTGTAAAGGGGATACAGGGCACAGGTAGTATTTTCCTCCATTCTGCCTGTTGCAGGCAGTGGCATTTGAAGCAATTCAGTGTATTAATTCATGGCCTATTAATGGCCTATTCATGTGTATTCATTCATGGCCTATTCATTCATGGCTTGTGTCACTGCCAGGATTTTGGGGATTTTAATGGGATGGTCTACATAGCAGCCTGCTGGCATTAGATGTGGGTAAGTGCACCCTCAGCAAATTTACAAATGACTCCAAGCTGAGGGTGCTGATGACACACCTGGAGGATGGGATGCCATCCAGAGAGACCTGGACAAGCTCAGGAAATGGATCCATGGAAATCTCATGAGGTTTAACAACACCAAGTGCAAGGTGGTGCACTTGGGTCAGAGCTGGGCAGTATCAACACAGANAGCGAGACAGTTTACTAGAGCTCATAGTGACAGGACAAGGGCTTCAAACTGCAACAGTATGTTTAGGTCAGATATTAGGAATAAATTCTTTACTGTGAGGCTGGTGGCACACTGAAAGGGGGTTGTCCAGAGCAGTTGTGGATGCCCCGCCTCTGGAAATGCTCAAGGACAGTTTGGATGGAACTCTGAGCTACCTGGTCTAGTGGAAAGTGTTCCTGTCCATGGCAGGGGGTTGGTAAGAGATGATCTTTGAGATCCCTTCAAAGCCATTCTATGCTTCTATGATACGATTCTGTGATTTAACTCAGCATAAGACAACAGTGATATTGTCTTGCCCCTAACTTAAGGTAAATGGTTCACTTTGATGAGACTAACACTGCTGGCACTTTCCCAGCCCTGAGAGAGCTACTTCAGCCTTACAGGGCAACTGCCTCACCTCCTCCTCCTCAGAGAGAGAGAGAGAGGACAAAAGTATTCCCCTTATTTTTAACACTTTATTTTCACTTTCTTCACCTACAGAACACTTTTGATTTCTCAAGGCCAAGCAACATTTATTTTTTTTCCTTACCACACCTCTCAATACCACCAGTACACTCACTGTAAAATAGCTTTCAAGAAACATACATCCCCCCAAAGGCTGCCCCCTCCCTATTCAAACAAGCAAATAACAGTTTTATTAAAAGCTAAGTGGCATTCATTTTTCCAGGAGGATCTAATAGCAAAGACACACAAAAGCCTAAAAAATTGATGGAAAATCCTTTTTTCTCCTCAAAGGGAAAAAAGTGCCTTGTGCTACCAGTCCCAACACAGAAAACATTAACCACAAAAACCCCATGAGTAAATTCCTAAAGGGCTTTATAGCAACTAGAGGTGCTGAGGCACTTGAGCAGGTCCTGCCCAGGGTTGTTGATGCAGACCAGCTGTAACCCCCCAGCCAGCAGCTTCCTGTCTGTGCCTGGTGCTGAGAGGGGAGCTGTGCTTGGTCCATCGGTTCCTTACTGGGCAAGAGCATAAACAAACAGATAGATGATATATATATATAGAGAGAGAGATGATAGATAGATAGATAGATAGGTAGATAGATAGATAGATAGACAGACAGATAGATAGATAGATAGATAGATAGAATAATCATAGTGATAATTAAAGCTGTCTGGATTTTTCTCTTAAACATCTCCCTGCATTTTTTGTCCCCCCGGAAATGTTTGTGTGGGTTCGTCTTTCTTTTCACTTTTCTCTCCTTTATTTCCTCCATTTCAGAGCCAAAATATTTCAGAGCCTGACTGGCAGACACCCACACTCCCAGCAGCTGGATGCTGCTCTCTGGGAAGCAGCAGGGCTTCCACACAGTGGGGAGGAATTCAACATCCCAGAAAGGTAGTGCAAAAAGCATCTGACAAGGCAAGAAGAACCACCAAGAAGCTGATTAATGGCAGGCATAAATTGGGCCACATCTGCAGCTCGTGCATCCACAAGGTTCCCTGGAAAGCATTAAGCTGCTGCTTGCAGCACAAGGAAATGCATTCTTTTGTTATCTTTGAAGGTGAGGTTTTGTTGGCATCACTCACTGCTCACTGGCTCCTGGGCTCAGGGAGGCAGCAAGTGGCGCATCACCACACCTGGCCTTGGCCACCCTTGCTCCTGCAGCCCCACAGAAGCCCTTTTCCAAGCCTACGGGGTCTGGTTTCCTCACCCCCACCCAGGCTCAGAGTTTTCACAGGAAGAGGAATCTTAACAGTGGTTTTTTTCATAAAAACGCTGCTGACTAAAATACATCTGCCACTCGGTGGATTGAGCCATTTGATTTGACATTTAAATGTAGAAATCTCTTACTGCAAAATGATTTAACATTCCACTGAAACACCACTGTTACAACATCATTTTCAGAGTCAGAAAAATTTAAAGAGTGACGTGTCCAACCAACCTATTCCCAGAAACTTAAAAGTCTGCAGACATCTCTTTTTGGGTAAAAACCTTGGAGCTGCTGCTGGTGACATTGCCTGTGCTTCTCCCTTCTGCATCACATCAGCCTGGGAGCAGACAGGAGCAGAAGTGAGGGGAGCAGATGGCCATGGGGAACAGGCTAAAGGGGCAGCTCTTCTGGGAGCTGGTAGGAGAGGAATGTGTCAGCATGGGAAAAAAACCTCAACTTTTTGGGAAAAGAGATTGTGGGAGAGAGTAGAGGTAGATACTGAGATAGAGAAAAGGAAAGGTTGAGAAAACATAAGACCTCCAAAAAAACCTCATGACTGGACTTGACACAGGAATAATGGAAGGAGAAATGGGAAAGAAAGTTCTTGACTGGAAAAAAATCCAAAATAATAAATAGTGCAATGAATAGAAACATCAAAAATAGTAGTGCCAAACCAATGCATTCCTCTGCCTTTATGGCAGTACTGGATCAGTGACTGCCTACTTATCCAACAGCTGAGGATAATATGTTTCACTTGAGGATTAATAGAATGATTGTATTTTGTTCCCCCTTACTATTTCTGAACATAAAATACTATATCCATCCAAAGCTAATACAACCTACTTTTCAAAACCAGAATGCATTTTCAGGGACCTTTCAAGGAAATCCAACACTGACAACTGATGCACTGTACAGTATAGCAGAAAGGTAGGAAGGTTAGAGGACAGTGAAAGACAAATAATATACCCATGTTCCCACTCTCTTATGTATTTAATTTCTCCTGATCTCAAAAAAGAAAGGTTTTCACCTCATACATGTCTGAGTGCTCAGAAACATGATAATAACCAAAGGGTTATTAGAAAGCATTTAACCTGCTGCCACTTTTACAAGAGATGTAATAAGTATTTGCTGTCTATCTTGCATTTTCATTGCTTGCAGCAAAACCAGTTTTTAGTACAATGACTTCTTCCTTTTCCTGCTCACCACAGGACTCCTTTCTGATAAGGGCAGTATGATCCCTCCCCTGCACCTGCAGAGACCTACTTGTACAGTGGATAAAAACACAGTGTACTGCCTGGACTTAATATGACAAAGCAAACTATGCAAAACTAAACTGAAATCAATATAGTTAATGCCTGCATGAATTTGGTTCAATTTTTTTTTCAATTTCATTACAAATATAAGAATATCTAAACTTTTTTTTAAGACCAGCCAGACCAATGACAACAACAAAGTTCCAGTAACCAAACAATACAGATTTTGTATTTTCACGTGTAATCTATTTAAAACAGACTTTTGAATTTTATGTGGGAAAGCACTTGCAAATATGCAGCAAAAAAATGGCAATAGGTGCTACGAACAGAACATTACAGTCACAAAGAAAGTAATAATGCATACCAGTGTGTGTGATACACTTGTATACAATCATGTTTTTCAGTTCCATGAACTATTTCTAAATTGCCTCATGCCAAGGAGAAATTGTACTGCAGTTTATTATGAGATTTCTTTTTCCCCTAAACCTTCTTGGTATTTCCTTCTAGTAAGAACTGTCACAACATCGTACTTTTCTTTGCAATGTTAGCAGAAGGTGAATGGTGGTGGTAAAAATGCACAGCTGCAGAAAGGACAACCAACTTTTAAACAAACTATTGAATTTTGGCATTGAGTAGTAAATAAAAGGACATCTCCATGAACCTGACTTGAAGCTACCCATAAGTACATTCAACTCTGGTCAGGGTTTTATCACCACTTTTAACCTCACATTTCATTTTCTGGGAAAAAAAGTGTGTGAATACAGACTTACAAAAAAAAGAAGGCCCAAAAAGAAAAAAATGTTTTGGTTCTAAAGGAATTTTAAGTGCACAGCTGACAGCAACAGTTTCGTCAGGCTCTTTGTTTTGCTCTAACTGATGTAACATTATCCCCATATACGATGCTAAAAGGCACCAGCAGTACCACATAACAAAACACCTTCACAAAAACAAACTAAGAAGAGACCACCCAAAACCTGCATGTGCCTGGCAGGCCTGAGAGACGCACAGCTGGAGGACAACACTTTCCCCACCTCACCAAAAAGTATATATTTATGTGAATGGACCATCTGCTTCCAGTCTCTCATCTTAATGTTGACATTTTACCATTCATTCTGTGTACACACATGCACAGGTGTACACAGGACATCAGGAATAGTGCGAGGAAAGGCTGTGAATTATTTGCACATGTAAAAATGTACTAGATTGCCTTCAGTTGTTCTGCAATTACATTGACCACACAGCTACCACAGAATTGTACTCATCTTTAAATGCATGATCTAAACCACTAATCCATCTATTTAACGACTTCCAAAACAATATGGGGTTTGCATCCTTCCAGCTATTACAACACAGCACTGAGACAAAAACTACTTTTTTTGACTTTTAATACTCTTGGAAGGGCACAGATTTTCTTGACTAGAAGTTCCACAACTTTCTGTTGGCTCAAATTCCTTTTTGAGCATCAGGGAGCAAAGCCTGCTTCTTCCTTCTGTCCATTTGGGAATAATGCAAAGCCCTGTTGCTCCACAGGAGCCACCTCCAACCCAACCTGCAGACATGGCATTTGGCAGTGTCAGCACAGACAGAAGGCCTGCAAAGACCTTGGTGAATGTACTGCTTGTGAATCACGATCCTATGGCTGCACCCATGAGCATATGGTCTGCCACACTGTGCTCTATAAATCCTTCCTTGTCTCCTCCAATAATTGATAGTTCAGTGGCTCTCAAACACATTCAGGGCATGGTTTGGGTAGTATAGAAGCAGCATGTTGTGATTACCTGAGTGTATTATCCCATAAGGATGCACACTAGGGTCCTGTGGCTACACACAGCAGTAAAGGCCACCTTTGTGGGCACCTTGGTACAAACCATCTGCTTCCAGATACCAAAATAAAAGGGGGACTAAGCCAAGACTCACAACTCAGGCAGTCCCCTGAAAAATGTGTGCCTTAAAACAGGCTTAGAAGAGAACCATAGAATATGCTGAATGGGAAAGGACCCACCAGGATCATTTTGTTCAACTCCTGGCCCTGCACAGGACCACCCCAACTCTTCAAAATTTATCTTTGAGAAATATCTGGATTGATTTACTTTCCTTACCTCAACTAGGTCACACTCTATAAAAGCTTTATATCCTTCTTATATTGCAGTGCCCAAAACTGCCCCAATATTCCAGGTGAGGCCGCCCCATTGCAGAGCAGAGCAGGACAGTCCCCTCCCTTGCCTGGCTGTCAATGCTGTGCCTGATGCCCCCAGGTCAGGGTTGGCCCTCCTGGCTGCCAGGGCACTGCTGACACAGATTCAACTTTCCACTGACCAGGACCCCCAGGTCTCTTTCCATGGCACTGCTTTCCAGCCTGTCATTCCTCAGTCTATACATACAACCAGAACTGCCCCATCCCAGATGTAGAATCCATCACCTACCCTCATTGAACTCCACATGGTTGGTGATTGTCCAGCACTCCAATTTGTCCAGGTCTCTCTCAGCACTTAACAAACTTAACACACAGAATTAAGGCTACAGTATGACTTCTGAAATCCAGTATTTTGCCAGACAAAATGCAGCAGCAAATACACATACAGTGCAGTAATGTGCAGAGCCAGAGAGGCTCCTGTCCCCAAAACCAAGACAACTTCTTGTATAGCAGTGTCACTGCAATGTTACCTGTCAAACTCCATGAAGCCTCTGCCTCGTCCTCCTCCACAGCCCTCACAGAAGCTCTGCAGAAATGATTCTACCACTCTGTGATCTGATCATGCTGAGACAGCTGGCAAGCAAAGCCTGCCCATTTTTATATAAAACATGTTTACTTTGTAAACATTTCAGTCTCCCATAGACCATCCACTCTTGCTGCACAGTTCTTACCTAATGCCTTGTATACAAACATTAGTTTATGCAGGCATTTAGGAGATGCAATGTTCTTATTTTCCTTCTTTCACTCATTGCTTACAGTGATTCCCTAATACTTTATCAAGTGCTCTAGAATTTGCCATCCCAAAATTAAAACAGCCACAAACTAAAATTCTACAAATAGCTAAAGAAAACAAATGGAATATGCTTGAGGCAGTAGCATATAAATGCTTTTAGAAGAACTGATATGCTTCTGCATTGAATAATGCAGTTGTGAAGAAAAATTGAAAGATACCTGATTTTACTTTAATTCACTAATTTCAGTGGGAATATTGCCTGAAAAGGACCCCCAAAACTGGTGGTGGCATTGTTATTAAAATTTATGAAAAATAAACAAGTTTTTATTTTTCCTTGCAGTCTATACTTAGTTACTAAGGGACAGACTTCAGCCACCTCCTGCTTCCCTCCATGAACTATGAATCACTGCCTAGTTATATTAGATAGCTAATAATGGCAGTGGTCATGGTTAAGAAAACATAAGCTCAGGATGAAGATATTTAAGGGTGGAAAGGCTAACACTTGAACATCCGGTACCATCTATTCCTCATTAATTTTTTTAAGTAGCAGAGAAAGGAATGCAAATGCTTGCATATAAGAATCTTTACAATGAATATGCATTTTCGAAATTCAGACTGCACTTTCACGAACATCTTTCAGCAAGTTTTGCCATTCTAAGTCATACTCTGATGTTTTGCAAAATGAGTCATCCCATTATACATAGAGGGGACAAGAGACTTCTTGATTTAAGGATTCAGACAAAGGCTCAGCTACTTTTCTGCACTCTTACTGCCTTTTTTTTCCCCTTCAGGTTAAAAAAAAAGTAATTTGCCTCTGAATGAGGATGCGTGTCATAGAACAGCAATGGTGTTTTGCATTTGAGAACTGCAAATGTATTTGAATTTTATGCGAGGAAAGAGCAGCAAGAATTTTGAAGAATTAAACCTTCATCAAAGCTTAAATTATTTGATGCCAGAAGACATAAATAGCATTTTTTAATAAGAATGATAGCTAAAAGCTGCATGAGATCAGTTCTAACTGTAGTCAATATAAATATATATATTTATATTTAGAGTGGGAGTATTTTTATTAACATGATGTAATGACAGATCACAATGTTTCAAGAAGTTCATCAATATTTGATGTATTTTCTACTTGGATAATGAAAAGCCTGAAAGGATTTCTAACTCATCTCCCGAGCTTTAAAGCGAACGAGAAATTTCACTGTATGTTGTACATAGCTGTGATCTCAGTTTTGAAGGCAGGTAATTATGTTAAAAACCCACAAGTATTTTATTCAGATACTGTACTTTATTCTAGCCCTGTGGTATTATCTCTTAATACTCCAATGACTATCCAGCAAGTGTTGAAATTATGCAGAAAAAACTATGGAAATGATCTGCACTGACATGCTCCCCCTTTTTTAAGAATATAATGTCTAAAGTCTTTCTGACAAGCTGCTGCCCTGCATTGCAGTGTGTTCCCTCAGTGAATCTACTCTCCTGGTACTCTTGAGGAGCTGGGACTACCTCACACTCTCCAGTGTGCTCCAAAGCACAGCATAATGAGGCAGCCTGAATGTTAATGCAAGTTAACTAATCATATTGCCTTGCTGATGACTTCAAAATGCAGCAGGTGGATGGGAAAGAATACAGTCATCTGCCTTGGATGCATGATGTCATGCATAAAAAAAGGATAAAGGACGAACCCTTGCTAAATATACTAGCATCCAAAGTACAAACCCTGAAAGGCAGGCAAAATTCTCTCTATATGTTCAGAAATATAAATTACAATATAAATATCTATTAATTCTGAAAGTGAAACATCCAGAGGTGGCTCTTGGTGCTCTGTGCTTCAATTACACAGACACACAGAGACATCTTCCCTCTGTAATGTATGGAAGGAGAAAATGTTACCTGCAGACTGACTGACTACACAAGCAATAACATGCCTCTACTGTCATTCATCTAACCATTTTCAGTAACAGAGCAGAAATTATTTTTTGAACAAATTAAATTATGATTCTTTCAATTAGATACAATAACTGATTCAGAGTAGGAAAGTGTACAAAGAAATAGTCTGAGGGAGCTGTGATAATTTAGCAGAGACACTCCTCTGCAGGTCACATATGCCTCATGAATACACTTTTAATAACCCCCAGGGCACACACGCATCATTCCTGTATCCCTGACACCAAATAAATGCAAATTATTCCTCTCAATCAGAGAGAAATTGTCTCACAGGTCATGTGAGATTTAGACAAAGAGATTTTGAATGTGTTGCAGCCATCAGGCTCCACATTGCCTGAAGAGCTGGAGGAGTGCAGAGGGCCAGGTAGCAGTGCCTGGGGAGCTTCCATGCTTTGTGCTGTGGCAGACAGGGCTGCCAAAAGCATGGTTGTGCCACACACACACCTTTTTGGTGTTCTTCTCCCCTCCTCACAACCGGATTTGATCTTAGTTGCTACAGAACACTGCTTAAATTCACTGAAAAGACCACACTTTCTGTGCTCCTATTTCTCCTCTTCCCGCTGGCCACTTTTGGTAAAAACTGCATGAAGTGAAAGGGCATTTCTTCACCAAAAGATACTGTTGTCTCATAGGTGGAAAGAGACCTGAAGGAGGACTGTGGCTATCTGCTGCTGACAAACACTGCTGAAGATCACCTGCTCTCTTGCATTGCTTCTGTTTAAATGATGCTATTCACTCATGTCCCAAAAGCTCTCGGTTCAGCAGCAACCTCTTCACTCAGGCTCTGCTATTTTTGTGTGTGATTTTATATATAGTTGCTTTGCATTGGCCCCTTTAGTTACCTTTCATAGTGTCAGAAAAAGTCTCATAGTCTCATGGACCAACACAACTTTAAGGACTAAACCCCCTTTTTTTCATCTTTAAAGCAAAATTTTCTTCTTTCTTACATGCCTGTGAATCAGGCATAGAAAACAATAAAGAAGATAAAGGCATACATATGCACAGAACAAGTTCTATAGAGGCTCCAATTCATTTCACTAGAATAGCTTAAGAGGAGCTTACTTACAGTATTGCTGACAGGAACATCTTCCTTGACTACTAAATTGAAATTTACCACCTTAAAATAGGATTCAACTACTACCAGACTGCCTGGAATATGCAAAAAGCATTTTAAAATCTGTTTTAAATTTTAACTCTGCAGTGTTTCTGCAGCTGACATCTCTTTATCGCAGCATTTTGTGTGTTTCTGTTTTCAGTAGAAGGGGGGGAATTCCATTCATACACAGGAAACTCTTCTACCCATTGACAGAGATGATCCTCCAAATTAGCAGGTCATGGTACTCAATATATAGTAAAGAAATACTTTCACCATTAATTTTTATTTCAGCAGGTTTTCCTAACACAGTGCTATGAGAGAACCACCAGGTCTTAACTATTACTAATCAGTACTATTTAAAACACTAAAATTGTAGCCCTTGATTCTTGTCAGTTAGAAAATCTGACATAAAATACTTAACCTTCCTTGGAAAATACAACTCTCACCATATTAAATTTCATTGGCTTCCTTGACATATTTTCAAAGGCTGCTGTCTGGTAAGGTGAAGACAATTCTGTTTCACAGCTGAATAAAGGATTTGTTTTTACTGTGATTTAAAGGTAAAGAAACATTGGACTATAATCCTGCTTCCTATTTCTTACCTCATTCTCCTTTATGCCTTCTTGAAAGTGTTTTCTTTTGCCTCAGGAGGGCAAATCAACTCTGGTATAAATGAAAATCATGTCCTTTACATTTTGGCCCCAAGACATCATTAAATACTCATACTTATTCATTAATAACCATCATTAGTTTTGTCTATAATTATTTATGATACATGGCTCAGAGCAAGGTAATTGTCTATCTATAGAGAGGCTGAAGACTGAATAAAAAATTACAACTATAATGGAATTTTAGGACAATAAAGATCTGTAAATACATGTGTTTCTTACTAGCCTAGCTAAAAGCTTACTCCACATAGTAATATTCTTTCTCTTGTCTAAATAATTATGCATCTTATCTGAGTGTGACACTGACCAAAGGACTGCACAGAACTAACACATTTTCCTGCTTTCCATTGTGAATATCCCAAAGCACTGAGCAATGCAAAAAACAGGAGAAAGAGGACAGACTTCAAAAACATGCCGATAAAATAAAAGGCAAGTTACTGAGCCTGGTTTGCTTTTCCTGGCATTTTTCAGAACAGGACATGTATAGCACTCACAGTATCAGTACAGATGTGCTCACATTACTCCATCAGTAGGGAGAGACTGTCCTGTTAAAGGCAGAATGTGGAACAGGACTCCAACAGCTGCACACATTTGTTCCATGAAGTAAACAACCCTGATGTTGCTGGTTGAAAATGTGTCCCTTATGGCAATAGTCTTAAATTCAGTAAAACACAATGGGCCTTTTCAGGAATGATGCTATTGCAAGTTCAAAGCAAAAGACAATGCATCTGGAGATATGTTCTGGGAGTGCACATTGGAATTACATCTGTGACAAATTTATGACATTCTCAGCAAAATATTCTACACCTAAAATCATCTGACAGATTTTGCTTTAAACACAAGGAAGAGAACTTTAAGTTATTTTATTACATTGTATGTGAGGAATGTGTATGTGACATGAACTTACTATGAAGTCTTGTACAGCCTTGGTTCTGACTAGTATTAGACTGTGTTCTGGTTAGCTTGCACTGGATTTCAGTGACAAGGTTGCAACAATCAGCAGCACTTCAGTGTTCCTGAATGCTGGTTTAAACCTTTGATATTAGGTCTGTACATCCAAAGGCTACACAGAGATGACTGTCAGACCATTTGTCTCCTTACAACACAACACAAGGAGCATTATCCACTAGTACTTGCCACAATTCACTAACTGAGCCCCACTCCATAATCAATCAAGCCTCAGTGTAAAGAGGGCTCTTTTGTATATCTTCAGTGTTCCACAAAACTTCATTGCATCTGTCTCAACAAAAAAGGAGGTGGAAAAAAGTAATTATATTTTCAAGGTAAAAGAGGACACTTGATTTTGTTTCTCTTAGTCTTTACCTTGGCTTTCCAAACAAGTCTACCAACAATAGCAGTATATTTTGTTCAGGGTCAATAGCTGTGTCTTATTGAAAAGTTGCAGTATAAATAAATTTTCTTCATCTTTAGAAACTAAAAGCCTACAAATTATAATTCCACCCATAAGATGCTGAACTGTTGACCATGACTAATATGAATTAAACATAAATCCCTTTTTACTTAAATGGTGATATACTTATTTCCACAAAATCTAATGAATTTCCTACTAAGCAAGCAAACCATTATATGTTATGTGACATTAAAAATCTGGAATGTAGTCTTTACCAGAACTGGTTTTGTGATTACCTTGCTATCTCACAGATAGGCAAAAAGACGCAGCTCACCTGCTCTGCTTATTTTGATGTCAGGCAGTGTAATGTTGGAGCAACCTCCCTAGCATCAACCTATGGAAGAGCATGGCTGGAGAATGTGCAAAGGCAAGCCACCCTTCTGAAAGCCCTCACTGCTTCCACCTCCAGCAACACAGGGCAAAGTTTGGAGCTCCTCCCTGGCCACTCACCTCCACCTGCATCCCAGATTTGTAACTAAAACCCACTGCCTTTGCCTCTCTTTTTCCTATTTCTAGCAGCTTTCCAGCAGCTGACTATCAAAGGAAAGCAGAGTCACTGCAGAGGAAAAGGAGTAGAACTGCACCCCTGGGATGCCATTGTACCAGGGAAGAAAAGGCCACATGCTGGTTCCAGGGTGAAACTGGAAGTTGGTGGAAGAGGTTTGTAGAAGGGGGTAGGAGGACACCTGTAAAAGACACCCCTTCAAGCAAAAAGGGAAGTGGTGGTGGACAGACAAGTTGTGGGCTGTATCTCAGAGGTAACTGCAGAAAACCCATATAGATTTTAAAAAGAAAGGGCTGGGTTTGAGCTGGATTCTTCAAAGTCCGAGGAGTTATTTCAAGGTGATCTGTTTCTATTCCTAGTCTAAGTAGTGAGAGGGGCTGCAGAATTCTGCAGGTCCGATTACACAGTTACAACGACAACAACAGGGAATTAAAGGGAAGGTAAAGACAAACAGGCCAGAAGATTTCAACCCCGTGTGACAGCGCACTCAAACAGGAATATGTGCTGAGGGTGGGAACAGAAGGATAGTTTGGGATGTAGGACTGCATGGCACTGAGAGAAGTCCCTGACTTCTGTGCCACACCATATCTTTGTCTCTAAATGGAAGAGCCATGGATTTGCCAGACACTCAGTGGAATGGACTGGACAGTCACACTCAAAGAGCTGTGGTCGGTGGCTCAATGTCCAGGTGGAGAGCAGGGACAAGCAGCATTCCTCAGGGGATGTTGTTGGGATGGGCACTGTTAAACACCTTTGTCAGGGACACGGACGTGGGATCAAGTGCTCCCTCAGCAAGTTCACTGACAGCACCCAGGTGTGTGGTGTGGTCAGCAGGCTGGAGGGAAGGGATGGCACCCACAGCAGCATTGACAGGTCTGAGGAGGAACCTGTGCAAACCTCATGAGGTTTAACAAGGCCAAGTGTAAGGTCCTGCACCTGGGTTGGGGAAATCCCAAGCACAAGATGAGTAGGAAATGGATTGAGAGCAGCCCTAAGAAGGACTTTTGTGGTGTTGGGGGATGAAAAGCTTAATGTGACACTTCATCGTGTGCCTGCAGCCCAGAAAGCCATCATCTCCTGGCCTGTATCAAGCACAGGGCAGGTAGCAGGTCAGGGAAGGGATTCTGCCTCTTTGCTGCTCTGTCATGGAGCACTTTTACCCTACCTGGAGTGCTGTGGAGTCCTCGCTATAAAAAAGCCATGCTCAGGCAGGCCCAGAGGAGGGCTGCAAATGATCAGGGGGCTCAAACACTTCTCCTACAAGGACAGGGTGAGAGAGCAGGGGTTGTTTGGTCTGGAGAGGAAAAGGCTCCAGGGAACTCTTAGACCAGCACTCCAGTATCTAAGAGGCTACAGGGTAGATGAGGAGAGAATTTTTTTATCAGGGAGTCTAGTGATAAGGGAAGGGCTAATGGTTTTAGTTCTTGGATTAGGTACTAGGAAGAAATTCCTTACTGTGAGTCAATGGAACAGGCTCTCCAGAGACAGTGCAGCTGCCCCAGGTGTTCAAGGCCAGGCTGGAACCTGGTCCCATGGAAAGGATCTCTGCCCATGACAAGTACGTGATCTGTAAAGCCCCTTTCAACCCAAACTCTCCAATTCAAACACTTTTCACAACTTATATAAACAGCTTATGTGGTTTGTAGGGAGTTATTTTTTTAGAGATAAAGAATAATTGCATTTTGCAGCTTTACTGTATTAAAAAAAAAGTGTTTTCCTCAGGTGTTCAGCCAAGTAGAGAACAAGGAAAGAAGGGGGAAAACAGGAGCTTTCTGCTTTGTATAACAAGGAAGGTGTCTGCAAAGTTGTGACTGTTATGAGGCAGCTTATCCAAAACCCTAAGAACTTTCCCTTTGACTTGAAGGGAAGTTGTTTTCACACTACATTAACTGCTTTTGACAGGGCTGTTTAGGAAAAAACCTGTTACCTCTATATCTAATAGCCAAAACAAATAACTTATCTTTCAACACTTGCCAGAATTTGAATGCTTCCAATGTACACGCGTATATACCAACAACATGAACCTTGTATAGAAACAAGCTTTTTTTTCTCATTTGCTTATTCTAGTGGTCAGTGGCTCAACATCTGGAGGAAGATGGGTGTCAAGCTGTGACCCTCAGGGGTCCATATTGAGACTAGTGTTATTTCATATCTTCATTAATGACACAGATGAACGGATCAAATGCACTCTCAACAAATTTGCAGACAACTCCAAGCTGAGTGGTGCTGTTGACCCATCTGAAGTATGAGGCCATCCAGAGAGACCTGGCCAAGTTCACCAAATGGACCTATGGGAATCTCATGAGGTTAAACACCAAGTGCAAGGTGGTGCACTTGGGTCAGGGCCGGTCAAGAGCAGCCGTGCTGGGAAGGACTTGGGGGAGCTGGGGGGTGAGAGGCTGGGCATGAGCCATCCATGGGCACTCACAGCCCACAGGGCCAAGTGTGTCCTGGGCTGCATCCCAAGCAGGATGGGATTCTGCTCCTCTGCTCTGCTCTGGTGAGACCCACCTGCAGGGCTGCCTCCAGCTCTGGGGTCCCAGCACAGGAGGGACATGGACCTGTCGGAGCGAGTGCAGAGGGGGGTCATCAAGATAGTTAGAGGGACACCCCATCCCTGAAGGTGATCAATGCCAGGCTGGATGGAGCTCTAAGCCACCTGGTTAAGTGAAGGGTGTCCCTGCCCATGACAGGGGGGTCAGAACAGGATGATGTTTGAGGTGCTTTCCCACCCAAGCTATTCTATGATTCTATGTTAAGACTTTATACAGAATTGCTTTCACCTTATAATTAAACAGGCAAAATTTACATTTTTATTTAGATGGCAGATTTTATTTCAGACCCCAACTTGAAGGTCCTGTATCACTGCAAACAGAAGATGTTGAATCATCAGTTAATGATAAGTGTCATCAGCTGCCTCAGGACACACAGGAGCAAGCACATGACGACAAACAGGGCATGTTCCCGACTACAAAAAGAGAAGAAAATACCAGGTCATTTGCACAGTTTGCATTCAATTTCACTGAAAAGCTATAAGCTATTACTTATAAAGTATTTAGTGTCTTCAGAACAACACTGTCTTAAAACTCAAATTTGACTGGATAGCTACCTGGAGCTAAGAGACAGCTCACAGGAACTCAGAAGAAAGACTTGTTTTGGTTTTACATCAGTTACACTGGAAACATCAGATTTTCTACAAGTTCTTCTTCAACGCATTGATTTACAGGTGGGATTTTTTTTTTTGAGGTAAGGATTAAAAATAGGTTCAGTACAGCCCAAATCTAACAGGAAGCATTTTGTCCTAGTTTTCAGCAAGAGCAGTTTACTATCACAGCAGAAAAAAAAGACAATACGTGTAAAAGAAACAAAATCAACATGGTAACCAAGTCAATATGATAAAGATTTAAAAAAAACTATAAACCTACCAACTCTCCATGCTAGTGGTGTTCTGATATGACCTCCCTAGTGTGATCAATTAATCTCTCATGGTCTTGAGAAAATTATGTGTTATAGCATAGGCCCACTGAGAACTAGCAAGTCCAGGCTCATATTGCACATAAAGGACAGTGCAAGTGCAAGGAAAAAAACATACCAGTTCATTATTTACAGTTTCTTTAGACTAGTTTCAATATGATGCAAGCCTTTTTAAGACATTTGGAAGGAAGATGATTACATATTACAAAAATGAGATCTAATACAATATAGTATTAACATAATTTTTAAAAGTTAATCTATAAGCGTTTCAGTATTTCTCCTGCAAGCCTTAGCTGTCATAAAAAATGAGCCCAACATTGTGCAAGACAGAGGAGACCCTTGGCTCTTCTCAGAGAATAACAACCCATCTTCTTTACTCTGAGGTATGAGTACAGTAAAGGAAGTTTTTTTGTACCAAAACAAGTCATAATGCATCCATGTCTTTCATTCTTACTAAAAACAAAACACGTTTCCTCACAAAAATATCCCCTCTATTCAAGAAATTGCCCTTCAGGTAAGTACAGATATAAATGTCTTTCCTTGCTTGCACTAGAATTTGATTCCATAATGCATCAGTGTAGAAGACAGTTATTTCTTGGTGTTTCCTCCCATGTTTTCTAAAAGTTCAAAGTGGTTCTTCCCCAGAAGAATACAAAAAATATACAAAACCCCCGCAACTCCCCCACCAATCCTGTAGTACTTACTCTCTGTAACCAAAGAGTTACACAAGATTTGTGAAACAAATGACGACAGGGTAGCTCTGCTACGTATTCACCTCTCACATATTCACTGCAACAGATTGTACAACACTGCTCTTGACCTAAACCCATGACGAAGAAAAAACATTATTATCTTGTTTTGTATCTAAGATGAGCTCAAATTAAAATTCATATTTTAACAATATCACTAATGGTTACAAAATATAATCATCAGTTTTCCAAACTGATGAAAGTTACATTCAGTCTGATTCAAAATTCAAAAGCTCTTAAAAAAAAACTTTGCAGAGTAAGCATGTTTAAATATTCTATCTATGGTAATATAGAAAGTTGTTCTTAAAAACTTTGTGGAAATTACTTTTTCATAATTTTTCCAAATCATTGTAGTCACCTGTGACGGGAACCATTGGCAGACAATCTATAGTTTCTCTAGTAGCTGGTGGATGAGTCTGTTCAACATCAAAGGCAAGAGACTCCAACTGTGCCAGAGCAGTCTGAAAGGGGTGAGCAGAGACCAAGTTCCCTTACTCACAAATGCAACATTTCATATAAAAACAAACAGGCAAGAAAAGGAATCTAATTCTAATAGTATTACTTTCTTAAATGGAAGTTACATGTGTCAGACTAACCATTACATAATTTCTATTTTTGTAATGAATGAGATGAAACTGAAAGGTCAAAACAATGTCTTGTTTTTTTATGCCTTCTTACAGTATGAGGACAGTCACAACTTCATCTCTAATGAACATTTGTTAATTTTATAAAGTTACAGGAGTGGCAGCAAGTTGAAAATGTAATACAGCTTGCCAATATAAAACTGTCCCTGTATTTTATTTTCTGAAAATAAATGCCTCGTTAATATTTATAGGTTTTAACTGTTGAATTACTCGGGCACAAACAAAAATATTAAGCACCTTGGCTACACTACCAATGCAAGCTTCCAAAAATAAAAAAACAAAATAAAACCCCAAACACACCTCCCCTCCTGCTCCAAAACCCAACCAAACAAATAAACCAAAATAAGAAAACCAACAAAAAACCCGCCAAACAAACCCCCAAAAAACCAGGATCCACATAGATGTTCCTCATCTTAGGACAGACAACGCTCTGAAGTAACTTTGGCAGAAATGTACTAGATATACCTCTTTGAACAGCAGACTAACTGAAACTGAAGGGCCAAGAACACAGAAGCACTGAGTTCATATCCTGAATCAATTAGTCATACCCCTCAAGTACAATCCCTTACTGCCCTAATCAGCTTAAAAACTATTTATTCTAGCAGCCACAAAACTCTCTTAAGAAGTGTAAGCTTTAGAAATCTACAAATATAAAGGAAATCCTGGAACAGTTACCCCTAGTGCAGTATGCAAATCTCTCTGCAAAACAGGTACACCAGTCCAACAGAACAGCTTAAAACACTACATTACTAACATAAAGATGATTTTGGTATTTGTAATGTTTTTTTTTTTTGCTACAACTGCAACGGTCTGAGAATAAACTGTAGGTAAAAAGACTATGCTTGATTAACTACTACAGCTGGAAAAATGAGGTAAGATCCCAGGCAGACAGAACGATGCAATATTACATTTGTATCAAATCTGTCTATATCCAGTAGTACTATTCTCAGACAGAAAATATTTTATTGCTTGCTTCTGAAACCTATACAAAAGAAACATCATAGACACAAAGCCTCACAATGACTCTGATGCTTAAAACCACATCTTCAAAAACAAAGCAGAACAAAGCAGGGCCTGTTTTACAACTTTTATAGGATAACTTTTATTTTCCAAACACCTTTATTTCTTTCCTCTTACTACTTGTGTGACTGCTTACTTCTCCATGTACCATAAACAAAATGCTGGACATTGTTCTATTAAAATCAAAGTGATACTGCCTACAGGGGTCTGAGCTTCTCATATCTGTGAACTGGCTCAGGAAATATTCATAAATAAATTCACTGCTTTGCAGAGACAACCAACCTATTCTACACTGCTAAGGAAGTAAACCAGACACTCCCAGCTAAATTGCTGGTATGAAAAAAAAAAAAATCACACATACATTTTATTAAATTTTAGGAACCCAGAGTCTTACAGAACATAGCTTTTCAAAGCAAGGATCTAGTATGTTCATTGCTTCTCACCTCCAAATGTCACAAATAATTAGGACAGATCTACCCTGCTGCCTATCCTCCAATTAGGATACACTTAAATTGTGGATGCTTTATTGTGTCATATCCCTTTCAACTGTTTTGTAGCTACAGTAAATTATGTTGCTTATATTTTCTGTGCAATTTTTAGTAACTGTATTCCTAGTGTTCTATATTCTGTTTGAGATTTGAAGGTAATATCTGGAATTCTTACTCAAAACCTGTGTTGTCCATTTGGTCACAACCAATACAACTGTTCCTTCTATTACTCAGTTACTATTTTCTTGCTGACTAAATCCAAATACACCAAACTTCTGTGCCCAAGTTTCAAGCACAAATAATCAGCTTTCCCCTCCTGGCCAACATTCACAGCAACCTGTGCCACAGGTACCATAGAATAACTATCTTTGTAGTCACATCTGCTTGCCAGTAGTGTTCAATGACATTCTGTTCCTTGTGGCACAAGGAAAATCACAGCATCTTCTCAGCCAGACATGTCCATAGCTACCTAGGATTACTTTTACAGGTCAGCCTGCAAGACTGCACCTTTCTTCTGACAGAGTAATTAGGGAAATGTTACACAGCAATAAGAAAGAAAAACTCAGTCATAAACTATCTCCTCTTTAAGTGTTAACATATAGATTAAAAAAATAAGTAAGTAAAAAGATAAGATTAAGTTTCTGCTCCCTACACAGATCCTCTGGGTTTGGTACAAAGGAGGAGGTCAACTGTTTCTGTAATTCTGTTTTTTCTGACCTAGTGAGAAACAGCAGCTATGACAGAAAAAAGAATTTTCTCTATACAACTTCATAATACTGCTTTTGCAACAAGAATATCAACAGACCTTTTCCACATTAACAAGCACTTCTGAAGTGTCTCTGGATGAGTAATGCTAATAAGATCCTACACAGCTGGAGAAGAACCTATGGTGCTTGATCATGAATGATGATGACCTCCCATATACCTTGGGGCACGCACAATACCTGGAAATTGCATGACTGCCAGCTTCAGGGAATAGCCCTTCCACCTCCTTGGAAAGTACCCATGAAGCTTATTCACAAAATCATTGATTTTGCACATATCCATGGAAAAAACCCAAGCCATTATCTATGATTTTTCCACTGTCTGCCAGCTTTAGAAAGCATTTCAAAGTGCCCTTGGTATTTTGTCTGCAAGCACACTATGACATACAGCCTGCCCTGTTCACCCCTTTAAAGTAGGTGCTAGTAGTCAAACTGCTCCTTGCTGCCCTAAATTTATGTCACCCACCAAACATTCAATTCAGTTGTTGTAACACCATATTATATGTCTACACATCATTTAACTCTTATTTTGACAAATACCCTGCAGGGGAAATTTCTGGCAGTGCAAGAATTGTCGCATTGCATCAAGCTGGATTTCAGGTAGCTCTATATTCACTCTGACATTGACCAACATCGAGTAACACAGAAAAGACAAAGATCACCACCATGCTGGTTCCTGATAATAAATACTTTGGTCTATCCAAAATTAGACAGATCAAATGGGATTAGAACAAGGTAAAGAAGAAAGACATTTTTTTCTTTAGGGTGGTTTGTTCTTCTGAGTGGGGTTCTTTGTTTGTCTTGATGCTGTGTGTTTTAAATAAATTAAAAAAACCCCACAGTAACAGTCAAACAGAAAAGTCTTCCACTGATATACAAAAATGAGACATCCAAATGCACTCTTGCCAAAAAAAAAAAAAAAAAAGAAAAAAAAGGTTGGGACAATTTACAGGCACAGATCAAAGTTTAAGCTTTCCTTTGTTATGTAGAGAATTTAGCAAAATTCTTTAGAGTAAACTAAATGGCATATGTTTATACTGGTAGAAATCAGTAACTTTTTTTCCTCTAAAAAGAAATAAATACATATTGTAAAAGCAGGAGGCACTGAACAATGACTTCTTGCAGTACATCATTTAAGAGGACTTCCAACATTTATTTCCACATTCACAGACCTGAAAGCTGACACAGGAAAGCATTTTTCCCTGATTTTCCTGGTTTTCAGATTATGTTGAAAAAGGATTCAATAAGAAACATTTATGTCACAACATCACTGATATAAGACCACAAAAAATATTTTAATACCTCCATAGCTTCTAAGCGTCCCTCTAGTGCCATAAATGTCAGAAGTTGAGGTTCCACATATGGAATGTTTTGAGCCAGTCCTAGGCCATCACCAAACTCCTCAAGCACTCTGAAAAATACGAGTTAGGAAACATGCTCTTAATTTCAAAGTAAATAGTGGCAAGTATTAGCTTTTCAAAGCAAGTTAGTAGCAACGAAGGCCAGAAACATCAAATTACTGCACATCACTGTTGATAACTGCCAGATATCCAGCCAGCTGATCTCCCACTCCCCTACCTCAACTGGACAGGCATGTAAATAAGATTAAAACCTCATGGGTCAAGGTAAACACAGGGAGATCAGTCATCAATCACCACCACAGGCAAAACAGACTTAACATAGGGAAAACCTTAATTTAACTGAAAGTTTGAACCAGATGATCTTTTTGCATTCATTTCAACTTCAGCTGCTCTACGATTCTATGAATTTACTACCAAAAGAAGTGGATTTGGATGGCGAGAAGCAAAGACAAAAACTAAACCACGTTCCCCTTGGCCCTCCTTTTATTTGCAAGCTCAGCTTCATTCCTTCATTCTTGACTCCTCTGTACCCCTACCCCAAGCAGAGCAGAGAGACAGGGGACAGGGGTTGTGGTCAATCCATGGTAGTTCATCTCTGCAGTTACTTCCTCCACACTCTATTTCTCTGCTCCACTGTGGGGTCTGTCCCACAAGCTGCAGTCCTTCAGTATAAACCTGTTTCTGCATGGGTCTTTCCCACAAGCTCCTTTTCTTTACTATCTTCACTAATTGCTGCAAAATGGGCTCTCCACAGACATAGTTTCTTCTTCAAATCCGTATCTGTTCCACCATGGTATTCTCCAGGTGCTGCAGGGGAATCTCTTCTCCAGGACCTGTAACACCATCTCCCCTTTCTTTCCTGATCTTAGTGTCTTCAGGGTTGCTTCTCTCACATGATCATCACTTCTGTCTCACATTCTGCTGTCCAGCAATTTTTATACTTCCTTAAATACTTTCTCAGAGGCACCACCCTGTGGTAGGTCCACTGGAGCCAGCTGGAACCAGCTGTATCCCACATGGGCAGCCCCAGCCCCTCCTCAGAGGCAGCTCTGCAGCCCTCTACCCCTGCCCAGATCTGGCCCCAGCACAGTGGTACCACACTCCAAGCATTATATACTTCAGAATACCCTGAGGGGAGTTCTTACTGTGAAAGGACACACAATTCAGCTAACAAGCTTCATGTGTATGCTATGAAGGTCATTTTACCACTATCAGATTTTGACTACATCAGGTGTCACAGTTCATGCACTGGCAGCTTCTCTGAGTTTAGTTTTCAACATTCAGATATCGTATCTTAAAGGAGGTACAAGGAAAATCATGTGTGGATGTGACTGTGTTCAACAGAAAAAAAGCTTAGCAGATCATTAGCATCTTGCTTCCTAGTTTTAGTAATTATAAATATTGCCAAGGTTAATCTCCAAATTTAATAGCTTCTGTCCCTATCATAATATTCTTCATTGCTGGCTTACTGCCTGACAGTGCAAGAACACGTGCCTTACTTTTAGTTTGGACTCTCATGTATTAGTTAGTTGGGCATTTCCACAGTGTAACTTCACAAGGAGAAAATAACAGTGCTTTCAGTACATCTGGACTGCAGTTTATATTTTAATAAGCAGAAGAGAGCAAGTGTTAAGTTTCTCACTGGAAAGCCCTCTGTCTAGCTCACTCTTACTTTAAAACAAACACTTTCTAGGATCAGTTATGAATGTGGCTCAAATCACTTTATTCCTAGTATTTGCAGCATTTTTGTAATACATTTATTGTAATATTCTTTAGTAATCTAATGAGAGAAAATTGAGTGAAGCATTCAGAATTATTTTATTATTAGGTAATTGCATGGCATTTCAAAGAGAAATAAAATAGGCTTATGTCTAACCTACACGAGTTTCAAAGGAGAAAAAGACCAATTATAAAATAGGA
Source organism: Campylorhamphus procurvoides (assembly GCA_013396655.1). NCBI lineage: Eukaryota > Metazoa > Chordata > Aves > Passeriformes > Dendrocolaptidae > Campylorhamphus > Campylorhamphus procurvoides. Next base: position 41,609 of record WBMV01000142.1, read on the forward strand.
CTGACTTGAATGCTGATTACATTTATATTGCTTTACTTTTGTGATGCTTCCAGTTGAATATTAATTATACTTACCGTCTTGAAAATTAACTGAATATGTACAGCCATCCCTTGAATATTTAGGGCACCAGAATTTTCTGAAATCATAGGCTGATTTAGCAAATCTACATCCTTTTTCCCTCATTAGAAGACATAGCACTTAAAGAACCTTAAACCTTTAAACTGAGATTATAAGCCTTTAAAGCGACCGCATACTGATAGCCATGAGCACTTTTGACATCTTACATAAAAAGCAAAATAGTAACTACAAAACCTCAGAAATTAAGGCAGGCAACTATCAAATGCATACCTCCAGTCCACATCCAGATCTTCACTCACGCTGGAGTCATCCTCAAGGTTATTTTCACTCCACAGGAAGAATCCAGGATGCAAAAAATCATTAATTGGATAGTTTTCCTCGTCACTGCTACTTTCTACTTCTTCTCGGTACTGTAAGCAAGGAATCTCACCTTCCTCCCTTCAAATAAATGAATGAAAAGCTAAAACCAAAAAGCTAAGAGAATTTACAAAAAAATACGAGCGACAAAAACTAAACTTACCACAAAAGACTAAAGAGACATCTTTCTCAGACAGTAGAATTCAGGATTTGACATAAAAATTCAAGAAAACCCCAGCAGTATCAGCTCCTGAGTCAATCTAGTAACACCCATGGTTCTACAGCAAAGTTGTTTGTCTAATGCTCAAGGACAGGAGTACAGTAAGTAGCTTGCTTTGCATTTTCCCTACTACAGGCAGCATACTTTACATGCTAATATATTTGGTACTAAACATTTTCTTACTTAGCTACAAGTTCCTAAGCCACTAAAAAGAAAGACAGTCTTGACACCATGGAACAGTCTTCATGACAAAGCTTGGCCTGAATGCAATGCAAAGAGCTACTACTTGCAAGAGAACCTACCTGCATAAGGAGACAGTATCATCTCATCCCTGGATATTCTAGAGGATCACAAGTCACCTGGATGTCTATTGAAAGCTACAGCGCTGAGTGCCCCACCTTCCTTATAGAAGGGCAAATAAAGAGCAATCACATTTGTAATTTGCAGGCTGTTCACATCAAAGAAAGTTAAAGAGTACACAGCTCCATTGCTGTTCTGAAAGACGAGTTTTCATAAAGTCACATTAATTCTCCAAACCTCAAGGGACAGCAACACCAAAGAAGCAGTAACAGCAAAGTGAGCTGTTTGGCAACAGGTGCTATCAACCTAAGAGTGCAGGAAGCCAAAAGATTACTTAGGTGTGGCTTTTTGCTTTATAAAAACACAAAGTCAAGTCAGTATTAGATGCTTTGGAAAAAAACGCCAAAAAACAAATACACTTTCCTTGGCTATGTATAGTGACAAATTTTGCCTTGCAGCTACAATTTATAAAGCACTGAATGACTGGAAAAATAAATAAGTTATATGAACTACAGTAGGCAATTCAGCTTTACTTTAATCACTAATAGGGCTGCAGAAAATATGGAGCAGCAGTGGAATAGTAGAAGCAATAAAGCAAAGAGATGGACAACTGCTTTTCAAGGAGTAATAATCAGAAGGTGTTTATGTAACATTTAACAATTAACTTTCCTAATCCGGCTTTTTAAAGTCAGTGTATCAAATCTATTGACCATATTAACACTACACAGCAATGCTCTCTCATTATTTCTGTATCTTTCATTAAACAGAATTGTTTCTATGAAATGCCATTTTCCCCAACTGGACATATGTACATGTGGGTTGTACATATTGTATACAGATTGTTGTAATGACTGATGCTAGCAAAGTACCTGTACTTAGAATAGATGTTACTATGTGTAGTGTCACGTGGACACCCTGTTACTGCTGATGTCAGAAGCTACAGAAGTCAGTAATTAATTAAAGCCATACCCTTCTTGGAAACAGCAGTTTGTGTTCTCCTCTTTTACACCACCGCTGCTGCTCTGCACTTCATACTCCTCCCTGACAGGGACAGTCTCCCAGCTCTCCTCACTTGAGGACTGCTCTTGGTCCGTAGCAGTAAAATAGGCAGGCACAGCCGTAGCCCATTCTCCATCACTGCATTCTGAGCTGCCATTTAAACAAGGCAACAGGGTATGAATATAAACACTGCTTCAGGGGAAAGAAAACAAACACAAACATTCCAGCATTTCACACTTTTCTAAGAACATTGCACTCAATGTAAACAATTTTTTTCCCCTAGGAGAAATTAATTTTGTGCTATTTATACATGCATTACATGTCACGTATACATAAAGAGCTGATTTGAAAAAAGAAAACCAGTCTCTAAAAAACAATTCAAGAATTCTGCCCATCCGACTTTGCAAAACTGTTTTGTTCTTCTCCCTCCACATAAGTAGAGTACATGAAACAAGAATAGAAGCCCAGGCCCACTATAAACACCTTTTTCCCAGAATGCAAAAACAGCATTAGTGACACTGACAATACCAGTTATCAAACACCAGTTATCAAATATTACTTGATTAACAAATAATAAACAATGTTGACCTTGCCTCTCAGCCAACAAAACTGAAAGTAAAAGCTCTCACAACATATAAGCCATACAGAATTATACTTTTTTCCTTCTGACCATAGGAAGATACAATGGATGGCTTACTGCAAATTATTTAATTCACTAGCTCAAACAGACGAACAGCAGGGAGTTTTTTCAAAGACAATTTGCTCAGCCAACACATAGACAAGGGCAGTAAGTTACAAGTTATGGGCAGCTTAAATAAAATAGCAATGGTAGCAGAATCTCCAGAAAGATGAACTACTGCTACCATTGGTGAACTTAGAAGGTTCACTCAATATAGTAACAGTTGACACCTACTGAAATTCAAAATAGCTAACTAGCCATGTCACTTCAAAAAGTTAGAGAAAACAAATATGTGAAAAGTAAACATGCTTAACAGAGCACATTTTATACAGCAATACACAACACCCGCAGATCAGTTTTCAATCTGCTAAGACCAGTATGTTCAGGTGCATTAATGTTACCTCCCTACCTACAAACTCTCTTTAAATTAACCCTCCTCATATCTCATATTACAAGTACATACCAATAAAAACTGATGAATTACAAGCACTTCTGAAAAACTGCACATTATACACTGCGAGTGTTACAAGAATAACCAAATTCCACAGATTACATGTAAGCATTTTAATTTGAGGCAAGAATATACATTTTAATCACAATTTTAATGACTAAGAAAAGTAATGGAAATGAGAATATTCCTTAACTTTGGGCTGCTTTAATGGATTACTTTACAATAAAAACAAGATCTATTACAAAATTCTGATATGTGGTCTAATGCATCTGATATGGCACCAACTAAAGATGAATACTAACATCTTAGAACCCTTTGTTTTGTTTGGTTCTTTGTCTGGTTTTGGGTTGGAAGTTTAGTTGCTTGTTTTGGATGTATTTTTTTAATATAGATTTAAAAACATTATCTAAGCATACTATAGGAGCAGGTGAATTTTGTAATAATTAAGTTACTTTGGAAACACCTATTAGTCTGAAGAATTTCAGTTAGAAAAGGGACTATAAGCAACCCAATCAAGCTATTTTTCAGATATTACAAGAACAAACAATTCCTTTCAAAGGACATGAACAAGCACATATATAGGCTGCCATGCAGAATACTGAGATTTGATGGCAAAACACCCAAATTCTGAAAAGAGTAAGTCTTGAAGGGAACTTTCAGTGACCCATAATTTGTTAAAAACCATGCTGAACAAGGCTGTCCCGCTCTATCCTCCATCTTCTCACTAAAAATAAAAATAAACAAGTAATCTTCCTTAGTGGCAAGATGCTCCGACCCTAGACATATGGAAAGGCTTTTTATTTTACCAGAAGAGTGAAGAACAACTTGAAAGAAAATGTTGGTATCTCATTATTTGATCATGTTCTTAAATGCCTCAAGCTTTGATGTCCCATTTGCTAACATATTATTCAGTTTTCCACATTATTTACACATAAAATTTAACATTAAAACAGATATAAAAGTGAAATTTTACCTGTCTTCATTTTTGTGGGACATCAAGTAGTGCCTGTTGCAGTTTTCAAACCCATCCCAAAAAGTGCTATCATCTAGAACATTTTTTTGTTTTTGCGCTGCTGCATTTTTTCTTAGTTCTCTTTCTATATTCTTTTCATCACTGCAGACTCTTGAGAGAAAGAACGCACCAGAACTCATCTCTTCTCTGTTTCTTAAAGGACACTCAGGATGGCATTGCTGGTCATCAGCAACTTGAGTCCTCTTCCAGGAACCACTTTCCTCTTCATCATCATTAGGGAGACGCTCATCTCTCTCCAGCTGGTTTGCAGTATTTTCTTTTCTAATTTTAGGCCTTACTACTGGCTCAGATGAGTTTTTTTGGTCAGTCTTTCCATCACTGACATTTTGAACATCAGTAATTGGTACAGCAGTTCCAATTTTAACATCCACTATATGTTTTATCTGCTGTGTTTCACAACTGGTACCACTCAAGTTATTTTTTGGTATAGCTTGATCTTCAGTAGGTTTAAATGTCCTATTGTTTGGACATACCAAAGGCGTTGATCCTTTGTCTCCACAACTTTCTCTAGAAACACTGCAATTGAGAGCAGACAGCTGTGACTGTAACCCAGTAAAAGACTCCATCTCTTTTTCATACTGAGAAAGTATATTGTCTAGTTTTCCCTGAATTACACCTGTGGCTTCTCTTAGCCAGGAATATTTGTCTTGAGCATCATCTTCCTCTCCATCACTGCTATCTGGCTCATAAGAGTCAATGTTTACAAAGCCAATTCCATTCTTACCATTCAAATCATTACACCCTTCAGACGTGTCTTCTGCAAAGTCCTCAGAATTTTCACAAGGTTTCCTAAAGTTCTGTGAAATTTGGTTGCCTTCTGAACCATTACAGACCACAGAAAATGGCAGTGTGTTTGCTTTGGAAGTTTGGCTTGATTCATTTTGGCAAGTGGATTCTCTAGTTCCAGCATTTTCTGACAAGGGCTCATCTAATAAAGCAGCAGAAACTTGAACCAATGATCTGGAACTTTCAGAGAAAGCTGTAAGAAAGAATGTGTTGGAATAATCAAAACCAACAGAAATATTCTCATCTACAATTGCTCATTAAAAAGAAAGGATGATTTACTAGGACTGCAGTGCAAAATGATAGACAGAAACATTTATCAGAGATGCAGTCATTCTTCACTAATATATTTCCTTTCTCATTTATACAAACTAAACCTACAGAAATAGACCTAAATTATACAAATTCAGCTAAGAATGTGTCAGGGAAAAAAGTATTAAAGAAACATGCTCATAAGCAGGACTTTTACATAGTTTATATAAAAGGGAATTATCTTATAATATAACAGGAAAACTCAAAAAAATTTCCCTCCACATTGGACTATTCATTAACCAGCTAAATATATTTTCTGCCATACTCAGATAAAGCCACTTATTGCTACTACGAATTCCATACTAAGAGTACTGTATTTTGTATGTGCAGCTTTGAGTGCAACTCCACTAAGAAGAAAATATAATGGCTGAATGTGGTATTCAGATAATAGCTGCATCATTACTAATGCAGCTTAGTTATAATACACTAATAATACTACCTCTTGCATAAATGGACAATAAACATAAAATTTAGCAGCAAGAGTTAAAGAAGGCAAACCTACGTGTACTGCTGCTACTACAAAAATCAGTCCTTTGCTCAAGTAATTTGTAAACTATACAAGGCAATAAATAGTCCAATCTATTTTTGAATATACAATGGTTTGCATAACTTGAAAGTACTATAAGTCAATATTTAGAGATTTAGAAACTTACCTATAAGACCTAAAAAAAAAAAATTAGAAAAAAATTTCTCATCTCTCGTCTAAATAGTTTATCCATGACAAGGTTGATGAATTCATGGCACTGGAATCTTAGGAGAGCTACGCCTCTCAGTACCAGGAGTCTGTCTTCCAGGAAGTAATACTGTATCATTACATTTCATCTAATTAAAATCTCGAGGCTCCTTTACAAAATTGCTAACAGCCAAGGCTGGCAGGCAGGCCCCTCTGGCGCTCATCCAGTCCACTTCTCTTGCTCAAGCAGATTCACATATAATAGGTTACCAAGAACCAAAGCCAGTAATTTTTAATATTTCCCAGGATATCGCCTTCTGCCAATCTTTTGGCATATTTCATATTTCTTAAACACATGGATGATAACTCCATGGTACAGATACTAAAGGGGCTGACTAGGAAAGGTGCCCTCCTTGCTCTGTTGCTTGTTAACAGAGAGGGTCTCACGAGTGAAGTGATGATTGGCAGTTGTCTTGGCCACAGCGAACACAAAGTGATAGAGTTTAAAATCTCAGGTGACAGGAAGAGAAGTGCCAGTAAAAATTCAACCCCGTACAGGGGGAAAGTAGATTCCAGGCTGCTCAGGAACTAGTTAGGGAAGTCTCCGCAAGAACACTTTTGAAGATGCTGGGGTCCATCAGTGCTTGTCACTTTATACACACCACCTCCCAAGGACACAGAAACAAGCAATTCCCTAATGCTGAAAGTCAAGCAAGTGAGGCAGAGGACTGGCTCAGCTGAGCAGGCATCTTCTGGAGCTAAAGCAAAAAAAAGAAGGTGCATGCCCAGTGGAAGCACAGTCTGGTGACAGGGGAGGGATACAGAGATGCTGCTCACCGCTGTAGGGCGAAGATTGATGCGGACAGAGCTGAAGAGCTGAAGCTGGGCAGAAATGTGGGGGACTGCAAGAAGAGCTCATTTTAAATACATCAATAACAACAGACAGTGTAAAAAATACATCAACCTGTTACAGAATGAGGATGATCACCTTACAGACAGGGACATAGACAAGGCAGAGGTGGTTAATGCTTCCTTTGCCTCTGCCTTCAACAATGATCACGGGCTAAGGGGGTCGCAGTGCCCTGAGCTGGAGGACCATGCCAGCAAAAGTAACAAACTTCCAGCTGACCCTGAACTTGTGTGGGATTGGTTGCTCCCGCTGGATTCTATAAATCTAGGGCATTGCTGAGGGGATTCATCCAATGATAATGTCATCACAAGGCCTCTCTCAGTGATTTTTGAATGGTTCGAGGCATCTGGAATGTTTCTGGTCAAAAATGGCAAACAACCTCCCAGTTTTCAAGTAGGGTAAGAAGGATGACCCTGAAAACTACAGGCCTGTCAGTCTCACTTTACTCACTGGTTAAATTAGGGAGAAGATGATTCTAGGAGGTATTGAAAAACATCTGAAGGNTGCAAGAAGAGCTCATTTTAAATACATCAATAACAACAGACAGTGTAAAAAATACATCAACCTGTTACAGAATGAGGATGATCACCTTACAGACAGGGACATAGACAAGGCAGAGGTGGTTAATGCTTCCTTTGCCTCTGCCTTCAACAATGATCACGGGCTAAGGGGGTCGCAGTGCCCTGAGCTGGAGGACCATGCCAGCAAAAGTAACAAACTTCCAGCTGACCCTGAACTTGTGTGGGATTGGTTGCTCCCGCTGGATTCTATAAATCTAGGGCATTGCTGAGGGGATTCATCCAATGATAATGTCATCACAAGGCCTCTCTCAGTGATTTTTGAATGGTTCGAGGCATCTGGAATGTTTCTGGTCAAAAATGGCAAACAACCTCCCAGTTTTCAAGTAGGGTAAGAAGGATGACCCTGAAAACTACAGGCCTGTCAGTCTCACTTTACTCACTGGTTAAATTAGGGAGAAGATGATTCTAGGAGGTATTGAAAAACATCTGAAGGACAATGCAGTCACTGGTTACAGGAAAAACAACTTCAGGAGGGGAAAGTCCTGCTTGTCAAAAATAATTTCCTTTTATGACAAGATAACCCACCTAGCAAATCAAGAGTGGCCAATTGGTGCATTTTTTTTGTATTTCAGTAAAGCTTTCAATACTGCCTCTCACAACATCCTTCTGGACAAAATGTCCAGCACACAGCTGGATAAACACATCATGTGATGGGTGAGCAGCTGGCTCATGGGCCAGGCACAAAGCACAAAGGGTTATCAGTGAATGGGGTGACATCAGGCTGGCAACTTGTCACTAGTGGGGCTTCACAGGGTTCCATTCCAGGGCCAGCACCCTTCCACATCTTCATAAATGACTTGGACGCAGCAGTTGAAGTTACACTAAGTAAGTTTGCTGATGATACTGAACAGGAGGTGTCAATGAAAGACTGGAAAGCAGTGCCAGGAAAGAGACCTGGGGGTCCTGGTCAGTGGCAAGTTGAATCTGAGTCAGCAGTGCCCTGGCAGCCAGGAGGGCATCAGGCACAGCATTGACAGCTGGGAGAGGGAGGAGATTGTCCCACTCTGCTCTGCACTGGGGCGGCCTCACCTGCAATATTGGGGCATTTTGGGGAACCACAATGTAAGAAAGATACTAAGCTATTAGAGAGTGTCCAAAAGAGGGCAACAAAGAGTGAAGGGTCCAGAAGGGCCTTCATATGAGGAGCAGATAAGGTCACCTGGTGCATTCAGCCTGGAGGAGACTGAGGGGAGATGTCACTGCAGCATTCAGCTTCCTCCTGAGCAGAATCAGAAGAGCAGGCACTGATCTCTGTTCTGTGGTGACCAGTGACAGGACCCGGGGGACTGGCCTGAAGTTGTGTGAGGGAGATTTAGGCTGGATATTACTAAAAGTTTCTTTACCAAGACAGTGGTGGGGCTCTGGAATAACCTACCCAGGGAAGTGGTCAAAGCATCACAGTTCAAGAAGAATTTGGACAGCACTCTCTATGATGTGATTTTTGGGATGCCCTGTGCAGGGCCACGAGTGAACTCTGATGATCCTTGTGGGTCCCTTCCAACTCAGGATGTTCTATGATACTATGTTTCTATTATAAAATGTCATGCCAATTAGGAAGGAAATATGCAGCATTTTAGGTAATACCTACCCATACAAAAATAAGTATCAACTGCGGAAAAAGGTGACCTAGTTGAGGTAAGGAAAGTAAATCCATCCAAAATGTTTCTCAAAGATAAATTTTGAAGAGTTGTAGCACACACACAAGGAAATGTAAAAGAAAGGCATTTTGTAATTAGTCTAATTTACATACAAAGCAACTGTATTAAGAACAAGAAGATAATACAACCTTAAACTGCATATTGCTAAAGACCCCTAAAATACCTGTATGCTCATGTCTGTGTAACTGAAACAGAAAATATGGTAACATTATAGAGACAGTAGGAACATCTCCACAAATGTCAACACTCCCTTACAGGAGATAAGTCTTTAACTAGACAAAAGCATAGAAAATGTACGAAGCATAGAGAACAGTAAAAATGTTCAAATTACAAAAAATTAAAACCATGCCAAGAGGACCTAAATCACATAAGACTACAAGAACAATAGCACAAGACAAAAGTAAAAGAGCACTATGCTATTACTGAAAAAGAAGAAATTAGAAGAAAACAGTTTCAAACAGTCTACAGAGGAAGGAGGAGAAAATACTGTTCTGCAGAACCACCAAATCAGTTAGGTTGGAAAAGACCTCTAAGATCATTAAGTCCAACCATAAACCTATCACTGCCAAGTCCACCACTAGACCATGTTCCTAAGCACCATGTATACACAGCTGTTAAATACCTCCAGTATTCCTCTCTAGGAATCAGTGATTCCACCACTTTTCCAGGCAGCTGCAAGTGAGGGGCCCAAATTTAGTCACTGCCCTGATCCTGCTCCCACACTATTGCTGATCCAAGCCAGGATGCCACTGGCCTTCTTAGCTACCTGGGCATTGCTGGCTCAACCAGCACTCCCAAGACCTTTTCCCCCCAGGCCCTTTGAAAGACCTGATATTATAACAAATGTGGGTTGGTTTTTTTTTTTTTTTTACTGAAAACCTCACCCAAAGAAATGGGACTATATTTCTAACTCAAGAACCCATTCTGTATTCCTCCATTAAGTTATTATTCAGATGCTAAAGTCACAGAAGATATTTTGGGAAATAGTAACATCCAATATTCATTAAACAAGAAAAGGAAGTGGTCTAACTGGCACAAACAAGTAAAAAAGAACTTTTAAGATGTTTTCTAGACTTAAACTAATTCCCACTGCATTTACACTGAGTCTGACGAAGAACAACCTGGCCCATGATACATCAAACATTTTGTTGAGTAGTTCCAAACAGAAGGCTAGAATAGGCATTCTCTTCCAAATGTGACTTTTCATTCGATATGAAGGCAAAATAATTTTAATTATAAAATGCTATTGTTACCTAGTTTGTTTGAATGCATTAACTCAATCAGGAATGCCCTTCTTCAGGCAAAATTACACAGCCTAGCATAGACTATGCTTTATAAAATGAAATTTAGCATGAAGGCAAATTAAAGACATATTATTTACACGTTATTTAAGTGGCTACTCTCTTCCCTTTATCTGTGCCTTCCTCCTCCACCCCCAAGGATCCCAGTTTGCAACTAAACAGCACACACACACAAATATGTACATACATTTAGAATTCCCTTTCTGAACATCCTTCGATTCTAATCGTTTGCCGTCTTCATTGCGTTGTTGTGTATCTTTGTTTTGACTACCCAAAAGTGATCTAAAACCAAGATAGCCATGCCTTCTTCCATATCTTCTACTCATAACAGTCTGATATCCTCCTGCAGGTTTGGGCCAGATAGTTTTGGCACCTCCCTGGCCCATTGCTACATGAGGAAAAAAAAAGACAGATATATTCATTAGACAGCAGCATGGCTTTGTAATTTCCCTCTTCCCTACCACGCTGATGTACTCTTTTTTAGCAAGGAATTTTCCATTTCTCTAAAGTCCTGATCTTTACTAACAACAGAATTATTAAGAACATGAAATGTTCTGGGCCCATACGTTATGAAAGCATGTAACAGTTTTCACTGATGTGAAATAATACTGGTAAACACTGATCTTACCCCAGTCTTAACATATTTGTAGTAAATAACAGATACTTCACAAAAAAAAAAAATTAAAAATCAAGTCCAGATGTCATGACTTTTTTTTTTTTTTTGCAATTCTGCACATAAGTCTGACACAAAACATACATCAGCTTGCAGAAAAGATTTGCAAGCACTGTAATGGAAAATACTTCAGATAATAGAGCACAATTCAGGCAGCCTTAGCTAGCTTATCTTTGTGACAAGAAAAGTATAATTAATCAAATTACAACTTCTAAAACAAAAAGCCCAAGTCCTATGGGGAAGGCTTTATTCTTAATACTAGGTAGTATGTTCAGGCATAGCCATAGAAAGCATTGCCCACATACAGCTCCTTATTACAGCAGTTTTTCATATTAATGGAACTTAATGCTTTTGCAAAGAAAATATGGGATAAGTAGTACAAAGGAACAGGAAAAACAGTGGGGAAAAGCTGCCAACGTTGTAATAAAGAGAGATTTTCGTACAGTAGTAATATCAGCTGTTCATCTAGCATAAGGGTTCACATCCAAAGGCTGTTGCTTGTACAAATGCAATTAGGAGTTCGGTATTTCAAATGCACCGTGGCTATTTTGAGTCCCCCTAAGGAACTTTTAATCTTTACTAGATATGGAATTAACAGAGTAGCATTTCTGTTCTTGAAACTCACCAAATTAAAAAGTTGACATTAAAGACCAGGAAGATAAATTTTGCCACCATTAATATAGGGTATTATGAACTTCACAAAAATATGAAAGCTTTTTTATTTCCTGGCTGTGAAACTAATCTCTTTATTACCCTTAAAAAGAGAGTATCTATGAGCACAGACATACAAAAGACATTGGACCTTGGCAGAAAAAAATTAACAGGTTTCTGAGGCTTTTTTCCTCATTTATCTATGAAGATCTATGTAGTTTGATTATGTATAATGTTCCCTGAAAATTCGGGTAGTTGTCCAAACCAGCCCAGCCCATGTTAAACAAAAAGATAAAATGGTCATTTTGTTTTTAACTACATCACTCCCGCAGTCCATAGGAAGGTGAAAACACTACCATACTTGCAAAGAAAAACAAACAAACAAAAAAACCACCTTGTAACTAATGCAGGAAAAAAAGGACTGAAAATTGATTTTTAACTAGTCAGCCAGTAGTTAATATACTTACTAAGTCAACATTTTTGTTCAAGCAAGCGCTGACAATTCTTAAATTTCCACTGATTACAATGTGGCTGGTCAGCAGACTGCCAGAGGGAGCTGACAAAAAGCAGCCACCTCCAAACTTGAAGAGCAGAATCCAACAGTTAGATCAGTAAATCACAACAGCAATGCAGAAATCTGTCCTCAAGTGGTTGAAACAAACAAGGCAAAAATATAACAGAATTGCCTAATTCTTAATTTTACTTTATTCTCTAGAACACCAGTATTGTTCAAAAACCAGATGTCCACTCAAGAGTCAAACTCTCTGAATGCAAACGTTTTATTTTTAAAAAACTGAAGCTCACAGCATGCAAAAAATCTGTGCAATGCAGATTTTTTGTTCCGAATAATGCTCTTGCATACGGAGTATTTCATCTTGTATTCAGCTGTTCTTAGAAGATATAGCATGCAGTTATTATTCTTCTGCCCTGGGGAAGATTTATTGGATAAACACAGTGAAAGCTTTCACCATTGGATGCCACATGAAAGTATGGATGCCACATCTGATTTTCCAAAGAGGTTAACTTCTACCTAAATATAAAATATCTCAAAAGTAAGAGAAGGAGGCATGCATTTATTTACCTATGTGCTTAAAATGGGCAGCAATTAGGCATCTGAATCCAGACACCAATTTACAAGAAACCCTTCAGGCAATCAAGCTCGTGAGACACACATCCTCTCACAGGTACTTCTTCCAGCCTAACTCAACCTTGAAAGTGAGTCTTGTTCTATCTTCCTTCGGCAGCTCAGTTTCATGGGCCTGTTTAAAACACATTCAATCTCCACTGACTAGATGCAGCTCTTGCAAAACTGACCAGTCTTAGAGATGCAGCACACCAGTGATTTTATAACTAAAGTAAGGCAAAGAATTTAGTCATTCACTTCTACACACACCTTCATCTTTTCAAAAGGGTATTATAGTCACCTGAATTCCTCAAAAGGATCATTACCAGGAAAGCACTTTAGATTACAAGAGCTGGATTAAAAAAACCTGTAGAGACTGTCCTAAAATTCACAATACACAAACAGGTAGGTCCAGCCTTTCCCAGGCACTGCCTTAATCATCGATGCAGAGTGGAATGCCTCCTCTTTTACAAACACCACACTAAGGATACCACTCCCTACAGACGGCAAATTATAGGCTGCAGCACAGGAAGCCTCTGAATCTAGGCCCAAAGCATCTAAATTGCCTAACCAACTTGTCCTCTTTCAAAAATAAACAAACAAACAAAAATATCAGTGTTTTTTCCAGAAGTAAGACAACGTTCAAGGCTAGAGTAGATGCATGCATTCACAACTTTGTACTGTAACTTGAGCATTGAAAAATGCAAATCTCAAACCACTGCAATTTACAGAGCCATACACAAGACAACTGGAGTTTCCTACTCCAGTTTCTTACATGCTGACAGGATCCTCACCCAATCACTTCCCTTTACTTTCTTCTCCATTACCTTTTGTTCTCCCCAATGTCCTAAACTCCCTCATACCCTGCACACCAGAGAAAAGAAGCAGGTTTCTTGGGTCCACGAGTACACGACTGGGATCTACAGCATTGCTCAAGGAAATCACCACTATGCATGCAGATGCAACACCAAATGCAGCAACCAGCCACATGCACTCATGACCCAGAAAGCCAAATGTATCCCAAGCTGCATTCTAAGCAGCATCCCAAGCAGTGCAGGCATCAGGTTGAGGGAGGTGATTCTGCCTCTCTGCTCTGATGAGACCCCACCTGCAGGGCTGCATCCAGCTCTGGGACCCCTGGCATGGAAAAGATGTGGACCTGCTCAAGCAGGTTCAGGATAGGGTCACAAAGATCATCTGGTGATAGAGCACCTCTCTTACAGAGACAGGCTTGAAGAGTTGGGGCTCTTCAGCCTAGAGAAGAGAACGCTCCAGAGAGACCTTATATCACCTTCTAGTACCTGAAGGGTGGCTACAAGACAGTGGGAGAGGTACTTTTTACTTGAGCATGTAGTGACAGGACAAAGGGAAATGGCTTATCAGAGAGAGTGGGTTTAGTTCAGATATTAGGAAGACACTTTACTGTGAGGGTGGTGAGGCACTGGAAGAAATTACCCAGAGAAGCTGTGGGTGCCCCCTCCGGAGGTGTTCAAGAACAGGTTGAATGGGGCTTTGAGCAACCTGGTCTAGTGTAAGGTGTCCCTGCTCACAGCAGAGGGGCTGAAAGTAGATGATCTGCAAGGTCTGTTTAACCCAAAGCATCCTGATTCTGTGATTTCTGGCATGCACCTAAACCCTGACCAGGACAATGCTGAGTACCACAGAAGCAGGCAGGCTGGTCTTGTTTGTGACTCCCTGAACTGCTGTGAGCTACCTGAATGGCACAAGTTTGTTGGTGCAGAGTTTAGCTCACAGAAGCAATGGCAAAAAAAATCATACAAATTAAATAAATCAGTTCATTCAAAGCACTTCTGGTCAACTGAACAAAATCCTACCTTTCTTCCAAGAGCTGATACCCCAGAAACCCTCTTACATATCCAATGACTTCTGTAGTTTAAGGAATAGGCCACTGTTTCATAACTTCTACTGAAAAAAGTATATTCTGTAACCCTAGAAACCTCCCAAGGTTTCATCAAATTTACCTGGATCTCATGTTCACCCCATTGTACAGAATTTTATTTCTTTGGTATCACTAATTCACACATAGAGTTACCTCCTAGCCCTATTATATTATATACCTCACAGAAAAAAAACCCCAAAACATGAGAGACTGTGGCATGGGGTGCAGGAATGGCAGTGGGGGAGGAATTGGGGGGTGGGGTGAAGCAGCCTCAGGTGTTTTTCACACCAAACAGGGGAAAGGGGTTTGTCATCATGTTCTGCGGAATGGCATTTAACTAACTTCTTTTTTTTTTTGTTTTGTTTAAGAAATGTGAAGTTAGCCTCAAATATCTCTTTAAGAAGAATTTTTTTCAATCCTTTAAATAACTCACATCTTTTTACATTCTTCCTCAGATTTATTCTCATATTCTTAAAAAACTTGTATGCGTATTCTGGTCCCAATCTCAACAACAGTAGATATAGAAGGAAAAATAAATCCTTCATCCTACTCAGGTCCTCTTTTTTCTCTTACATCTATGAATTACAGAAAACTTTTTCTTCTACAAGACAAAAACAGGAACTCGCATTCAAGGTTTGAAGAGGGAAAGCATGTCATACTGACACAATTACTGTTTTCTAGGTTACCATCTTAAAAAAAATAAATCTGCATTTATTCCCAGAAGTATATGACAATCTGGCTGTCAAACGGATAAAACTTAAAACCAACTCACATTCCTGGCACCCTCTCCCTCACCTAATTCTAAATCATAATGAAAGCACATCCCTGATCAACTCAAATAAAAGTTGCAAGTAAAAATATTCACACTGTCTTTTAAACTGTATTATCCAACATTCTTTACCTTTAACCAGTATTCTCCACCTCTTTCTTTCCTGCAGGTATCAAAATCTTCCAAGAGCAGATGAATTAAGAAGAAATTCAAATTACAATGGAGAATTTTCAGTTTTCAAAGCACCACTGTTCTGGACTGAGGAGAGATTACTTCATTTCAGTTAACAAAAGAAAGGCGTGTAATAATCCCCAAAAGGGACAGGAAGGTTTCAATTTAAATTTTTTAAACAACATATTACTGTCACAATTTCCATCTCTTGCCACTATGGGCAAATTAACATCAACATTCTTTAATATTTTTTTATTATTATGCTCAAGAGCTTCAAACTACATGCAGTACCAAATTAATATTCAAAAGAATGAATATTCAGTTAGAATTTATTTCCACTGTCCAGGATTTATCTAAACCTTATAAAACCATATGTCATGGTCTGACCCTGGTAGGCAGCTAAGCACCACAGAGGTGCTCACTTACACTCCCACCCAGCAGGAAAGGGGAGAGAGTCAGAAGGGTAAAAGTGAGAAAAGCTGTGCCCTGTAATAAAGACAGTTGAAAGGTGCTGGGTTTTGTTAGAGGGGAAAAAAATAAGGAAGCAAAGAACAAAAAGAAACCCCTAACTACCCATCAGCTACCCACTAATGCTCAGTCCTTAAGTAACATCAGCACGGCCAACCTCCTTTGCCCCACATCAGCTTTATAGGCTTTGCATGATGTATGGTCTGGGGTATCCCTGTGGTCATATAAGATCTGCTGTCCTGGCTGTATCCCCTCCCAGCTCCTTGTGTACCCCCAGCCTGCTCACTGGTGAGGAGAGAGGCAGAAAAGGCCTTGTCTCAATGTGAGCCGTGTTCATCAAAGGCAAATACATTCCTGTGTTAACAGTTTTCAGCTAAAACCCACAAAATCTAGTCCCATACAAACTCCTATGAAGAAACTGTAAAGTCAGACTGCCCAAACTTACTCAGCTCTACCAAATCTCCTGCTCTGAGGATCTAAATCTGTCCTCATTCTTGAAAAGCTCAGTAGCTGCATTAGCACAGCTTGGGTGGTAGAACTGATTTTTCACTGTTCTCTGAGGATCTAATTGCTACAACGCTATACACAACTTTGCATTATTTTCAGTTTATTTGTTTGACTTGCTCTGACCTGAGCCCAGTCCTCTTTACTATCTTACAGAAAACCACAAATAGTTCAAATGCATCATTTTCACCTTGTTTTCAGCTCAATCCTGTGTTTGATCTGATCTGATAAACTGACATCTTTTATAACGTATCAATTTTTCAGTTTTCTTTTCCAGGTTTTTTTCCTGTCTAATATCTTCCTCAAAAATTACACATTAAATCTCAACTCAAGGGGAAAGAGTAAGTAACTGAAGTACTAAAAGCTTTTAAAGATGTGGACAGTGTATATGTCACGTACTAACCAAGGAAGAGCAAGTCCATCCTCCCTTAGAAAGCCAGCATTATAACTTTAAGAATAAAAAGCTTTACTTTGCCAGTAGTCTCTGTAGCAATCTTTCCTGTTAATACAGAACACTATTAGGGGCTGCTAATCATCAGGAAAACTTTCTTCTCTCTCCCTTTTGTCAGTATCACAAGTTTTTGTATTCTAAGCAGGTGTACTAAACTAAGGGCACAGAAGTAGCAATTTTTACCTACTGCTTGTCAGAAGATATCCAGAAATTCAGTCATGAACCTTCCCCCCCACCCAATTACATCCTCTCTTTTTATGACTTTTATATTTTTGATTTGTTTCAGTTCCAATTACAAACTTTACAGAGGATAAAGCATCTCTCTAGAGTTAAAAGACACCAAATAGAAGCCAATATTCAACAAAATGCCAAAGCTCTTCTATACTTGAAGCAGACAAGATAACCTTTACTTTTTTCAGTGCAGATGACTCCAACATATATTAAGAGATTAGAACAATAACTTCCTTTCTCCCTCATAAACAGAAAATAAGAAATGATCAAAGAATCCCAAGGTGGAAATTCAGGTCCTGGAAACTCTTACATGATGGGGAGTACAATTCATCAGACTATCAGACTCAAATATGTATCTTTGCATTGTTGTCTAGCATCTCATATAACTGTCTTTATTAAAGCAAAGTTAACCCAAAACAGGTAACAAAACCTTATCCACAACCTGAAGTGGTGAAAGGACTTTTTTTGAAGGTTTTAGTTTTCCCCTGCAGAACAGTGAAAACTAACCACTTTAAACCCATTCTGTTCCTTTCATAAACATAATTCTGCATCTTGGATATAAGGGTAACAAAACCCTCTGATTCATCTGACTAACAGGAGAGCTCACATGAAGTCAGATGGGCCTTCAATACTTAGAGATTTTAGAAACAGAATCTGAATTATTCTAATATATCTGTAAAGAAGCAAGATCATTCTCAAAAAAGGGAAGCACAGGGTATTACCGTACACAGGAATAAACAACTGAGCAAATTACTAATAGGGAAATAATTGGCAATGTCCAGCTAAGTAGAAGGGTAGTGGAGGATTACAGAGGACCACAAGTTACACACGTCAGTACTTCCCTCTCTTTTGGCAAATAGCAACATACAGAGCTGCATTAGAGTGGCAGCTACAAGACAGGAAGAGTGTATTCTGACTGACCACGTAAATCAGATTTAGCACTCTGCATACATTGGTTAAGAAACACACTTCAAAAAAAAGATCACTCTTTTCCCTGACATGGGGAAACAACACAAGGGGAATGATCCTACCAGTAGGGATATCATATCCCTTAAACGGATTGCTTGAGAAGGCTGAAGAACATCCATCAAGAACACAGCCCAGAGAAAGGGATTCAAACAAACATCTAGGGAAGAATCACTGTGAGGAATTGCTGGCAGAGAGGAAAGGCCTGACAGGGTAACTGGGGTCCCTACAAGCACCACAATCACTTGCCTACACAAATGCTCCAGAACTACTGATATTTATTCTGCAATTCAAAGTTCCAATCACAGTCATATCTATCTACAAATGAGTGGAGAGGAAAAATCTGTTGGGGTTTTTTGCCTCCAAACTGCCGGTATGGGGACTGAGATACAACCTGTAATGTGACTCCCAAACACTATTTGCTCATTTTCACATAACTTCGAAGATAAATCATAATTTGCCTACTGATTGATTTCTTTATTACTTTTACACACTTCTTTATTTTTAAAAATTTCTGAAAGGTCACACAATCTAAATGTTGTATGAAACTGCACCAGTTTTACTGGCTTCATACAAATATTTTTTTTTGTCATCTCCTTTTAAAAACAACTACTTCTCACTTAAAGAAACTTACTACAATCACAAAAACATTACTATCATGGAAACAGATCAATTACCTACAAGACAATTTTTAGGCCTCAAAAATACTGTTGCTGATTCCTGTCAGAACAGTTCAAAAATCTTACTCCACAATTTTATTTTCAGCTGTCACCAAATTACAAATGTCTAGATCACTAAACGTATGATGAATATATGCCTATTTAACATAGAATGCTGACCACAGAGACACTAAAACAGAATGCGTGTTTTGCTATTGTTTAAAATCATCTGGGTTATGGAAACTCCTCTTGAATGTTTTGGAACATTCTGCAATTAAGCTGACATGGTAGAACATTTGGATATAACAGATTATCACTAATCTCCTGAGCAATCATCCACAATCCACCCTCAGGATCAGAACCATTTCTCTATATTATACTTTTCTGTAATATCAACTAGTGGCATCATTTAAATCTCAAAGCTGTTATCACCCTTGGTTTTCTTTTCCCTGCTTAGTGACTAACAGAGAGGTATTGACAATGTTACAGTGATACAGAAAAACCACAGGGGATCTTACTACAAACTTTTCAACTCATGTTTTAATAAGCATTAAGGATGCACACACATATGTGCCAGCTGGAATTCTCTCTGCTTCCACAGTTGCATTTTTAGCTACCTGAAATGCTGTGTAAGGGTTTAGTATAAAACCATCACACTTGAAATTAATCAAATTTGAAAAGCTGTTTTAAAACTACTCAGAATGATTAATGCCATTGGCAGCAAAATTGCTAAGTATTTTTTACCCACCATGACACACGAGCATTTAGCAATTTACATGGCCACCCACTCTGTCATCCTTGCAGGGTACTCCACTCATTACTAGGAGCTCATCAATAATTACCTCAATTTCCCATATAAATAAGTTATAGCCCTGCTCTGCACAGACAGCCAGGTGGGGCCTGCACAACAACCAAGGTTCTGGTAAGAGCTACTATATTTTGCACTTTGACAACCCAAACAACTGCCCCTGTATTGAACATACACAGCACTACCACCAGCGCGTCAGGACATTCCTCTGATAAACTCCATCGTGTATCTTGTTTGACTTCAGGCTATCAAAAGCACTGAAGATGAAGTTCCAGACACTGATGGTGAGTACTGTGCTCAGATCAGGATAGTGACTCCTTTAGGGACAACCAGAGTACCCGCTGCTCATGGATATTCTAAACAAAACACCAAGGTGAGCTACTGCACCGCCCTCCTCCAGAGGTTTGCGTTTACATCTGCGCATTCCACACTCTAAGTTGTTTCTGTAACTCCAGCATTGTTTTGAGGCATTAACTGAAGCTTTTAAATACATTTTCCAACTGAAATAAATGCAAAGTAGTCCTTTGAGACCTGTTGAGATACGTGACTAAACATATAGACAAAAGACTGCTAAAATACCATACTAATCACAGCAGACTTTATCAGACTTACAGACCTAACCACTAAAACACATGGGGGTCATTAGTGTATCAGTGAATAAATGAATTACAACTAATATATTCCCCATACTTTGTTCAAAATCCTATGAAGAAATACTAGGATAAACCTTGAGGAATCGCAAATTTTATGGTCACAACTTCAATGAACTTCAGTGAACTTCAATCCACACTTCCAGTTACCTCAGATGTCAAACAAACACAACTCACACTGCAAACCACGAGCCAGGGACTGTCTGCCCCACAAATGTGCTGCCCCCAGTGCAATGGGATTCTGGCCTCTACTGCTGTACAGGACAGTAATACTTCTAGTTTTATTCAAGCCTCCCTAACAAGCCAAGAATCAAAATGAACAGAGCTCTACAAGTTACTATGGACCCATGGAGATGTAGAAAAACCACCAGCTTACCCTTCTGCAACAAATACCAGTAACACTGTTTGTTTAATTAATTCAACACACCATATCAGTATTTTTCATTTGCTCTGCTAAAATGCTTTTGCAAAAGTAAACATCTTTGTAGGAACAGCTAGCTTAACAAGGTGATAATTCACAAGTATGTCTTATTTTGATGAAGCTTTGATCTGTCAAGAACTCTTGCACTTTACCTACACCACATTGCAATTCACTGCATTGCACAGAAAATTAAAAAAAAGACCAAACAAAATAAACTGCCAAAAAAACACCAGGACTACTTCACAGAATTTTCCCCAATCCTGCATTTTAATGCAATTTGAAAAATAAAGATCTTTGTAAATAACTTTTTTTTTTTTGACAGGCTTTTCCTTTCTTTAATGGGTGAGAAAGAGCAGGAAATCAATTCTGTGCAGGTCTGACTCAGCTAGAAATAAACTTATTTTATTACATACATTAGCTTACACAATTTAATATAAGCATACTTGTCCTAGATGAAACTTCATTCAATAAAGTAGGTATTCATTTCTGTACTAACAGCGAGCACTAACAGTCTGACAGCACTCTTCCCGGCTACAGTACATATTTTTTTCCTACACTGAATTTCTGCAACACTATCAAAAATCACTCTTCTGAACTGGGTACAGAGTTGCACAGAGAAGTGCAAATCACGCACTACACAGAAAAAACAAAGTGCTGAGCATGTCAAAGGGCAGGAAATGCAGTCTCCAAGCTTCCAAACACATCCTGTAGAGCAGTCAGCCTTTAAGTTCTGATAAACTTGTTATAACTTTGGATGTCTCTGCGCACCATGGAGACTGACATTCAAGGTAGCCGATACATTTGTTTAACAGTGTTAATTCCCCAGCAGCACCCAGCCAGGCCCATCTGGAGCACAGGGCATCCTCAGAGACCTCAGCTGAGGACCAGCAGCCCAAGTGAACTTTTAAAGGTGCAGAAGGAGGCGCAGCACCCTCCACATGCAGAACGCACCCTGCGAAGGGTTCCTGCAGGTTAATGCACCTCTGGTTACATTTTTTTTTTAAAGAAAAAAGGTGTATCGGCTCCAAGCACCCATTAACAGCCGTGCTCCGGATCCCGGGCCCCAGGCACGCTCCCCAGACCCCGAATGGGGGGCGGCCCCGCTCGCAGGGCTGGCCCAGCCCATGAGGTGCCCGGCGGGCCCTCCGG
>WBMV01000142.1:65665-76379 GCA_013396655.1 Campylorhamphus procurvoides
TTTAGAAAAAAAAAAAGTGTGAAGAAGGACCCAGGGAATGACACAGCTGTGATTCTAACCTCAGTATCTGGGAAAATTGTGGAGAAGGTTATACTGGGTACTATTTAAAGACATTCAAAGAGCAAACATCAGGCATGGTCAACATGGGTTCACAAAAGAAAAGTCCTGTTTAACTGTTTTGTAACCTTTCTATTACGAGGTCACTTGCCCAGGGGTTGAAGGAAAAGTTTCATCCAATGTGCACACCGGGTTTCTGGATTTTAGTCAGGCTTTTGACACTGTCCCTCACAGCATCCTTCTGGACAAGTTGTCCAGCTCTAGGATGAGCAAGTACAAGATGTGCTGGGTGAAGAACTGGCTAACTGGCTCAAAGGGTTGTCATGAATGGGGCTTTGTCTCTGTGGCTGCTGGTGCCCTTCAATTCTAGACCCAGTTTTGTTCCATATATTTATCAGTTATCGGGTTGAAGGAATTGGCAGATTTACTAATGGTACTAAGTGGAGATCCTGGGATAACAGGCACAAAGATAAATTATGAGAGTATTTGCTGGAGAGCAGCCCTGCAGAAAAGGATTTGGCATGCTGATCAACAGCAAGATCTCCACAAGTGTACCTGGGCAGCCAGAAGGACAAACTCCATCCTGGGGTGCATCAAACAGAGCACAGCAAGATAGTCTGCAAAGGAGGTTGTCCTGCTGTACTCAGTGTTGGTGAGACCTGTTCTATTCTATTCTATTCTATTCTATTCTATTCTATTCTATTCTATTCTATTCTATTCTATTCTATTCTATTCTACTCTATTCTGAGTTCCTTTCTTCTAAAAACTTTTTCCTAAACACAGCTCATGGTTCAAAATCATTAGGAAAGAGCACCTATAGACATGTATGCAGTCAGAATCATGGAAAGAAAGCCAAACTCAGATATCTTGAGGCAATGAGGTGAGTTATTTAGAAAGATCAAGATAGGCTTGTGTTTATAGACTACCTCTACAATCTGTAGAGCCTAAATCCCTCAGCAACAGATACAGCTTTTCAAGTTACGCTTATATTGAAGACCATCCTCCTAAGGAATCTACTCCCACACCCACAGATTGGCATAAAAGGGGAAGGAGAAATCAGGCAGCAGAGGTTAAAATTACCCCCTGTGAATACTCTTCATGGTGCAGTAAGCTATCACTCAATGGAAATACAGAAAAGTTTTGGCCGAAAAAGTCAGTCTTAATAGAAGAATACTACTACTGTGCAAACATCTTCAGCTGGGGAGAAAGTGGAAAATCTTCCTGAAGACTTTGGTGACTGATGATTATACTCCAGTAAAAACAAAATACAAAAGTCCATGAAATCTAACAGTTTATTCTACTGAATTTTAAGGGGTTGAATAAGACACATGTATCGCTGATATATCCATGCTATTATTCACATTGTAGTCAAAGACTAAACAAACACATAAATAGAAAGATCTATGCATGTAAGCTTTCAGTATTTCATAACTTTTAAAATCCTCACAGTATTCAGACCAAGCTGTTTTTGTCTCTCTGAGCCAGGTTGTAGTTGCACGTACTGATGCTGCACCCAGAAAGAGCATACACAACACCACTGTATCAAGGAGTGCCACTTCTTTTCCCAACTCTATATTATTTGCCTTTATAACAAGAGAAGAATTCTTTGATGATCAAATTCATCCTCCCTCAAGAAGATTTCAAAGAAAACTGTGACAGTGTACTGTAAGGCAGACATGAAAATATGATGATACCTGTAGCAAAATTATGTTGAAAACCATAAACTGTCATGCCTGCATGCTTTCTTGGACACATCCCATTTTCGGTCCAGAAATCCTGTCCAGTAGTTCTTGAGAATCTTCTCTTTTTTCATATTGTTACTGAAAAAGTTATATTTCTTTAAGAAGGAGTCTATGCAGCAGTGGGGGAAGATGTTGGAAAATCCTTTTAAGTTTAGCACAATACTGTATGGTCCCTATATTCATGGTTAATGCTTAGTTTTGTACCCTATACTGCTCAGTACGAATCCCAGAGATTAACGTGGCCTTGTGTTAGCTCCCTACATGTGTGATTAATGCCTTGTGTCAGATAATGCTTCATTATTTACTTATATTAGTGATTAATATGTACTAGTAAATATCTTAGTTTTGAGAACAAAGATAGAGCGTCCGAGTAAAGGATGATTAGAGACGTGCCTCATGACCTGACCACATATTTGAGATAGTTTCAAGGAAAGAATATACATCAGAAGATTTGGGACCATAAGAGGGAATTTTTGGGACTGGGATGTTCTCAAATGACCACCCTTGAAAGACTCCTACTCATATCCAAATAAGTTCAAGGAACCAATTAGCATATATGCATATATTCAGGAAAGGCAATGAATATGTAATAAAACATGATGAATACGTATTAGTTTCATGACCATAACCTGGTCTGTTAGGCTGCTGCTCATGCATGCTTGAAGTACTAATCCCCACACATCCAACACTGCTAATAGAGTAATGTTGGCTTTCTAACCTAGCAAATTGGTTGTAGAGTTTATTGCCACAATCTTCAGGACAAGATATTTGGTATTCCTACAGTGTACATGAAGAGTAGCTTCAACTGGAATTGATGTTGGATGTTAGGGATGCTGTACATTTGGTTATTTCTGGGTATTTATGAGCAAATGAGATATTTATGTACTTCACAGAAGAGCAAATATTTCTTAGAAGTATGAGAACACAGTGCAAGTGATTTGTTCAAGTACAGTTACTCAGATGCATTCCCAAAACTCTGAAATTACAGCACAATAAGCTGTAAAAACACCAATAACAAACACAGAACTGCAAACAAAATCTCTTTTCCCAACAATTTGAATGGCTATAAATTTAGAAGAGCATGTTGTGTTCCAGTTTAGAACATAGATAATGTTAAAATAATCTCATCATACTAAAATTCAGCTGCTATTCAAGAACAAGGAAATGTTTAGTTTAATAAAAAAAAACCCAAAACTGTTTAAAATAATGTTGCTGATACATTGTAAAATTAGCCAAGAGGTATTTCTGCAAGGTAGCATTACTTAAAAGTAATGTTATTTATAAGTATCATTAAGAAAAAAAATCTAGCAGAACACAGGAAACACTCTTCAGATTACGTAGATGTTGTCAGCTTCGAGGTTTACAATAGTATAAATAACAAATGCATACCAGCAATTATGGGAAGAATTATTATAAATCCATGTCCAGAATTTTAGGTTTTAAAGTATTTTTAATTGATTAAGCAGATGATTTCAGCATGACAGCTTTACTTCCTACCCTTGTACTTCAGAGTGCTTCGCTGAGGTCCTTTGATTCTTGCCATCATTACAAAGATTTAAGAAGATTTAAATTTTTCTTGATTCAGCATAGCAATTTCTATGTAACAAAACATTTCCTCCTGTATTAAAATCAATAGATACTACTGCAAATAAAGATTCTAAATTAGCTTAATAAAAATATTTTCTCTGTCTTATCACTGACATCACTTCCTGTTCTTTGCATGGCACTAGGACCCAGCCTGCTGAGCTGCTAAATGCACTATCCATTGTTTTGCACCTTTTTACCTATCTAAAAATAAAGCAAACAAAAATTTAAAAAATGAAATATGATTTTATTGTAGGTCACATTGTCTAAATAATCTATTTGGGTGCTAAAACACAGCTATAAGATATAAAAAAATCACTCAAGTTCTGTATTTGTGATGGAAGCTTAAACCAGAATAACAGTATTTAAATGGTTGCTTTATTAGTAAGATGTGGTTGTTATCCATAGTAATTACTAGTTGATTAATAAATATGTATTTTATATTATAATTAAATAAAATGGGATAGGATGGGATAGAATAGAACATAAAAAGTAGAATATTTCTGTTGTAAGGGACATAGAACCATCATCCAATTCAATTGCCTGACCATTTCAGGCCTGGTCAAATGGTAAAATATGTTACGAAGAGCATCGACCAAATACCTCTTAAACACTGATGGGATTGGGGCATCAACCAGCTCTCTAGGAAGCCTCTTACACTGTTATGCTAGAAGGGAATTTATGACAATTTACCTTTTTACTACGTACTAGTGAGTCAGACATGTTCCTATCATCCAGACGTCCTAAAATACCTCTTGTTATGGGTTAACAAAAGAACTGAGCTCTGCAGGATAACTGAGAGGAGTAAATTAATTACTCACTACCTAAAAATTCCCAGAGCAACCACAACAAATTAAAATTTCACTAAAGAGACTGAATACAGTCTGCATATTTTTTTATCTCATAATAATATACAAGGATATACAGAGGCTATTAAGTATGAAAAAAATGCTGCATGCAATCTCTCCATGTCTTAAAGTACTTTCTAAATAAAAATAACCTATAATTTGAATTCCTAGCAAAGTGTCTCATTAATTCAATTCATTCAGCAGTGATATATTGACTCAAAGTTTAGATCCTACCAAACAGCTCTCTGTTAAAAAAAACAACAAAACACACCCCCCCCAACCCCTTGAAATTCCACAAAAACCTACTTCAGAAACATATACTGTACTAGTCATAACTATAGACCTGAGACTCTCCTGATCAATATATAAATGTAATTCCTGTCTATCCATCAATGTAGCCCACATTAGGATTCAAATTCAAAGGGCTTTAATTAGGAAAACATTCTTTGTCAGGAAAGCACTCAATCAGAGGCAGAAAGCCTACATACAGATAAGTCAAAGGCTGAAAGCTCCCTAGATTCTTGTGTTTCTTACACTTATGGTTGTGGAAATCCCTCCTGGTACCTCTTTCCTAAATTACAGCATGTTTAACAGAAGCAGTCAACTTTTTCTGTCCTGAAAAAAAGAATGTTAAAAGACAGCTAATTGCCTTTACACCTCCTCTTCATCTACCATAGGAGCTACAGCTGTTGCTTTGAACTTGCTACATCCTAGCCACGCGAAAACCCCTTTAAAACTATTCATGAAAGATCCAAGAAAAATGGGTGAGGTAGAAGCTTGTAGCTGGGCAAGACTGCTCCCCTCTTCCAGATGTCTCAGGTGTGTCAGTTTGATATCGTAGCACAGTAAAATTGTGACATTGCATTCTGTAAGCATGCTGAGAGACACGAAAGCTGCCGCAAAGATTGATTGTCAGGGAAAAAATAAAAAGTTCTAGAATTAGTTTTTAAATATACAGCAAAATATTTCTGTGACTAGTTTCAAGAGTCTGCATTTTTGGCCATTTATAGTAAGCTTTCCAGCTTAATCAGAAGCCCTAACAACTGTTCTAAAATGGTTGATTTTTGCTTTTCAGCATAGATTTAGAAAATATTTTTGATAGCAAAGTCCAGAGTAGCTGAAGTCATTCTGTCAGTATTCTCTGGAGGTGACTGAAGTACAGCATGTGTGTTTATGTCTGTGTGTTATGTGTCCAAATTTTGGCACAAAGTCAAATTTGTCAGGTCTGTGAGTGTGAACATCTTCTGACAGAGTGAAGGAGTTGAAGTGAGGAGTGAAGAGCTGACAGAATCCGAGCTGAGCTCTTCCACAAATGAAGGGAAGGAAGCTGGGAGGAAGGACTTTCCTTTTCTTTCCCTTTGGGGGCTGTTTCCAGCTGCAGATTCACCACTGATGCTGCAGCTATACAGTCCCAAACTTTCCCCAGCCTCTCCCAGAGCTGGACCCATTGGCTGAGTTTCCCAGCCCCGTGGTCCTTTCCAGGGTATCACTGGACTGCGTCTGACTCTGATCATCACCTCTGGTCTTAATGCTGGCCCCTGTGATGTTGTCAGCAAGGTCACTGCTGCCACCTGACTTGCTGTGCCACTTGGCTCCTGGCTTGCCTTCTTTTCCAGAGCAGTCAAGCTTTGCTGTGCCCAATACAGTTCTGGTACACTGTTTTGTCCAAGAGAAACAATTTTGGAGTTTAAGGCTAGCAGTTGTTCCTTGACAGAGAGATCTCAAAGCCTTAGAGACATGGAACAAATTTAGTTTGTTAGGAGGAAGGTATGTTAAGAGGTCTGCTGTGCTGTTGTTATTCATATCACAGTAATGATTAAATTTAAAAATAATTCCTAGCCTAGTCAAGGAAAAAGAGCCAAAGTTTTGGAAAGCTTGAAAGCTCAACAAAAATGCCTTCTGAATTTGCACAATGCAAGGATTTCTGCTGCTCAGAGAAGATAAACATTACCTTTCTCAAGCAGTCATAATGAAAAACGTGCATGTCTCAGGATCTCATGCCACAGCCTGGCCTTTTAACTAAAACCATCAAGGAAGGGCAGTTTGTCTTAGTTTACTGGTGATCTGACAGACGTGTTTATAAGTATTGAATCAAACTCTGCTTTTAGACACAAAGGTGCAGGTTCAAGGGTGGTCAACAATACATGCATTTTTACTTCTGACACTCCCTTCTGCTTCTGGAAATAATGAAAAACATTACTTGAGAGAAAGCAGATCTAATGTGTTAAGGTGCTCTTTCATTTAGTAGGTGCTATGGGTGAAGAAGACTTCATCCTAAAATTGAAAAAAGGCATGTGTAAGTTGTATAGCTGCTACAAACATGTCTTTCAGACCTTTGTAGTAACAGTTATTCAGAATTTATTACAAAATGCCCCATATTTTTTTTTATTAATTTTTTTTTCTTGATGAGTGAGCTGGGATTTTTTCCATCTTCAGCTACTGAAGTTGAAGAATCCCCAGCCAGTACAGTGACATCACTTCGTAAGGTTGTGAATC
The DNA here is from genome assembly GCA_013396655.1 of Campylorhamphus procurvoides. Taxonomy (NCBI): domain Eukaryota; kingdom Metazoa; phylum Chordata; class Aves; order Passeriformes; family Dendrocolaptidae; genus Campylorhamphus; species Campylorhamphus procurvoides. The sequence continues at coordinate 72,393 of WBMV01000142.1, forward strand.
TATTTTTCACTTCTTCAGCATACTTTTCCTTACTGAATCTGGGTAATGTTAAGAACTTTTTCAGCACGTCAGCAATCATATGTGTGAAAAGAGGTATTGAATTAACAAAGGTGGATAAGTCTTTTTTAGATGATATGTCTACATCTGGTGATGTTACCTGTAGATTTATGGTTAAGATTTTCCAATAGGTTTAAGGAAGGTTTGTCAGCCCCCTCACCCCCAAAATGGGTAGCTTACATTTAATAGATCTGTCATGCCTTTTACTTTGCTGTTTTTCTCAAACTCAGGAGTGTCAGAATCTTTTCAAGTTGTTCTGTGCAGGTAGTGCTATAGTGACTCTTCATGGGAATGACTAAGCAGGAATTTAGATATCTCCCTGTAGTGACACACCCTGCAATTATGTAGCCTCGGCTTGTAAGACACTGGAGAAACTAGGACTTCTGCCTAACACTGATAACATTGCTGCACAGAAAACACCACAGAGTCCTTCCTCCTTAGCACTCCATAACAGAAATGTGTGGGATACTCTGCCTGAAGTTACAAGGCTTGCACTTGTTTTGGAAAGAGAATTTTTTACCCCTTTAAAAAGAAGGACAAACGTTGTAATGAAAAGTAATTTATGAAAATGGTAGAACCTGGCACTCCTCAGATACAGCTTCATCAGAAAGCTAACTGATCAAAATATTGACATGACCCACCTATTAAAAAGTTAAAATATTCAAATTCTATGGTTAAACATGTCATATCTGCAGTTTGGTATCCTAATTAATCCAATTATTTGTCTGTCTGCCTCAGAGTTTTTTCAAAGGCAGTGAGTAGAACAAGCTTCACTGTGAAAACATCAGCACAGTCCACCCCATGTGGAATAACTCTCATGTTTGTTCAGCATCAGTTCTTTCAACCACAGGAGACCTGACCCATCAATTCTTCTCTTCACAGAACAACTGATTTAAAAATAATGTAAAAAACACCATAATGGACAGAGGAGCTGAAAATTCAGAATGTAAATTTTCCAAATTAAATAAGATGGCATAATTAATTTTCTAGTTTGATTTTTCATCAACCAGAATCTGTCTAGGAGTTATTATAGGAATTATCTTGCTACTTATCTTCATTCTGTTTCAGTAACAGCACCTGTAAGATTTTATTGATGAGACTAGCAAACCAGATGGCAATTTTGCTAAATCTTAGGGAAAAAAAAGTGATTGATTTTTTATACAGTGATTGTGTAGGACAACTTGAGAATATTAAATTGGATATACATATTGACCTGTTTCAAATCAAGCCACCTTGTTATGTTTGTTGATAATTCTACTATACCATTGATTGCTAGATACTTCCCTGTCCTCCAGAAGCTGCTGGCTGTGTTCATATCTTTTATGTGTAAAATGTCATGAGATCATTGGCAGAATCTGAAAGTTATGCTTCTGCAACGCTCACAGATCATACTGGGAAAGCCAAGCCTGTTTGTTTATTCTATTACATGCTTCAAGCTAATTTGTTTCCTGGCAAGGAAAGTGGCATATATAAACAGTCTGAATTTTTTTTATTTATTGAGTTCATAATCTTCCCCAGCCAGTCAGATTGCTTGTTCAAACTAAGCCAGTTAATAAGGATACAAAACACAGTTATCTCACTTAAAATAATTGCTGTAACATGCAAAATTATGCTCAACTTTGTTCATCCTTTTTACTGCTTCTGTACACTTTCAGATAAGTTGCATTGATTTTCCCAATAACAGTATTTTAATTTCTCATCTAGGAAATGAACAGTGAAAGAAGGTTGTCACTACAGCAACATCTCATCTAATTTTAAAGGAGAAAAGTCTGCCAGCAACCATTCTACTTTTATAAACATGTAAGTTCAGGTATTTTCCACTTACTGTGTGTGTAGGAATAGAAAAGCTACCAGTCAGGTCTGATTAAGAAGCTGCACCACAGGACATATCTAAAGAGACAGCATTCAGACCAGAGATAACATCAAGGAATGAGACCCAATACTACTGTCCATACATAAATAGAAAATAAATATGGTGGAACTAGTCTGGCTGTCTGCCTTCAGAAGCAGCCTTTAAGGGGAAACTCATCAACAAACCACACAGAAGGCTGGCTTGCAGAGTTTTCTAAGTCATATCTCTTATGTTAAAATAAATAATGGAAAATACTGAGACACTATTTCATGGAGATAATCTACTGATTTTAGAATCTCATTGTTTAAAGTGAATATAGAAAAAAGTGAAGCCCGCTATTGCAAGGGGAGTTATAACAAAATAAAATTATGTCTCTAAGAACATTTGAAGATCTCAACCATTAAATTTGGAGTGTCATTCACTTGAGCAGAATTGCATGAAAAAAACCCTGGTGATCTATTCTGCTTTCAAAAAGTCTTTGTAATTCCTTTCAGCAATACCTTATACAGCTAAAAGAAAGTTAGTGAGAAAAAACTGAATGGCTTGCAAATGAGCATAGATTTCCAGCTTTGAGGGACTTTGTTATATGAAATTTTTAAATGACATTGAATGCTGTAGAAACAGAAAAAAGTTAAATGCTCTCCAAAATGAAATTTCACAGCTTCCCCTTATGAAACCATCACCTTATAAATTCATTTCTAAATGGATTTTTTTTTTCCTAAATGGAGAGATTTCTGTGGAGGTATTCACTCTGAAAAAACTGGTGCTTTAAAAAGAGAGATGATTTTCAAGCATCTCTGACTTGCACTCTCTTAGCGTGTACAAATATGCAAACATCATAGCACGACATTATTATTATTATCTATTATTACCTGGTTTATGTATTTTATTGTTTCAGACAAAAGAGAACATAAATGTTTGTCCCAGCCCTGAAGAGCTTGCAGTGTAAAAGTACTGAGTCAAGGGAAGAACATTCTCATAGCACAAGAGAGGAACATCTGCAGGCGACTGGCCACATATACTCAATATAAAATTTTAGAAATGGGAGGGTATTTTTCAAGGAATTCAATATGCAATGTATTCCTACAACTTGTCACTAATGGCTGCCTAGCCTCTTGTGCACTTCGGTTCAAATTGCAGCCAATTACTGTGGTGAAAGACTATCCCCCCACTTAGAGCACAGATCTATAGAGGATCAGGGGGTGAATTTCACTGCTGCCTAATGGGCTTGTTAGCCAGCTATGTCAAAGTGTCCAGCAGAGTCTCCACATACATTTTATCCCTGCCATTAACAAGAAGGAATGCTAACACTAGAGGATAACTCAAAGTATCTGACACTGCCTACGGACTATCACAATTGTTCCAAAAGCATACAGCTATTAAATGAGACAGAGCTGGGAGGTTTTGGTCACAGATGAAGGTGTTCAGTAGCAGACCTAGGTCTTAGTCCTTGAGCTGCAGAGGTGCAGGGACAACATCTGAAACCAATTCTCAAAGGAGGCGTCTGTAGCCACCATAAAATGACTGACACCTGCAGCTCCAGAAGAAAGCTACCACATCTGGAGAGCATTGCTTGGATCCAGCTTCCAACCATTGATCACACACAGAAGGCCAACCAACCCTTGCTGAGCTCCCCGCCACCGCGACTGGNGTCGGTCCCGCCCCGCCCCTGCAGTGCCGCCGCCGGCCGCCAGGTGGAGCCGCGCCGCTGCTCCCGCCGGGGGATAAACGCATAAATAAAGATAAAACTGATTTTATAACTTTTTTTTTCCATCGCTGCCTTCTTTCCACAGTGAAATTTTCCCTTACTCTCTCTCACACACACAGTCCCTGTTGTCTTGTGTTTTTTTCTTTGTTTTGTTTTTTGTTTGTTTTGTTTTTTGTTGTTGGTGTTGGGTTTTTTGTTGGTTTCTTTGTTTGTTTGATTTTTGTTTTATAAGTGCTGATTCTGACACATCGCCCTGAAAAAAGAGCTGCTTAACCAAGAAAGTTGTGTTCCTGGGCTCCACCTCTGCAGGACATGGTGTCCCAGGACACTTCTCACACACACCCAAGTGGAAATGCAGTGGAAGGTGTGG
>WBMV01000142.1:76615-96014 GCA_013396655.1 Campylorhamphus procurvoides
CGGGTGAATTTACAAGCCAGCACTGATGCCCCAAACTTGTGCTGCAGCCTCTTCCAAAGATGCTCTGTCCTGTCGAGCACCCCGAGAGCCTCCCAGACCCGGCTGCAGCGGGGCCGTGTTTCTCCTCGCCAGGCCAGGAAAGCAATGCAGGCAGCAGCCTCGCCTCTGCAGCCCGTAAACCCCATGGATCCACAGGCCGGGCGAGCTCCTGGATCCGCCTGTATCCCCCCTGTATCCCTCCTGGATCCCCCTGGATCCCCCGGGTCGGTCCCGCCCCGCCCCTGCAGTGCCGCCGCCGGCCGCCAGGTGGAGCCGCGCCGCTGCTCCCGCCGGGGGATAAACGCATAAATAAAGATAAAACTGATTTTATAACTTTTTTTTTCCATCGCTGCCTTCTTTCCACAGTGAAATTTTCCCTTACTCTCTCTCACACACACAGTCCCTGTTGTCTTGTGTTTTTTTCTTTGTTTTGTTTTTTGTTTGTTTTGTTTTTTGTTGTTGGTGTTGGGTTTTTTGTTGGTTTCTTTGTTTGTTTGATTTTTGTTTTATAAGTGCTGATTCTGACACATCGCCCTGAAAAAAGAGCTGCTTAACCAAGAAAGTTGTGTTCCTGGGCTCCACCTCTGCAGGACATGGTGTCCCAGGACACTTCTCACACACACCCAAGTGGAAATGCAGTGGAAGGTGTGGGGCAGCCCTGGCAGCTCTGCAGCCCTCTTACACGCCTTCCTTTGGTAACCGTGTTTGATAATGCTTATTTACCACTTCAATTTCTTCCAGGGTAGGATTTGGGAAACATAATTTAATGCATGCTCTTCAGAATATGGGAAGTGTCCAGTGCATTACAGTACAAGCAGCTTAATATGCTGCAATTTCATGACACAGTGGTGATTTAGCTGCCCTTTTTCTTTCTTTTTTTTTTAATGTCCAGAGAGGATACAAATACCACAACTGACATCCGACTTGTGCTACGTCACAACATAAAGAGGATTACACATACAGATTACATCTCCTAGTGTACCGTGGAAATATCTAACACAAGCGGTTTATATCAGAATTGGAACTGCTGCTGAGGAACTAAGTGTTTGGATAATTTTGTGGCTATCGCAGGGGTCATGCTTGCAGCAGCCCAAAAGCACCATGGAGAGGAAGTCCGTGAAGTGTTTGGCTGTGTGGATGTGAGTATTGCTGAGCTAGCAGAGGCAGTAACAATAGTGCATGGTGTCACTTCTTGTCTCCAGGGCCTTTGTGATAGTCCACATCTGCCGTTGCTGTGGGAGCCGGGCATATGGTTAAAACCCATAAAGGCAACTTTCCAGAAGGTCAACAGACATTTGGCTGGTAGGCCAAAAAGTTAATATGCTGAGAAATCTGTAAACTTGGAATCTGGAAATAAGTACCTACTGTATCCAGGATGGGAGAAAAGCTCTCATAGAAAGACTGAAGAGTTCATTAAAAAAATATTTTTGTGTTTGTTTGGGTTTTTTTTAATGTAGAACAAAGTTTCTCTGAAGTTTTTCAGCAGACTAAATGTCATTAAAGTAACAACACAGCTTTGGTCTTCTAAAAGGTGAGAGAGGGATAGAAATCCTTTGTGTGACAGTAGGACTTTAACTCTTTCTTAGTCCAGTTAATACTTACCAGCTTTCTGACTGAAATTCTGGATCCCCACAGCATTTGACCTAGGAGAATGCAAGGACATGGTGAAAACCTCTGCATTCAGAAGTGTGAGGGCTGCCATGTAATCACACTAGCATTAATGTTGGCTGGGACAGAGACCATTTTCTTCATAGTAGCTGCTACAGTGCTGTGTTTTCAGATTTAGTGTGAGAATCCTTCTGATGACATGCTGATGTTTTAGTTGTTAATGAACAGTGCTTATCCTAAGTCAAGCACTGCCAGTGAGGAGCTGCACAAGAAGCTGGTTGGGAGCAAGGCCAGGACAGCTGCCCCAAAATGTCCAAAGGGATATTCCATGCCATAGAATGTCATGCCCCGAGTATAAACTGGGGGGAATTGGCTGGGAGAGGGTGACTGTTCTTTGAGGATGGGCTGAGCATCAGTCAGTGGGTGGAGAGCAGTTGTATTGTGAGTCACTTGTTTCTCCTGGGTGCTGTCACTTTTCTCTCTCTCTAAATTGTTATAATTTTTGTTAACATATTTAGTATTGGTTTTATTATTTTTATATTTGATTCAATTATTACTTTGTTCTTATCTCAACCCACCAAGTTTATATCCCTTCCCTCCAGCCTGCTGACCACACCACACACCTGGGTGCTGTCAGTGAACTTGCTGAGGGAGCACTTGATCCCACGTCCGTGTCCCTGACAAAGGTGTTTAACAGTGCCCATCCCAACAACATCCCCTGAGGAATGCTGCTTGTCCCTGCTCTCCACCTGGACATTGAGCCACCGACCACAGCTCTTTGAGTGTGACTGTCCAGTCCATTCCACTGAGTGTCTGTCTGGCAAATCCATGGCTCTTCCATTTAGAGACAAAGATATGGTGTGGCACAGAAGTCAGGGACTTCTCTCTCAGTGCCATGCAGTCCTAGATCCCAAACTATCCTTCTGTTCCCACCCTCAGCACATATTTCTGTTTGAATGCGCTGTCACATGGGGTTGAAATCTTCTGGCCTGTTTGTCTTTACCTTCCCTTTAATTCCCTTTTGTTGTCCTTGTAACTGTGTAATCGGACCTGCAGAATTCTGCAGCCCCTCTCACTACTTGGACTAGGAATAGAAACAGATCACCTTGAAATAACTCCTCGGACTTTGAAGAATCCAGCTGAAACCCAGCCCTTTCTTTTTAAAATCTATATGGGTTTTCTGCAGTTTACCTCTGAGATACAGCCCCCAACTTGTCTGTCCACCACCACTCCCCTTTTCTCTTTTTTAACCTTCTTCCTTCCTTTCTTCCTTTGCAGGCTGTGCAAGCCATTCATGTTTCTTCTCAATGTTTCCTGCCACCTGTGTCTCACTAACTTCCCTTCTTCTTTCAGACTATATTGTATGCCATATCTCCTTTTCCCACATCAGTTCCACTAATTCATCTTTCTCCATAAATTCTGTGTGAGAGAATAATTTATTTACTGAGTTGTGTTTTAATATCATTTCTCCAATACAAACTGAGTTTTGGTGTTTAGCATTTTCTCCTCACAGCTGACAAGCAGAGAGGGAGACAAAGTGTGTCAATCAAAAGCAGCCAGGACTTTCTGTTGAGGAGCAGTTTACCAGAGCAAACACCTGACAGATGGCTGTGAGCTGTACTCTGTTTATGTCACAGTAATCAAAACTCTTCCATACCATCCACATCTTCCAGAAATTGACTGGTCTTATTACTGGGAGTAGTGATCAGGTAACAGCTCCAGTGCCCAGCACTAACGCTGACACCATTCCGAAGGTCATACTTTACAGTCTGCAAATTATAGTAAATGACAAATGGACTGGAGTTATGAAGAGGTAAGGAGGCCTCAGAGTGCTGTTCTAAGAGCTTAGCAATTTGTTCATAATTTCACCATGGGTATTTGGTCTCCAATTGTTCTCTTGACCAAATGTCCCAACTAGGACTGTGTACATTCAGGTTATAGCAGCAAATATTCCCACAAAAATCCTTCAAGGGTAACTGGTTTCTGATCATTTTAATGAGGAACAAATTGAAACAGAATGACCTTCCTGGAAAATGGGAAACCACTTTACAAAAAACCTGTTTTTTTAAAAAATAGTGCTGTGAGTTGTGCTTTTAATGTATTTTTGTGTTCATTTATGCTACATGGCATTGTGACCTTAGATGCAGTCCTGCCTTTGAAAAAAGCCCACACCACCAGCAGTTCTTGTGCATGTTTTGGTACACGTTTGGTCTAATAAAGTTTTGCTTCCCAAAACATTAAAAAGTTTTTTCTTGTATCTGTATTCCTTTCATCATGCAAATGCTCTGCTGCTGGTAGAGTTGCAGTTAATTCCGTTTGAATAATACTGCTGTACTCAGGGAATAGTGCCATGACACTCACCTTAATAGGCTATCCATATTTTGAGCCTCACAGAGAAACCTTGAGAAATGATAACCTCTTTACAGCTGTTGCTGCTGGCATCATTTCTGTAAAGTGAACATTACATCTTTTAATATTCTGAGGTTTTTAATGGTTCCTGTCACAGGACTTTGTATATGGTCTCTTAAATGAGTTGTGCTTGCATTACAAGTAAACACTAAGGAGAGAGAAGTAATGAAAATAAAATTGCCTACAATTTGCTGCTGGAAAGGAGTATCTTGGTTTTGGTGTTTACACCTGTGAATAGTGATGTCCTTGTGGCTCAGGACTGTGTTCACTGATTTCATGGCAGAGAATTACTGCAAAATTTTAAGGTGAGTGCATGAAACAGGCATGTTTACCAGAAACACGATGGCAATTTTTTTAAAAGCTGCAACAAATGCAAACTTTACCTTGTTTCCAATCTAGTGTAATTCTTAATTATATGAAGATTCATAGGTCATGTTTCAAATTAAAGAAGAAGTATTTGGGAACAGTTTTGTTTAATCCATCCGAGGATCTAGGTGATGTAATACTTTACAATGTTGTTATTTTTAAAAAAATTAGGGCAATTTTAGGGAATTCAATTCCTTTTCCCGGCACAGCCTTGTAAAATAGTTTCCAAAGGATTATTTCTCCTTAGTTTTTGTAAAATTTATGGAAATCTGAAAATATGAGAATCTGGCCAAGAGAATCTGTGAAACACGTGGTCTACTGTCATTTTAGCTATGTGACAGGAAAAGGTGTCTATAAATGGGCATGCACTGTTTAGGCCTTCAGAAGGTATGGAGGAAAGGCCAATAATAATAATAATAACAACAACAACAACAATAATAATAGAGATTTAGGTTTTTGGCTTCTTTCACACAGAGTTGCAGGGCAATCAGATGATGGCCCAGGGTGGAAGACTTCTTTGGTAATTTTATGTATGTGTGTGTATCATGCCAGTCTGTCACCTAATCAACATACTTCAACAATCTATAGGATTGAAACTTGGAGAATTGATTGTTTGTCTCTTACTTTAGATTTCTTTTGTTATGCAAAGTGGGTTTTTCAAATGTTTATGATATGCAACCAAATTGAATGTGGTGAAAATAATTGGAAAAAAAAAAGAATTTTAGTGTCAAAAAAGCTGATTTATAACCTTGCTATGTTCAAAAGGTGATGTGAGCTTCGAGGCAGAGATGAGGTGAGGTGTTACAGAGGTGCCCTGACAAGTTTTGTATGAGCCATCTTAGATACCTGAAACAAGGTTACTAAAACCAAGCTTCATATGGTTACCTTTCCCTTCAAGACAACTGTTTAAAATAGACTATGATTCTCTTAGTTAAAGGAGACTTCTATTGAACTATTTTTTTCTCCTCAAGCCGTTTGCTGCAGGAATACTTTTGCTTCCTTTCGAAGAAACTGATACAATTGTCAGAACACTGCAGTTCCAGTGAAAAAGGACCATTTCAAATTTTAATGTATTTGTATGCATTTGACTTTGAATATATAACATTCAGCTGTGTCAGAACGCAATGTGGGATTTGGAAAAACCAGGGTTTTAGTCCAGAGAGAAGATAAGCAGGGACTGTTCACAGAGGTCAAATGTCATCTAATAACTCTGTATTTCATGTACTTCCTTTATGTCTTCCTTCTTCCTTTTCTCTGTAATTATAAACAAGGTACTGCACTGGATCTTGGTTTAAAATAATCCTTCAGAAAAGAAAAACAATTATTCCATCTGGTACACTGCAAGCACTTCAGGAAAAGTGATGCAAATTGTGATGTATCTCAAAAAAACCCCCCACTATGTAAATTACACATAAGCACATACACATGCAAATGCTAGCCTGTATCCCAAAAAAGCTTATTCAGCAACCCAGCTGTCAGCATAACAATGGTTAAAACTCACATTAAACAAGGAACTTAATTTAAAAATATGATGCTTTCTAGATGAACTGCCCTGTGCCTATGCTTCACTGCAGGACCTCTTTCTGGAATTTTTCTCTGCTCTGTTGTCTGGCTTCTCTTACATAAAGCCAAAAAACAGCAAACCAGAATTTAAAAAAAAAGGAAATAAATCTTCATTTGCTCGCTCAGATGTGAGTTACAGAAATAGCAATTCTTCTCCAAAGCACTAGAAGGGTCAGATCTGTCTATTAGTATTATCTCATCCAAAAGCAGTATAAAACATGGCAAAAGCTAAACGTATTCAAAACTGTGTGTTTTGCCAAGTGGCCCAGCAAACCTGGTAGGCACTGGTGCTGAGTTGTGAAGGACTGTGCTCTTGCAGGATCAGTGTAAGTGGAGGAACCTTGCAACTTGCTGCTCAACCTGGGTAAACAGTAGAATTTCTGTGCATTTAGACATGAGACAGTAAGTGAGAGTCCCTGGCTACGTTTTTGCTGAGTGGGTCAGATTTTCATTTGTTTTTGCAGATGTAGTCTGCGTTTCCAGTAAAAATAGCAGGAAAAGAATTGTGTGTTCTGGCAGGGGAAGAGGAAGACGACAGAAACAACACTGAATATGCACCACTCACTGCAGAATGGAGCAGCAGTATTCACACACATTTGCACCCAAGTGACTGTAGCATTTCTTTCCACCTTTGGCTTTCCTCAATTGTTGCAAGGGATCTTTCATGGAATTTCTATTATCCACTTATCCTCTGTACTTGGATTGCCTGTCAGCTGCTGCCGCCTCCGTAGCACATTTAGGAGAGAAATTTGACATTTGAACTAGTAGCTATGGTTGCAGGCAGTCTGCTTTGTTCTTGGTCTAAAGAGCCACAAATTAAGATGGCTTTGCAGCATCTGGATAAGCATTGCCTTTCACATATATGGAACATCCATCTTTACTGTGACCACATTTACTGCTTGCTGAACACATTGCAAATTTGCATAGATTGGGCGAGTCTGTAGAAGACATATTATACTTTCTGTTTTGGGAAAGTCTTTTACTTTCCTCATCTGCTCGAGGGTTATTGTCTTGTTTGTAGCACCTGTCCCTTTTTCCTACCATACAAACACTTTATTCTTACACATATTAGTGTCTTGAAGCAATTCAGCTGATGGGTGTTTCCTATAATAAATGCTGGGTATGAGTGTTTCTAACTTTTAAGATCTGTTTAAATCCAATTATGGGGCATACATCATGGAGAAGATCAAACTGGAGTATCAGTAAAATGTCATATAATACTCCCATGATGGGTTTGACATTGGTACCAAAGAGGAAGGAGTTAGTTACATCACTTTGATATTTCACTGAAAGAAACATGGACAGTCTATTAAGTGTGTGTTACACCATATGGTGTAGTAAACAAATAATTTTCTTCCTCAAATCATTACAGAATGTAAAAGATGTTATGGAGCTGAAAAAAAAAAAAAAGAAAAAAAGGGTGTACGTAGTCTTTGGTTTATATTGCACCCAGTACTCTAAAGAGAATAAAGCATTGGTTTAAGTGACAGGGAACTTAAAATGTGGGGCAAACACCTTCTAAACATTCTCTTGGTATCAAGGTGGTAGGAGCCATGAGCTTCAGTAGGAATTTCTTCTCTTCTGACAATAGCTCTGGAATCTGCAGCCCCTATGACTATTGCAAGGAGGAAATGGCTGGAAGATCAATACGTTTTTGTTCCCCATCTCCAGTACTTGCTTACATATCTCCATTGTTAATTTCTCTTGCCCTGTCCCTATCTTAAAACTGATGATGCCCACTACATAAAAGAGAATTATGGCCACTTGAGACCTAAGAAACTATGCTGTAATGGGAGGAACTTGGTATATTGGTGGGTTCAGACTTAGAATTCTGTGCAATGATTATGGGAGAATTTGACTCCCAACAAACGTTTCTGACAGAATTAATCTGTAGCCATTGAACTATCTAACTTGGCGAGCCTGATTCTGTATTTTATCTTTTGTGTTGGTATCATCTTTCCTGTCTTGGTGCCAAGTCTGGATTTCTGTAACTTTGTTTTCTGAAGTTCCCTCTTCCTTGGAGAAATGTGTATGAAACTCTTAACGGCACATTGACAAAGAATGTAAGGTGCATCAAGCAATTTCAAATAAAGTAGCATACTATTTAATATAAATGTATTTACCTTGCACCAGATTTACAGAACTCCCAAGTCTATTTTGAAATTTACTTGAATGACCACTTGATAAAAGAAGTAATCTCTTATTTGAGCAACCTCCAGCGTACCAAGGGGGGAAAAAGGAGTTTTGTTTCACTAGGATTTATCCGGATTGGTCTACATCTTATACTCAAGACTTTTCAGTGTTATTCATTGAGTCATTTTTTTATTTAGTGCTGGTAACAAGCTTGATCTGGAAAGATTTGGGAAAATGCCCCCGTCATTTCCCTATGTACCTAGTTACCCTAAATTTGAGTTACAGCCATTAGTCTTAGACTATATAAAAACTGAAATAACATCATCTGGTCATTTGTAACAATATGCATCAAAATGTGCCATGAAGGTAATTAATTAGATTTTACAGGATGGCAAAACTCAGCAAGGAGAGGGTGTGCTTGTGTGCACAATCTGCTGAAGCTGAAAAAGCAACTGCTTGATGAGTGTTTCTTCCTTTGTACCAGCATACCCACTGAGCTGGTAATTATTCCTGCCTTTTATCTAATCATGATAAGACAGCAAACAATCTCTTTTCCCTGCTTTCCTGCTTCACATATCACATATAAGAAAATCTCTGTATTGTGAATCCATTTTTAATTTTTTTGCTGTCTTTCACAATTAGTTTAAAATGTTTCGAATTATATATGCAGTAATTAATGTTCTTCAAAAAATAAGAGTGTCTGTATGAGGCAGTTTGTGAGATCTATTCTCACAGACACAGGTACGAGATAAAATCCCTGGAAGGCAAAGAAAAATCTTGTGTGTTCAATCAAAGTGCGTCAGAATATTCAGGAACGCATTAAAGAAGAAATAGCTAATCCTGGTTTTCCCTGAAATGAAGGAAGTTGGCTATAGAAATAACACCAAAAAGCAATAATGACAACTCATTTTAGATTCATAACTGTGAGACAGTTAATAAAATGCAATTTTATAATCACAAAGCTTGAATTTCAAGAGAGCCTAAATTCCACTGAGAGACTAAAATCCCATATAGAGATAATAAATTCCATTGAATTTCCCTTTTAAAATTATATTTTTGGAGCCAATCAGTCTGGATATTATTTATTTATAAATCAGCTTGAGTATATAAACTTCACGTAACTTTATGGTGGAATATGTATACCTGAATGAAATTAATATATTACAAATTCTTCAAAAAAGGGCAGTTTCTTTGTTCTATGTCTATACAGAGCTCAGTATTGCCAGGACCCACAAGTTCATTACACAAACACAGAAACAACAGTAGCAGAACCATTAGTTGCTACATATTCTTCTATATTCATATCAGAATGCAACAGATTATCATTCCATCTAAGTGAAAAAATGCATGTGTACCAGAAAACAACACAGGGCTTTTCTGGCAATTTAAAATATAACATTGTTTTAAATGTCCATGCTCAAAGACTGTATTAATTTTTGGGTTCTCCTTACAGTAAAACCAGAATGGGATAAAAGACATGTGGAGTATTATGAGTTTGATAACAATCACTACAGAGGAGCAAAATGAGGAAAAGAGAAGTGTTAAGGAGAAAAAAGGTGAGGAAGAGGGAAAGAAAAGGCGGAGTGAGAAAAAGGAAAAGACAGAGAAAGTTAGAATGATAGATGTTCAGTAAATGCAGAAAGCAAAGCCAACTCAACAATATTTATGATAAAGATTTCTATCTGAAGTTATTTTCAGACTGTTTCAGTCGGTAATGTATTATCCTTCTTTTTTGATGCCTTTTTTTAGGCAGCTGTTGAAATCTTGCAGGTTGCTACTGTCAGGATTTTTAAACCTCTCTCAGGTTTTCCCCAGAGCTTTATGTCTTGCGAGTAATCAAACATTATTCCTCCCACAGAAGATTAGTATTTTTCTTTCACTTACATAGAAATTTAATAGTCATCAAATTTGATTTATCCTATTTAAATTGTTTGTATATGGAAGACATTGAAAAACCGTTTTCAAAGTCTGCTAACATTGTCACAACAATAGTCTCTTCCCATCAAATAATGCTTGAGTTCATATTATTAATATTCAAAATTTCACTGGTACCTCTAGATTAAAAGTAAATAAAATAATATCATAATGGCAGTCATCAGTTTTATATTAGAATTATGAACATATTGTGATATAATACATCTAAAGTATATACCAAACCTGAACAAGAGAGTCAAAAGCCAAAATGATACATGTAGAAATGCTGAGAAACAGCAAATCAACCAACACCGAGAAAGGAATCCCGGGAAACCACATGGCTTGAAACAAAAGGAAAACAAACTGGGTAATGGAAGACGTGCTGTGCAGAACACACAAATACAAGCAGCATACAATAGTGTACAGAAATGACTGAAATAGGATATGAACGACAAGAAAAGGATTAATGAGGCAGACAGGAAAATGGACTAATAATGATGAAAGGGAACAAGGAATCATTACGTGCAGTATGGCTGAAGCAAATGTGTTACACAAAGCCCATCATTCCATGGGTTTTGTCTAGGGATCTAATCTAAGGCATAAGGCTAGGGAAACAGAATCTTTACACTCTGTTTGATACCCTTCTACAAAAGGAATCCAAAGGAAATATTGAATTTCCATTCTGGATACACCCACTTTGCATAAGGGCAGAATTTTCATATAGGCATCTTGTAAACTTCTTTCTATTGACAATGCACTGTTATGGCACCTGTTTGAGGATATGGAAAGGAAGAAGGAGGATGTAGGATAGTAAAAGGAGGCAGGTTGCAGAGCAGTTGGGAAAATCAGAGTGCCTCTAGTCTGTTTGCAACTGCATTTTCATTTTCAAACAGGCTCCTAGAAAAGTGACGTCAAAAATATTTCTCACCAGCCCAGACTCCAGAAAGATCAGCAGGCTCCAGCTGAATGAAAGCTGTACGTGGTGCAAGGAGATACCCAAAAAGATCCTGAAAGTTTACAAGTTGTTGGATTGAAAATGATGATCTGGTTGATTAGAGAAACTGTAATTGCTTTGAGAGCAATTACAGAAAGATATAGGGCAAGAATTCTAGAGAAGAAGTAAGAATTTCAATCACTGATAAAAGGGTTATTGAATCCTTATAAAAACATACAGTTAAGTCCCATGTCTTCATCTCAAAGAGAAGACTTTGTCTGGAATTTTAAAATTAAATTATTTTTTTAGCTATTGCATGACTAAATACTTTAAAAAGAATGGCATTAGAACTAGAACTTGCATTCTGAGCCTATGTTTATTAACATATTGATGTAGGATGATGAAAATGCAAGCACCTTGTGATTAATCTCTTCTTAAAGAGATACCTGCCATGAGCAACTAGACAGAAAATGAAGAGGTGAGTACTGGGAAAATAGATGTTAAAATCTGGATAATAAGGAAGAAAGAAAAAGTAAGCCTTTGGGTTTTTTTACAGTTTTGCTACTCTGAAGGTTACTCTGAAGGAAAAGCAAAACAGATGTGTCAGATCACATGAGTGTTTCAGAAGCTGTCTGAAAAAAAGAAAAAAGAAAGGGTCAAGGTGAAGGCATCTACTGTAAAGATAAAAGCAGCTGTTCAGGCATGGTCAGAGAACAAAAGCCATGTCTGTGGATGGGGAACTGCATCCTGACAGCTGGAAAGTACAGAATTCCCATCAGAGACCACCCATGAATGGAAGGAGTAGAACCACCTTTACAAGTCATTGACTTCCACCTAGAACCACGGCACTTTGCTTTTCTGACCCTGTAAACTGCATCTTACCGTCAGCTCTTACCCAGCTATCTCCTGTTAGAGATAAAACCTGTGATCCAAACCAGTCCTCTCAACAGTAGAGAAAATAATTCAACCTTGTTTTGTTTTAAAATGTGCATCATTACAGAGGCCACAGTGGGAATGGTTTGCTCCAGCTGTTGGACTCATCTGCAGGTACCATCTTGTGATGGCACATGCAAATAGATATTTATTATATCAATCCATTATCATAGGCAAATACTAGATGTGCAGCTATCATGGTTGTACCAAACCTAATTTTCATAAGAATGAAATTCCCCCCCCTAAAAAAGTCAGAGTCTGTATTGCCACTAGCAAAGCCAATGAAAACAAAAAATGCTGGAATGGAAAAGCTGTTCATTATTGAACACACTACTGGAACTAATTTTAATGTTTAAATTTTCCATAACTTCAATTCTATTTGCTTGCTGTTAACAGAGATATCGATTTATAATATTTGTAACAAACAAACTTTGAGTATCTTTTTATTCAGCTTAACCAAATCCAACACTTTTATTCCCTGCTAATATCAAACACTCCAAAGGCTTTGTTACTTCAAGTGGGCACTATGTATCACTCGGCTGCTCAGTTTATAATGCAGGCTCATTACCATACTCATTATTGTGAATTATGGAAGTTTCCTGGCTGGTCTTCATTAACCATCTGGCACTTAAGCGCTGATTTGTGTTTATATATAATGTTAATTTTACAAAGGCACCTGAACATCCACTGGTAACATGCATTTAATCTGTTTCTCAGTATTTTTGCAAGACCTCAGTGGTTGTTCCAAAGTCATGTTTTTCTTTACCTTTATCATTTTATTTACACACATGGATGGCATAACATAATTGCATGCATGCAATACCAGAGATAATTTTTTCTGCTCTTTCAACTTCTTTCTCAATAGAGTGTGTATTTTTTCTGCCTTAGGAAGTGGGTGCTTTAATGAAACCTTGACCAGGATCAACTTTTCAGACCTTGTTTATCACAAAGCAGTAGTTTTCGGGCTCAATACTTTACAACTTGACTTTATTGCTTTGCATAAGTTTCCAAATTTCTTTTATAATTTGTTTCTGAAACATTGAGGAAATACATTTTAAAAAGTACAGAATTTCAGTAATTACATTCTAATGCCCACAAAGCACTAGTCTAGTCTTAAAGGATCTGAAGGAGGAATAATCTGAAGGAGGTGAGTTATAGCTCCTTTTTCCTTTTAAAGTCTGTAAAATTGCTTTTCATTCTAGGTTTTGATCATTCATAATCTTAAGTGGAAACAAAATCATTTGTAATTAGCACACTATCATTATCAAATATATTAAATCATCAAGGTTTCTGAACACCCATTTTAAAACATTTCAAATATATTTTATAAATATTTCATTATGTCAACAGCTTGGAAACATTTGTAATGTCAGAATCGCTCTCTAAATCTCTTGGGAAATATATTACCCTCAAATTACAGTGCCTATATCTTCAGCAGAGTCTCCATCCTTCTCAGGTGTATATTTCTTCAAATTATTCCTGTGAGAGTATAGACGAGTATTTTTTCATAAGCTTTTCCAGCTAAACTGTTGCTTTGTATAACTCAAGGCTTTGTCCTACTGGGCCATTAAAAAAATTACCCCGGTATTGACAATGTATATTAGCTACCTCAGGCCAACAAAGCCACAAATTCAGATATTAATTACTCCTTTTTAAAAGTTTTCACAACAGAGCACTGTGAGCAGGTTTTACATGACCAAAAAAAGTCAGTGATCCATTTAATGCCATTGCAGCACCATTTGATGAACTGAGACACTGGAGCCTGTGATAGAAACTTTATACATCCAAAGTGGGACTTACTGTGTGTTTGAGGGTGTAAGTATCTTAATCTACAGCTTGGATATTAAAAAGTGATCCTAATTTGCTACCTGAACACACCTAAAGGTGACATACCTGATGCTGCCCTTTCCTGACTAATCCAGGACAAATGTTCAGAGCCTGTTTCAGGGTGCTCATGTGTTTTGGAAACGAATTATTGTGTTTCCTTCTGTTTTCAGATTGAGTACAGTTCTCTCCCTCAAAGAATATAGCCACACATGTGATGCCTTTTTAAAGAATTTAAAAGCTGCTGTGGTTAGAATAGTAGCTTTTAAATAGTAGCTGCTGAAGTTGTGTCATTCTGCAGCAGAAAGCAAGAGAGGACAAGTTCCACCTTGTGAAATAGATATTTGGAGGAGTTAGGTGGCAGCATGGCCTCAGGTGTTTTCTCCTAACATGGTTTTTATCATGTTCCATGTATCTTCATTGGTGAATGCACAGGATAAACTCTCAATGACACAGACTCTTCTCTCACTGAGGCCATGCTTACAAAAGAAGAAAGCCCCACCAAGAGCTTTCAAAGCAGGACTTTTGGCCTCTTTGGGATCTGCTCCTAGCAGAAGACGATGTCTCCAAAGGCTTTGGTCATCTCAACAAATCCTGTACCAGCTCTGGGTGGTGTCCCAATCACTGTGTTGTCTGGTTGACAATGTCATGTTTTGTCAAAATGCCTGTGGGTAATGTTATCTGGATTCTGTCCTCCTTTCCTGGGTCAAGCAGCTAACCCAGCTTTTACCTGGCTGTGTTACAAGCTGTAAAGGGCTTCCTTCCCTCCCACATCCCTTTTCTCCCTCACACCTATGAGAGGAATATGCTTTTAGACCAGAATGCTGTGCAGTGGGAATGAAGAGAGAGTATGAACCAACCATTACAATAGCCTGGTTATAATGTGTTCAAGAGCAATAGTAAATCATAGACTTAGTACAGAGGAAAATAAGTTAATTCATGTACTGTCCTGATTTAAAGCAGGTAAAACTCCCCTCCCCTGCATTTCCCCTGACCAGTGCTATCAAGTAGATGTATTGACTATTCTTCTGATGGGAATATGCAATTTATCTAGAAAGTTCCTGATTATTTCAGCCTGGGTCTACATGTTAATTGAAATAGATATTGAAACCTAAGAATGACATAGGCAGAATATCAATACTATTAGAGGGGCTGACAGTAAAATAGAAATATAATGAAATTGTACACTGCAGACACCCTACAAAATTTTACTTGTTAATTGCATTGCCACTTAAATGCTGCATTAGTTATCTTAGCAAGTATGTCCTCTTACCTAGGATTGGGACCTTTGTGCAAAGGGTGAATAGTAGACACTCATGAGACTCTGTGAACAAATCTTTGGTTTTCTGACATCTGCTAAAGCTGCCAAGGACTCTGAGCACCTCAACATGGTGTAATATTCACCATCCTCACCCAAAACTGGCCAGGAGTTTGTTCCTTAAAAGTATAAAAGAGAGAGAATATTTGACAAAATGTGTGGGAGGTGCTTCACAGAATAAAACCCTTTGTGTTTTCCAGACACTGGACTGCCAAAATCCAAGCACTAATCTCTCTTCTAGTGAAACAAAGAAAATGTGCTAGACCCAATTCCTTTTTGCAGACACCTCCTGACTCTGAGGCATTTTCTGCAGTGCTTTCTGTCTGTGTGAGGTCTCCCAGAGGCCCCTGAGCACTGGGGTGCTGCTGCATCAAAATACCCCTGTGTGGCTCTGCTCTCACACCCTGCTCTTGCTGCCTGCTTCTGATCCCTTCTAGACGTTCAGCCAGCTGGGAAAGTTGATCCTTTAGGGCTTGCTTTTTATGTCCTCCTGCACTTTCCTCATACATGAAGGAAGAAGCCTCATACCTTTTTTAAATAACATGATTTTAGCTAATGCTTTCATTACCTCCTTCCTCATTTTCCTCATTTTGAGCTGCCACTTGTTAAATTCTACTGACATTAGGAATAGCAGAAAGAGCATGCTTTATGGATTTGCTGTTTACATGAAAATTATCTTGCTTAAAATAAGGCTGTGTATGACTAGTTCATTGCAATAGATGGAATAGATTTCCATTCATAATAACACCTAATGACTTTTAAGCAATTACCATTATTTGTCAGCTCTTGCTCTGCCTTCAGATTCTCAGAATTCAACACTTCAAATAAAGGATTTCTGCTTTTTGCTGTAGTGATACATACAATTAAGCTTAGAAGCTAATAGGTCTTCAGATTGTGATGGCATCAATTAGCTATGACACTCCTTTGGGTAAATTGCCAGAATTGTAGAAGCACGATGATAGAAAACAGATCATTGTTAGCTTAAGTGAAACTGTGCTTCTCCAGATTGTATTATTATCATCAACAGTGATACTAGTTTTGGAATAGTAGGAGTAAACACTGTAGGAGTGGGTGTATTTCATAGCAATAGGAAAAATCAGCTTGTATGTAATCAATGTGTACTGACATGCTTTTGAACACAAGCTAACCTTTAATGAGGATTTCCACAACAGTGTCTGTTACTTGCTATTTTTATCTCTTAAACCAACACTCATTACTTCTTACATCTTCTGAAATACACAATGAACTTTCATACAATCAGAAATGAGCAATTATTAATCTGAGTGCCTTTGAAACAGGAATTGCCATTTGGAGTAACTATACTGTTTTCCAAATTAAGCCCCTAATGTATGCATATCCAGAACGTGCAACTCCACTTTATAGTGCTTATTGCAAACCATTCTATTCTACCAGAAAATCACATTATTTTCTGAATTGTTCTGTCACTTTTATTGATCTTTATTGCTTTAGTCACTACGGCCATAGCCTCTCCACCTTGTTCAACAGAATATAACAGTCTAGCCCTTTTCTTTGAAAGAAGACACTGTATTTTGTCAGAGGTTAAGGCTTTCTTTGTATAAACAGTGCTACTGTAAGGCTTGCCTATATGGAGACTGACCAGTTGTTCACATATTTGAACTGAAGCAATAAACATACATTTTCCAGGAAACATTGCTATTGCTTGGATAAACTTCAAATTAATTTCACTATTATTCTGTGCAGCTGCACATTGTGATTAGGTGGCAGAAGGCAGTAATCACCGGCTCACAATTGCCCTGTATCTGTTTTTGGGAGTATTTGTGAGAGCCATTAGTGCAGGCATTTTGGGGGAGATATTTTAGAGTAGGTGCCTTAGTCATTGCCTCTGTTGTGGGTTTGTACAATGCATCTCATGTTGCCTGCAGCCTGCAAGTTCCATGAGAATGGCTATTTATTTTGAATCCTTTATGTATACAATGGCAAAGCAGCAATCTCTGGAGGACAGTAGTATTACCCCTGCTGGGTGAGATTTGCCTTCGCATAATTACCTATGTGTTCTTCTTTTTGGATGCTGCTTGTTCTGCTTAATCTTGCACTGCTTGCCAATTCGAGGTGAAAGCACAGTTAAGACTAAGTGTCATGTTGCATAGTCTCTGTGCTGGCTCTGCAGACTTCCCAGTGAGACAGAAAAGCTGCCTGTCAGCATCCCGAACTCTTGTCTTGGCATTATCATGGCACCACTAATTTTTTCTCACATTCCAAATGAACATCAGGGAGTCAGGGAATCAGCTTCTGCCTCCATTTGGGAACACAAGTGAAAATAGATAAACTAAGAATTGCATTGGACTGCAGAATCTGGACCGTAGAGGGAACATCCTGGACCAGTTTATGTGTAGGAATGAACTGTAAATTCCTACCTGTAAATTCCTGTAAATTTGTGCTATGGGTAAATAGTTATCACAGCAAGAATATATATCAAAACTTATGCAGTTTTTCTTTGCTTTAATCTATGCAATGAAATATATATGTGTATGTGTGTGGTAATCCATTTTTAATCTAATATTCCTTTCATGTTCCTTAATATAATCTGATTGTAGTAGGCATTATTATCTTCATACAAAGTATTCCTTATTTTTTTGAAGTTTTGTAGATTACATACATATATTTAATGTACTTCATTAGAAGTTTCTCAACAGATACAGAACCTGCTGAAAATAAATTGCATCAGAAAACTTTCTGTAATTACACAGTATATTCAGATGTGTCATACATTATAAAATAAATTACTCCCCTTGAAGCTCTGTAGATTGGACTGGCCTTTAGGTTTCATTTACAACAATCCAGAGCATTGGTAATTAACTTGTGAAGCTAGTCCATGAATATACATTTGGAAGTATCTGCTATTTCGAGGACACAGATTTAAAGGAAAGAGAGCACAGAAAAGGGCACATTCATTTTTCTGTCATGTTTTGATTGCTCAGTATATCTAAAGAGATTGCTTTTGTATAAGGACAAATACACTTACACTTCAGGAAGACCAGCAAGTGGATACTGGATAGTTGAGATAGGACATCTGCTGATATACCATTTTAAATGATTAATAATTATATTTTCTACCATTGCTATCTCACAGTGGTAATATTTAAATTAACTTTTAAAGTGTCCTATAAACTTCTGATGTTTGATATTCACTTTCAAAAGTATTTTTCTGGAATTTTTCTGCTTTGTATTTGGGGAAAAAGAAAAGTTATGTGTGTCAATATCCTATAGTGTAATACTCACCCCATCCATCCCCTCTCTCACCCAGATGATCTGTCTGAAAGCTACATTCTGTGATGTAGATAATGTGATGGCCAGCTACCAACATAACACTTAAACATGTCCTCAGCTGTCACTGAAGGAGGATTTCAATGTGCTGAAGTCCTTTGCCAAGAAGGGAACATTGCAGAAATAAGGCTCATATGCAACATTGTTAAGGAGTTCAATCCAACTTCTTGTACTTACTCAAGTAATTTTGTTTATTAAGTCTATTGTCTACACGCCTGCAGTAAAAAGGTAATTTAAGCTCACTTTAAATAGTTGTTCAGGTAAGGATATGAGCTCTGGAGAAAACAAAAATCAAGACACCTATCACCCACTCTGAAGAGCACAAATGCTAATTAGAAAACTTCTCATCTTTGACAGAAAGTGATGTAAACCAAACTAAAAAAGAGAAATTGGTGCTGAATTAGCTTTCTGTGTGGACAGCTGTCAGTGGCAGTGAGTCCACACTATATGGACAAGTGATGATGATTATGGTGATTGTATAGAGTGCACATAAGCAAGCTGATCTACATTTACTCTGAGACACTTACAAAAGCAAAGTCTTCAGTCCACTCACTCTGTTGCTAAGTAAGGAGTAGATCGAATTTCAGTGAAGGTCCTGAGAGGAAAACAGTGGGATTGTTTGTTGGAAAATTTCCATCTGAACTGAAACTGTAGGGAAAGGAAAGAGGTAGGTGTGGGAAAAGCTCTGGTTACCTGTTACCCAAGGAAAACAGCTGACTGGGTGTGACTGTGGAAGAAAATCTGCTTCATGAGGTCAAGTTAAACAGTAAGTTATTCCCCAGAAGTCTGAAAGAAAATTCCACTGAAAAACACTTTTGTCCTGGGCCACTGAACTACAACAGTGTACTGAACCTAATGAGTCAATATAGCCTAGAAAAGAAAATAATCTAATTTTACTAGGCTAAAAATTGCTAACAATGTAGAGCCCCTGTTTTCATGATGCACTAGAAATTCTCCCAAAAGCCATCACCAGATAATTACTCACCCTTATCAGGGTGCCAAAGTCCTCTCTCTTCGCTGTCTTCATGTACTAATAGCTATCACACCTTTCC